>JAQJVL010000400.1:342980-490480 GCA_035578905.1 Stictocephala bisonia | reverse complement strand
TCTTGGAATGTGGTAATAAGTATACAGCCCTTGCAATACAAAGAAATTAAAATGTATTTTATGAAAAATTAATAACACTACAGTACCTTAGCTTACTAGTCGTCCCAAAAACTTGCCACATACATTGTTTTTAGAATTGTTTTTACAATTCTACTAATTGACACACAATCTGATCCTTATTTCATTAATAAAGCAGTTTAATAATATAAATATAGTGTATCTTATTTTAAATATATAGCTGAACTTCCTACGGATAATTAGTTTATTGGTATTGATTATAAAATATTTCATGTACCTAAGAATCAAAGTAATATATATTTTTTGTGCGGAATGAATATAAAACATATTATAATGACTAACTAATTAATAACTAGTATAAACATATTTATAGTAAAATATATTTCTTATTTAATCGCGTAACATCTGCAATAGCATTGCATTATTCAGCAATGTGCGGGCCTGATAGTAGGGAAGCGCTGTAAACACGATACATTTTTGATAGATTTCACTTGTTTTGATTTAAACAATTTTTTTCATTAAACTGATTTTTTTAACATAGAAAATGAGGCGATATACATTAGGTCTCTAGAAAATCAATTTATTGTTGTCACTTTATATGCAATTTGTAGCATACTAAAATTATTCCACTGTCACGTAGAATAGCTATATGGAACATGCCAATATATAGTTGAAGTCTACAATCACAATAATAATGCGGTCTAACAAGGAGAGCTCACTGCATTCAAATAGTTATATATTTTTAAAATGCCTAAAATCCATGCAAGCAGACACATATGTGTGGCTAAATACTAACAAAATTCCTGAAATCCGAACCAGAACTTGTAAGAGAAGAGACTTTCTTAAAAGAAGATTGGGCAGTTAAACAAATAAATCAGTTGTATGTCAATGTAATTTAACAACCACTAAATTTTTAGTTTGCAAGAACTCTCTGAGTTCAGCGCCAATAAATGCCTGTTGACAAATTAGTTGTTATTCGTTTTTATCTTTGCTTAACCACCTCTAAGAGTTCTCGGAAGGTTAGGTGCGCAATAGTGGTGACTCCGAGAGGCGGCCTTTCAACCAAGTGCACAATATCTGTGACTACCTGAATTTTAATGCGCAATAGCGATGCACCCTTGTTTCTAAGTACAAAATAAAACATATTCGACAAAATAATACTTTCAGATTGTTAACCAGAGCAACATACTCAGTGAGTGCTTCAGTCACGCCAACCATATCAACAACATACAGCCCTTTATCAAACCATAGTTACAGTAGTGATCTTATCTCAGTTACTTTCTTTCTTTACTTATACTCGCTAAATCCAGTGTTTTATAATTCATCGTTATTAATTCTTTTATTATTAAGGTGCTATTCAGTTTTAATTCTTTTTAAATACAATCATTGTTTAAATAAAGGGGAACTTCCGTACTCCGCAAAGTCCAGGAAAACACTAGTCCTTTTTTGTCTGCGGTGCCGTTTAAATTCATTGAACGCCGCACTCCGTTGTGGAGTACAACCCGCAGCTAGGAAAATGCACCTTAAATTAAATTTCAAACAATATAAAATATTATTATTCTTTGATTTTTAATTAAACCTTTATACTTAGATCAGGAAGATATTTTAATCTACCTAGTGTAAAAGATCTAGCACGCCTCTGATATTCAAAATTTAGTGTAACCGTTTTAACACTAAAGTGAGAAGTAACTTATTACAGATATATGATAATTTATGTATATAGGGTAAGGCAGGCCACCTGTGCAGTACGTATAGTGGGTAAATGGTTTGGTTTAGAGCACCATGTGCTTTCCCAATAAACAGCACATGGTGAGTCCATTAAAAATATTTTTATCAAAATCTATGTACAGAGTCCTCCAAAACTAAGAGCCGTGGATCCAATCTCAAAATTTTTAAATGTAAACATAAGACAAGTTATACACAATTTTAAAGGTCTTGTTGAAAGAAACTCATTGGCGTAAACAAAATAAATTTATCTTAAGTTGATTCAAAATGGCGGATGTTTTTGTGGAAATTTTGTACATTACTGAATACCCTATAATTTTCTTAATATTTGAGTAATGTTTATATAAACTTCAAATTCTTACAAAAAAAAAAAAAAAATCAGTTTCACTCTGATATGCCACATGACTATATTTATGCAAATTTTCATGTTGGTCCCCAATTCCAATTTTGAAAAAATCAAAATTCCTATTATCCAAAAGTTATAAATAGCAACATGCATCATGTTGTATGTTATTTTAAAGGTTAAGAAGAACTAAGTTTGTGTTTACCCTTTTTTGAACCTCCGGTGTTTTTCGCGAAATAAGCGGCAAATGTGTTTTAACGTAATTTGCCTACTGTTTCACCTTACATTGGACACTCACCTTCAAAACAGAATGATCTGAGATAAATTCTCAAATATTTAGACATGAATGTATTAACATGTTTGATACCACCATGCAAAACAGTTTATGTCTGTAACCCACCACCGCTAATTTGCGGCATATTTGGGTCTATCCACAGACTGTCGCAGCACATTTGTGGCGCTTGGGGTCATCGCCATAGACTGCGGCTGCAAAATTGTGGCGTTGTGCCAATGATACTAAAAAGCATATTGCTATTCGACGGTATATTGTAGATGCCTGATTTATTTATTGTGGGCTATGTGAAATCTTGCCGCATCTTAGAGGCGCTTGGTCTGTGAGAGGGGACCAACTTACGACGTCACAAAACTTTTGGCAATACTGCAAGACCAAGTTCTACAAAGATGCAACACTGGTCAGCCCAGTGCACGTCGCCAGTAACTCGCCACCCTTCATAGTGAGTTGCTGCATTGTTAGTGACGTGTGGAATGGCCAGAAAAAGAAGACAAAATTACGTAACTAGTAGTGGGAAACTATATAGGTAAAACCCTACTTTTTACAGTACAGACTGAGCGCCTTTTGCGGCACTTATGTAAATGAATAAAAACTGTACAAACAAAGTGAAATGATTTTTTTTAGTAAGTATTGAATATATATTGAACTATTATTACCCTTATTATCAAATTTGCAGCGGTTGGTAGCAAACGTGTTAATGTACAGTTTAAGTATTACTGTAATCACGATCCACATACTGAGACCGAAGGCCATAATGTCACGGTGAGTAAGTTGGTAATACGTCTCAGTACTAAGACGTATTATCAACTGGTATTATTGAGGACATGGATCAAGATTTCTCCAGCTAGTAATATTGGCCCACCCACCTACCCATGCAAATACGGTGATATTGACAAATAAAATAAATAGTAAAATAAAGTGCAGTTTTTTTATATTAAACGTATATAATAAACCCTAGTTTGATGACAGAAAACTAATCTGTTTAGCTAAATAAAGTGTTTAAGAAAGGCTATTTTTGTTGTTGTTAAAGGTGATTTTTTAACGTTTTTAAATTTAATCATATCTTGGGTGATACATAATAAATTTATACATCTTCTAAAAGTAAAAGTTTGGTATAAAACATCTTATGTTTGTTACCCACTGTTACATAAACCTTGAAACAAAAAAAGCATCATGAAATGCAAGTGGTTATTTTAGTTGAAATATTGATTTAACTTCAATTAAAATACAAAAATCACATTTACTTATGTTAACAACTTCAAAAATTTAACTGTCAAAACTACCTCATATGGATTTTATACTTATATTAATTCTGGTAAAACATTTAAAAACAATTTTAACCTACAATTAGCACTAGTGATGAGACGAGGCGAGTTGATGAGAGTGGACTCAAGTCCAGCAAGTACTCGTAAGTTCTCTAGTCAGATTACACCAGAGTCGAGTCAGAATGAGTGAACTAAGACGAGAACATTGCTATTATACAGATAAACGTAAAGTGTGGACTTGGACTCGGTAGTATTGCCTTCATCTATCGAGTATGAGATCGAATCAAAAAAGACTGGCTTAAGTTTTTGTAGGCTAGCCAATCAGTAATCACATCTTGGACTCGGTCCGATATCTCCCAACTATTGACGAAGTATTACGAATATGGAAACGAAGGTTTAGGACGTTTTTAGGTTATGGTTATTTGTTTAGGTTATCATTTAGTAATTCATTTTGTATCGTAACATCTAAAATGTTTAACTGTTATGTTTGTTTTATAAATTGTTAGTACCATTAAAAATAATAAAATAAGATCACAATCTAAAATTGTTACATACATTTTCTCAATCCCAGAGTTTTTAAAACTGCCGGCTTGAGGATTAAAATTACGCTTATTATTATCAAATTGTAAGTCTAAAATGAAGTAAAATGTCATATAATTTATGGACTGATTACCACACAATTACATATTAAACTAACATCATATGTGAAATTGTTTAAAACAGTTTTATAAAGTTACTAAATTTAATTGAGTTAGGTTAGGTATGTACTATACTCGCACTAGAGTTTTAGCTGTGGACTCAGTTTCATGAATCATTACAGAAACTAAACAAGCGTTCCAAGAATTGATCTCGTCAATTTGTATTCGGACTCGGTCTCTTTTACAGAACTAAAAATACAGTCTGGACTCGGACTCAAACAGTGCTACGCTTCCCACACCTCAGCCACGACAAGGACACCGAGTCCGAGTACTTTGTACTCGAGACCAGTACTCAAGTACGACTGACACGAGCCGCTCTAGTACTCAACTCGTCTCATCTCTAACGAAAACCATAGGAGGTAGTTTTAACAGTTAAATTGTTAAAGTTGTTTACTTAAATATAAGTAATTTTTGTATTTTAAATGAAGCTAAATCAATATTTGAGCTAAAATAATCAGTTTTATTACATGAATGACTCGCTAAATTTGTTTCAAGGTTTTTGTAACATTTGGTAACAAACATAAGTTGTTTTATACCAAACTTTTATTTTTAGAAGATGTTTAAAGTGATTATTTATCGCCCAAGATATGTTAAATAAAAAATGTTAAAAAAATCACCTTAAACAACAACAAAAATAGCCTTTCTTAAACACTTTATTTAGCTAAACAGATTAGTTTCCTGTCATCAAACTAGGGTTTATCATACATGTTTAATATAAAAAAAACTTCCCACTTTATTTTATTATTTTTTTATGGTTATTTTATAAGTCAATATAACTGAATGTTTATATGTTGATGGGTGGGTCAATATTACTACTGGTGACATCTCGATCTATGTGCTCGATAATACCAGTTGGTAATACGTTTTACTCAGTACACCATAACATTATGGCCTTCAGCATGTGGATCGTGGTTACATTAATACTACTTATACAGTACATTAATACATTCATTTATAAAGATTTAAGAATTGACCACAGGTCATTCAGTTTTGAAGGTGAGTGTCCAGTGTAGGGTAGAACAGTGGGGAAATTACTGATATTTATCTTATTCCAAGTAAATAAAAGTCATTCATTTTAAATGCAGAAATGTATTTTGTCTTACGTTGGGTAAATGCTGACATCCCTCATGGAAGAGAACAGAACCAAGCAGGTTATTGGTTAAATACTCTGCAGAACAGAATCGGCCCTCTGGGGTGGTCCATTTTGCTAGAGGTACTGAAGTGCTGATCCATCGAGAAGAGCGTGGCTTAGGGTTTTGAATCACCTGGCACAAAATATTCAGCCAGAATAAGTGGTTGGAACGGTACTAATAACATATCTTATTGAAAATAAATATTTAGTAAAAAATTCTATTTAAAAAAAATCTTAAGTAGTAACATATATTTCAGGATGAACATCATGAAGATAAACCAAGTTTAACATATGAACACTTCATATTTTGTTACTGAAAAACATAACCCATTGCGGATCGCGTAATGTGGCGCACACCAGGGCATAACGGTACGAATTAAATTTGAAACACGGCGCTATATCTGCCCTGCCGGCTTAGCATACTTACAAATTTTACATGTTTAGTTGTTATTTACGTTACATAAACATTACACTAACCATATTAATAGTCTATCTAATTCAGACTATCGCAATTTATCTTTCATTTTACTGAAAACACGCATACGATTAAACGATAAGACTGAAAGCAAGGACTAAATACCCCATACTAATATCAAGTAGTCGAGACAATAGTGAACAGGAAACAGTAACAAAGATAACATAAAGAGACAGACAGATAAGCGTCTCAATACAAATGGGTGCATTGTAACAGCGGTAACATTGACTCTGAGGGCCGAGTGACACAACTATAAACATTGAGTTATCAGTCCACTTGGCAATGAACGTGAAGGCAATGTTTTTGATCCGCAATGGGTTAAAGGTTTGTATTTTCCTCTCAATCTGTAGGATTTTACAAATTTTAAGTCTAATGAAATATGAATCTATTTTTCTTGCTGAAAATAGTCTTTTTAAATTTCTATACAGGAAGATAATCAGTGTTCAGAGTGTTTTCAATCATCTTTAGAATTAAATTTTAGAATTTAAAGCAACACTTAAATTTTAAAGTGTGCTGTTTCGGCGAGGCTTACTTGCCTCTCACAACAAGGCCTTTGGTCATGGCAGGGGTGGTGAGGATGACATAGCCGGTTCGCTCGGAGTACGGTAGTTGGGCAAACATTCTGCTGTAAACTAGTAGGAATATTTTTGTATTCTCAGTATTTAAATCCTGCTATACCTCAGTGAAATTTATTAATAAACTCCTAAGCAAATTACGATCATCACCATAGGTGAATATGATGTAACGTTTTGAGCGAGTTGTAATAAAAAAGATGAGTTTTTTAGAAGTTAAGTAGAATAAAGGATACGTTTAAACCTGTCACTGAAGAGCATGCAGGTATAATCGAGACAGGAGTGATTTTCTTATAAAAGTAAAAGTTAATTAATGAAATAAGAATATAGATTACGGCCAAACTCTGAAGAATTGAATATATGTTTTATTGGGGCCCAACAAAAAAACGTGTATGGCTGGATCAAGGCTACTCTACCTGTATGGGTGGGTGGGTGAATCAAGGCTATCCTTCCATCCAACCATACACATATTGTGGTGTAGACCCTACCACCAACCCATACACATCCTGTGGTGATGACCATCCCACCAACCCGTACACGTACAGTGATACTTGATCGAAAATACGACCAAGTAGATGAAAACATCTGCTGAAGATAGAAGATTCTTGATTAATATCAATTTAGCTAGGTATGTGTTCCATGCAACTACTCAAAATATTTCTGTATTCTCAATATTTAAATCCTGCGATACCTCAGTGAAATTTATTAATAAAAACTCCTAAGCAAATTACGATAGTCGCCGCAGGCGAATATGATGTAACGTTTTGAACTAATTGTAATAAAAAAGATGAGTTTTTTTAGAAGTTAAGTAGAATAAAGGAGACTTTTAAACCTGTCGCTGAAGAGCATGCAGGTAGAATCGAGACAGAAGTGATTTTTGTATAAAAGTAATATTCAATAACATTTAATAACTGAAATAAGAATATAGATTACGGCCCAACTCTGCGAATTAAATATATGTTTTATTGGGGGCCCAACAAAAATTATGTATTGATGTAATACATGTTTCTATATTACTTGCATGTGTAGTTTTTATGTACATGTCAAAACAGACAGCCACTTGAATATTTTCCTTGATCCTTTTTAACAATAGAAATTTTAAGACTTGAAAATTTTCACTTGATCTAAATTGTATTAAATACCTTTAAGTCTAGAACCTTTTTAAATTAAATTAACTGTATTAAAAATAATTAAGTAATGGAGCTATCCACTTGAACTAATTGTATTAAATTCATTTAGGTTTTGAACATGATTGTCACTTGAACATGATTGTCACTTGAACATGATTGTCACTTGAACATGATTGTCACTTGAACATGATTGTCACTTGAACATGATTGTCACTTGAACATGATTGTCACTTGAACATGATTGTCACTTGAACAATTAACTGCAGAATTCATGATTCCTACTTCTGGATATTATTGCAGTATATAATATATTGGTAATGGCTTTACCTTTTTAATATCCTCTGTTTTGACGTATGTACTACCGGTTTCGTGGCGACCTACCACATCATCACGTATATCCTCTGTTGGGATTCGCCTTCAAATTAGAATTGAGACACATAACACAATTTGATTAAAACACTGAGATAATTACACATACACAAATATACTACAGTCGCGAAGCATGCACGCATCTTAGGTCGGGCCAGCAGCGACTCATATTAACTGTATGTGAATTATAATTAAATTTTGAATGTAATTTTACTTGGCAACATTCTATTACTTCTATTTTGATCTTTAATTTCTTATTCTTTTATAAAAATGAAAATACACCATAAGAACAAAAGCAGTGAAGTATAAACACTTTATATGTAATTCTATAATGTTTGTCATTGTATTTGCAATACCAGAACATAACTATCATACTAAAACCTTGTATTACCATCTTGCTATGTCAAATAAGAAAAGTCAAGTGTGGTGACTTGAGAAAGTTACGTAGGTAGGCTATATTATCACCTTCTATAATAATACGGCTATATTTTACCATAATATTTCTCGGAACTTATACAATTTGTCTTATTACAATGGGTTTTGTTACAGTTGGTAGGTAACAATTAAAATAATAATAATTGTGGATGGTCAATAAATAACAAAACTAAAAACCATAATCTCGTAATATCACAGGCAAAGTCACAATGGTCATATTACCTTCTTCAAGTATGTCAGTAGTTTGTGGCCTATGTCCTTGATGTAGCGCGAATGGTAAGCTATACCACCTGCACTCACTGCCTTGGCAAATACATTTTTGCTTTTCAGTTCTTCCACATACTTTAGTACATCTTTGGTGGGGCCAGACAACGTACTGCTGGTTGCTGAGTTATGGCAGGCTACATCAATCGTTGAAGGTACCTGGTCCTTGATATCGTTGTACCCGAGCCCTACATTAACACAAAAGTAGATAACCTACTCAGGTATGGCCAGCAGTTTTTCTTTATTACTAAGAAATTTTTAAATATCCACTTAGTAAATATTATGCCTTTAATGTACAAATTGTACGTATCATTGATTTGATAAGCTATTTTCTTATTTATTAAGCTGAACCTGAGGAGAAATTTATCTATTTTCTATTACTAAATTACACTATTTAGTAATAGAAAATGGAAATACACATCCTGAGATTATTTTCTTGTGTGATTTCCAGTTACATTACTGCAGATTTGACATTGTGCTATCCCAAAACTAATGGCCATTTAAGTATTGTTTGAAACTAAAAATATTACAGCCATAAAAATATCAATTCTGATTAAAAATGTATCTAAAGACAATGTAAGGAGGAGCTACTTAGAAAAAACTCAAAATTGAGAGCAAAAAATAACTAACAATAAGCTAAAACGTACTCCAGGATAGATTTCCACAGTCAACACTATTTTGTAGAAATTCTTGGTCTATGGGAGATGACCTTGTCAATAAATTTTGTGCATCTTACAAAGGATCAGCCAAAGTTTTGGCCTCGATATAGAGAGCCATCATCAAGGCGACAGACTGTAATTAAATGCAGTGTTAGCAGTTTAATTTACTAATACTATAGTAGTTAAAACGATAATTACCAACTGCAGCCATCATGCCCTTGATGTTATCTGACTCCAGGCACTCCAAACTTGCTTTTCCTCTGTAATAAGCAGACAACACCATCTCCTCAGCTGTTAAACATCCATCAGCATAAGCGCAACCCAGCTCTCCCACGGAGTGGCCAATAACACCGTCAGGGGTGACCCCCATAGCACTTAAAATATCAACTAGACCGACCTAAAAAAAGAGGTAGGTCAATTATTTTACAGGTACCCTCAAACCTCTATTAGTAGTAGCAAATAACTGTCATAAGTCACTTCATGAAAAAAATATTAAATAGAGTAATCTGCCAACACTTGAACAAATATTGCAACAGGAACACCATTCCTTCTTGAGAAAGGGAGAAGGAACCCTATTTGAAACACTTGACTGACCCTATAATGAAGGAAACAATTATTAAAATATTTTCAATATAAATTAAAATTTTTTTTTACCTTAGTATTGCCTGAAGATCTTGAATATTTTTCTTTTTTCTTTACTCCAATATATATTTCGCCACTAGGTGTGGCATCTTCAAGGAGATATTCAAGGAGATATATTCAAACAATATCTCCTTGAAGATGCCACACCTAGTGGCGAAATATATATTGGAGTAAAGAAAAAAGAAAAATATTCAAGATCTTCAGGCAATACTAAGGTAAAAAAAAATTTTTAATTTATAAAACCAGATCTTGAAACTGGATTCATAAAAGATTTTCAATATATTTAAAGTAATTTCTCTTTTGAAATAATATATTTTTTCTGTGGTTTTAAAGGGATTAAATTTATTTATTTACTTATTGCAATTGCAGTAATAATGTACCTTTACACTGGTTGAAATTATGAATGAGAATGTCGTTACTTACTTGTATTGATGCAATTCCAACAAAACAGTTGAGGATATTGTCAAAAGTTTCAGGGTCTTCGGTGGTAAGAATGTATCTGATGTCGATACCAAGAGGTGCTAAAACCTTGTCACATTTATCAATACTTGCAGCAAACAGTGGAAATTGTAATAAGTCCCTGCCCATTCCTGGCCACTGGGACCCCATGCCAGAAAAGACAAACCATAATTTTCGCTTAGTAGCAGGGCATTTCTGTAACAATGAATTAGGTTGAAAACCATAATCTTCCAAGGGACAAATGTCCCAAACGTGCACAAAGATACTGATGTAACTAAAAAAAAACAAGTGCTGAAATCTGTACTATTTGCCAAGGGTTACTGAATCAAGTAGTAATAGTTTCTTATATTTTTTGGCATTGTTATGATAGTTACTAATTGAACGAAAATGTAATTATCTTTATTTTGGTAATGTGACGTGTAAGAATGGTGTCTTGATTGTTTATAAGTATTGATTTATTAACAATTTTTACATTATGTGGATAAGTACGACAGCAGAACTTTGATTATCTATCTACCAACTAACCGTCTTTCTCGGTTAACTGTCAGGCCTGATCTACAAACATTACAAGCAATACCATTATACTTGTATGGGAGGTCGAGTTTTATGACTATTAAACTTTTGTAAGTTCAGCTCTTAATACAAAACCATACTGCTATTAAGTGAGTGGTAAAACTTGTGCTGTCAGTATTCGTGGTTGAACCTCTTTGTAGTCGAAAGCATGTCCATGTAGTTGAACCTACTCTGTGAATACTGTGATTGTGTATGTAGTTACTGGCTCTGTTGTTATGCTGTCTGGGGACAGTCTATCCCAGACACTGTCCTCTCCCAACAATTCTCCTACTCGTTCTGACATGGCATCTCATCTGGCCACGTCAGTCAGTGCAGTACCTCCTTGCTTGATAACATACGTATTTTCATGAAGTGTTTGTTTTCTATGGCAACTGGTTTTGTTATTGATCTGTTGTTGTTATAATTGTTTTCAATCTCAATTTTGTTATTGCTTGTTATTACTGTCCTGTCTTGCATTGATTTTTTTTATTTATTTGAACAATGAGTGGAAAACTTAAGCGAACATCCTGTTTTTGGAATCCCTCATCAATTAAATGGTTTAGAATTTAAAAATAACAATAACAATTGTTCTGTGTTGATTTATCAGGGAATGCGTTCTAACCATGACACTGCAGTAGACTGTTTCACTGTTAAAAATTTGAGATGAGTGGTGTGAAACACCCTGTAAAACAAGAGAAATACTATAGTCTTAAAAAGAAGGAATAGTTCATTACTTACAAGGATAAAAAAGAAACTGTACAACCCAATATTGTTCATGTATTCAAGAATTAAATACTTAAGATTTTCATGAATAATAATAATCAATTCAAGGGTTTAATTCATTATTAGTTTTAAAGATGGAGTAAGTTAATTAAGGAAATTATCAATTTGATATATTGTGAAATATAACCTAAAGTAGTTTACTTAAAAGGGTAAGATGAAAAATTCTCTGCCTGACCCAGAGATGGCATTCCAATCGGCAAACAATTACGTTTCCTGCCTACCCACATACCCACAAAGGTCATTAATTCATATGACAAGGCTCAACTTGTTCACTCTAGTGGTTTGTGAAAACGAGTCTTTGAAGAACACGTCTTTCGCGTGTTTCAATAAAATGGATAAACTTGAATATCAAGCAGCCATTAAGTTCTTTGTTTTGGATAGATTAACACCCTAGGAAATTCTTCCAAAATTAACCAAAGTATACGGGGACTCTGCTCCTTTAATTCTAACCATTAAGAAGGGCTGCTGAATTTGAATTTAGTCGCACGTCGCTCGAAGGTGACTCACATGTAGGACGGCCAAAAACTGCAACCACACCAGAATTCATCAAAAAGGTGCACAATATCGTGTTGGACGATAGGCAAGTAAAGGTGTGCAAGATAGCTGAGGCTGTGGGCATATTGGGAAAAAGCGTTTGATACATTTTGCACTAAGAATTAAAGATGAGCAAGCTCTGCACAAGGTGGGTGCCACATTTGCTAAATGCAGATCAAAAGAAAAAAGCAAACAAAATTTGCAGAAATGTTTGGAGCAATTCAAGAAGGACTGACCGATTTTGTGGTGTGATTAGTGACCATGGATGAAACATGGATTCACCCCTACACGCCAGAAACTAAACAGCAGTCGAAGCAATGGGTGGAAACCGGTGGTGCAGCCCTAAAAAAAAATAAGTCAACCGCATATGCCAGAAGGTGATGGCCAGACTGTTTTGGGACGCCAATGGAAACCCTGTTTATTGATTACCTTGAACAAGGCAGAACAATTACAGGTGAATAATTCTCTTATCTTCTTGACCAGCTGGATGTCAACATTTGCGAGAAGAGGCCTAGCTTGAAGAAGAAAAAATGTATCTTTCACCAGGACAACACACCTGCTCACAAATGTGTGTTGGCAATGTGGGAGCTGCGGAATTTGATGTACAATACTTGGCCACTCTCCTATTGTCCTGATTTGTCACCCTCAGACTTCCACCTCTTCCTAAAGCTCTTTGTGTCCAATGAAGGAGTTGAGAGGGCCGTAGATGAATATTTTAACAGCCTTCCTGAGTTTCACTTTCCAGAAACAATACAGCTATTGGAGAAATGCTGGACCAAGTATGTTGAAGCAAAGGGAGATTATGTAGAAAAATAAAATCGCTTTTAATTGAAAATCACAGACTTTCATTGTCAGACCTAGAACTCTTCTCCCCGCCCTCTAATTTACCATCATTACCTTCATTTGCAACCCACAGTTTGATGATTAGCACTTATTTCACAACTAATAAATATCTTATTGGTTTGTAAGTCAGGTACAAATAATTCTATGTCATAAAATTGTTTTAACCCTCTTAGCATCATACAAGTTTTAAAATATTTGGGATGACCAATTTTTAAAATCAGTGAAATGAGACCCTGGGTTATTGAAAGAGATTTATGAAAAATTGTAGATGTTTTACAAGCATTTAGGGAAATATTCTTCATTTTGCTATATAAAACCATCTCAACATGAACTGAACTATTAGAAAAAATAACAAATATTTGGGTTGTTAAAAAACTAAAAATACCATGAGTATCAGTCCAGCACCAACCCCTACTATTAGAGATTTTCAGGCAAATATAAACATGCTTATGGTAAAACTGCAACAAACTTATCTGCAGCGAGAAAATGTTTTATAATGTTTAATAATGAGATAATTGATATATAAGACGATTGGTGGCAGATCACTATTACAGAAGACTTTAAAATAAATTTTAGAAAAATGTCTAATGGGTGTGGGCTGTACTTTTTAACTCAATGTAAAACTACCCCAAACAACATAACTTACCTGTACTTCAGATTGCTTCTTCTTGTCCCCCACAATCGGAACTGTAATGTACGATCGCCATAAATAGTTCGGTACAGGTGTATTGAATATGTTGTTTATAAGGGAGATATACTCTGTGTCCACAGGCATATTTGCCAACTGAAACAAAACAAAAAAATGGTTTCAAAGAATCGGCACAAACTTTCTCCCATATTAACCTAAGGAATGTTGATCTCCAAATCGACATCTCAACATGCTCGGTTCCAGCCGCTTATATTCAAAATACAACGACAAAGCCGGTTCAAATCCATATCATTTTAAAGACTGTGAATCAGTGTTGTTTACGTGTCTTTGAATTTTCTCTATAAATTTCCTATGTGGCACATTGGCTTGTTGATTTAGATTGTTTCTTCATCTCACACGCCATCTGTCTACCTGCCAGTCCCGTTCACCATTGTCAAGCCGGTCAGTAGCTAGAGCCCGTGTTTTGCAGTTGAATATCACTTCACTTATAGACCTATCATACTTACATTGCTTGAAATATACATTTCAAATTTTGACATTCTTTACAGGATAAATGTGACTTGTGCCTCTTAGGATTAGATTTTTTCCCCAAATTCTGTTGATTCATTTAAATAAATAATATTCATTTAGAACAAAATTTAATTGTATTTAAAAAAGGGAGCAGAGGCTTAAAATTAAAATCTGCTTGAGATATATTTATATTTTTTTCAATGAAAAAGTTATTTAACATTTTAAATGTATAAATTAAGCTTTAATTATTATTTTAAATTAACACTTGCCTTATGGAGGGTCAAATCCAATATGGTGGCAGATATAGCAGCTAACATGATCCAAAATACTGCCATAGTTATAAGATATACTGTACACATTGGATATATCATATAATGTATACTTTAAAATTACAAACAGCATTTATTCTTTGGATTTAGTGAAATTTCCTTGCTTGCTTGATTTTTAATGACTAATTTTTGGTTATCATAATGAAACAATATACAGCCATAATAAAAATAATAATATATATCAGATTAAAAATTTTTAATTACTACAACAAACAATACATTCTCAAAAAAGAGAACGAATGTTTGAAATGTTATAAATAATGAAAGTAAATGGCAAACCTTGTCAATAAGATCATTGGAACCCTCTTCAAGCCTAGTTTGCAGGATCACTAGTCTAGGCAGCCCGTCTGGTGGTAGCTCTCCCAAGGGGAGGATCTCCTTGGTCTTGTTGTGTCTTTTAAGAAGTGTGTGGCCGACATGACCGGTGAAAGTCAAGCAATTCACAGCTACCATATTTCCAGTTAGGGTTGTGGGTTCTGTTACAGGCTTGAAAATAAATTAAATTTATGATGTAATGAGGAAGAAAAAAGGCATAAATAGAATCAGAATTACATCGATAGCTGATACAAACAAAATGTTAACTTACTTATATAATACCTCGTGAATGAGTATTTGGAAGTGCTGAACAATAAATGCACATTTCGATGTAGTAAAGATACTTGTCCAGTGTAACGGTCTAGTTTTTCTCTTAACACTGTGTTTAAATATCATGCGTTTCTAGTTCCAATATTCAAACGAATTAAATGATAAGTTATTGCCTACAAGAGAATATAGTTTCATGATTTTGGTGTTATACAGGGTGGTGCAAAAAGAACGCATGGATTTGAGTAACGTAGTACCAGTGGAGGGGAGCGGTCAGTGACCGCCGAGTGACGCCATTTTGTTGGTTGAAGCGTCCAGTTTTAGTAGCAATGGAGCAGTGGAACGTGCAGCATCACGTGTTTGCTGTTGAACACTATTTCAAATCAAATGAATCTGTCATCACTGTTCAACGAAAATTTCGTTTACAGTTTAATGTCGCGCGTAATGGTTCGGTACCTGATCGCAACTCGATACTTCGTTGGGTTAACTCGTGTCGTACAACAGGATCAGTGTTGAAGAGTAAATCGACTGGTTGCCCTCGTACGGCGCGAACTCCGCAAAATGTTGAAAGTGTCAGAGCCTCAGTTCTTGAAAGTCCTCACCGCTCGACTAGACGGCGTGCTCCGACCTTGGGTACAGCGCATCCTGACATGTGAGTTACAATTCCACCCTTACAAGATAATGATTGTTCAGAAGCTCCATGAACGTGATTTTCACGAACGAAGAGTTTTTTGCGAGAGAATGCTTGATGTCGTTGGAAATGACAATAATGTTGTAATGCTGAGTAATGAAGCTCATTTCCACTTGAATGGCTCAGTAAATAAGCAGAATTGCTGCTATTGGGCAACTCACAACCCACAGGAAATGCATCAAAAACCACTGCATTGTCCTAAAGTTACAGTATGGTGTGGGGTCTCTAAAATTGGCATCATTGGACCTTATTTTTTTGAAGAGCGTGACCAAACAGTCACTGTTAATTCTGAACGATACGTGACAATGCTACGCACATTTTTGCAGCCAAATCTTGAAGCTTTGGGGCTCGATATGGAACAAACATGGTTTCAACAGGATGGAGCCACAGCCCACACGAGTAATCAATCTATGCCTGTCGTTCGAGGAATGTTTCCTGGTCACGTGATTTCACGTATCGGCGATCTCCATTGGCCTGCACATTCGCCAGATTTGACTCCTTGCGACTTCTTTTTATGGGGACACCTGAAATTCAAAGTTTATCGTCGTAAACCTAGGTCACCCGAAGAATTGAAGGCTGCAATAAGTGAAGAAATTGCCGCTGTATCACAGGACACTTTGAACAAAGTTATGGAAAACTTTGAAGAGAGACTTGCAATGTGTATTCATGCAGAAGGACGCCATCTTTCTGATGTTATTTTTAAAAATTAGTTAATTGTTTTATAATTATTAACACCCAACTCTCAAATTGGGTTGTTTGATGATTGTTTTGGTGTAATTAAAACTTTGGTGTGATTAAAATTAACCAACTTATAGCCTTTTAAAATCCATGCGTTCTATTTGCGCCACCCTGTATATAGTCATGTATTTTGTTAAAGCATATACTGTTAGGAATTATCAGATAATAATGAACATTAGAGGTTTTCAAAATAAATAGCCTCATTCTCAGACTTGAGAATAACGATTACAATTTTCAGAGAATTTGTAATTTGTATTTAGTTCATTTTGGCAACCATTCAATACAATTTCATTATTATTATTATTATTATTATTAGTGTTTGATGTAGAAGTGGAATGCAAGGGATCATCCACTTTCGTTAACATTTGCACCACTAACCTGAGGCTGCTTACCCAATTTAAGATTTATTATGGCATGTCTTCTTTCTATATGTTTCTTTAAATTACTTGAGGTTCCACGATATGAAATAATTAATCCACACAAATCACATCTTGCTGTTTTGTTGATTTCATTACTTGCACTGAAGTAAGACCAAATAGGACTATACTTATGACGCACCGAACTCATTATTTTTATCAAATAATAAAAACTGTTCCAGTAGATAATAAGTAAATATTTATATACAGATAATTAAAAAAAAACTAATCTAAAAAAAGCAAGAATTAAAATAAAGGCACAAAATTATAAACAATTGATGGTAAACTTTACCTCTTTTGTTCCGCCACCAATCTTGCCAAACAATACATGCAACTTCGAACCATCCCATGAACCACAAATTAGCTGCATACAACTCTTATATCCATAGATTGTTAAATATACCAATGGATAAACAAAATTACAACAATGAAATCACAATATTAAGATATATAGCAGTAGAAAATGGATATAAACCAGACATAATAGACCAAATTATAAGAAAACAAAAAAGAAAAAACAGTCAGAATCAGCACATTAAACCTAATGAGCCAAATAAATATATTGTAGCAGAATTTGAAGAAAACATGTACCATACATACAATAATATCTTTAAGGGGGGAGGGTCGCGAAGGCCTTTACCATGTATTTCTTATGGAGCGCAAGAGTATACTTATGACCCGTTTTCTAAGAAAGTACTGAACAGATTTCATTGAGATTTTTTTTAGGGTGTCACTATAGGACTAGATAACACACTAGTAAAATTATAGCTGTAAAAAATAAACTTACTTAAGAATAAAATAAATTATATGAGTATACATTTTTACATTTAATATTTCCAATAAATAATTTTTTTTAATGCTTAAAAGAAATACTATCCCCTTAGTTTTATTACCATGCATGTATAATGTATAAAGGTACTTACACAAAAAATTTCAATTCTGTAGCACTGCTAGAAGCTGAGATAACGGGTCTAATATATACAAAAACACAAGTTCCGGAAAAACTGATTCAAAGTTTGACTAGGCTAAACTAACACTAAACTATGTACATACAACCACACTAAAATTCTCCAGGGCCATATGAGTTATCTTTGGAGCTTTCTTCTTCTTCCCTTCTCCTTTTGAGTTGTCTCTTCTTCTGAACTCTAGCTTCTTTTGTTGCTGCCTGCGCTTCTTTTTCAGCTTTCAAAACTCTTTGGCGATCTATCTTGGTCAACGCTTTCTGCATGTTATCTCCTGGCTGGAAGCCTAGCTCCTGAAAAACTCTCACTCTTCCCATGGCACCTTCATTAAATGTTAGAACTGCATAATACACTCCAATAGTAAGTGCTTTGAGACCTACAAAGACTCTCTTTGGAATGCGGCTCCATATAACGTTATTGAAACTTTCATTGGGATTCTGTGTTTTCCCATGTAGGCAGAACTAGGCTTGCTAGTATCTAGGCCTAAAACCCCATCAATGTTCTCATCAAGATAGCCTAACTTCTTCTTAGAGCTTGAAGGTTGCTGTAAACTAGGCCTACTTTGTTCATCACTAGACATAGGCCTAGGTTCAGGTTGATGGTTAGAAGAAACAGAGTTCTGTGTGAACTTATTGCCTCTGAATTTCCTCTTCTTACAAAAAGACTTTGGTTTAGTCATTTTAAGAGTAAAAATACTAAAATAATAAAACTAAAATAATAACAGAAACACAGTAACTGCACTTCACAATCTTGATTCACAAAACTTTAGAATAACGAATAACAGCACTGCTAGCAGAACACTAAAAGCAAAAGGTTATGTTTATGTTTACATCAAACTAGAATAGAATCATAAGATGAAGAGAAGATCAAAACTAGTTGTCAGCTGTTACTACATAGAAACCAGCCAAACAAATTAGAAGTATATGTATTAAAGTGTAAGAAATGTCTTTGCTCACTAGGGCTAATTCGTTGAAGCCAATCGCAAAGAAAAGGTTGCAGAGGTTCACTAAAAGAATTTATTTAGTATAATACTGTATACTCATAATAACTCCCATAAAGTATATATTTTCTTTCTCAGGATGAAATGCACTAACTAAAAATAATATTTTCTCATAACTGAAAAAAACAAGTTTTTCACGACCCTCCCCCCTTAAATCATTAGGATACAAAATAGCTTTCAGAACGACAGGAAATGTTGAGAAGACATTGACTGCCAGACCACAAAACATTAACAAATTCACAAAAACTGGAATTTACAAAATAGAATGTAATGACTGCCCTAAACACTACAAAGGCCAAACAGGCAGACCTTTCATGACCAGATTTAAAGAACATATCCACAACAGAAATTAAAAATCAAAATTTGCAGATCACTTAGTAGAGTCAGGCCACGACATCTCAGGAATGGAACAAAATTTCAAGATTTTAAAAGTTTGCAAAAAAGGAATAAAAATGAATGTAATAAAACAGTTTGAAATTTATAAATCAATAAAACATAAATCAACAAATAAAACAAAACCCTCTCCAAATATTAAATGAACAAACTGATTTCCACAGCAATGAAATCTTCGATACAGTTATACAACATCGAAAACATAACAAGAAATATAAACAACTCAATAATAGGCTGTAAGGTTGGCAATACCACCCTCATCTTGATTCACCTCTAAAACAACCGTTAGTGATTCAAAAATGCAAACTCAAGTATTTTAAACTTTAATGGTTTAGTATGTAGTGAACAGTGAACACCTGAAGATGCAGATTAGTCTCCGAAACTGGTAGTGTAAGAAAAAACTGAAGATTGGTGGCGGAACAAAAGAGGTAAAGTTTACCATCAATTGTTAATATTAACCAATCAGGATAAAATACCCATATAATAATCATGGGCACAATTATAATTAAATTTCTAAGAAACTCTCTTACAATAAAACTCTTAATTAGCTAAAACTCTCAGTTAGCGGTTAGACTAACTGACATAATCTTGATGTCGTTTGTCGTGTCGTTGTACGGACGGAACTGACTGATATCAATAATTTAAAGCAACAGGCAGCAACATGAAATGTGTTTGGAACTTGTATCACCTGGGTCATATGTTGTTCCAACTCCACACCACGCGATGCGCATCTGTGAGCATGTCAGCTGATCCATCGCATCATCTAACTTCGCACATTAGTTTCACTGCGGATTAGTTTCGTTGGTGAAACTGATGCGAGTTAGCTGATGCAGTTGGATTCGGTTATCCCTATTTGAGACTCATACATTTTGCATGAGAGTTGACATGTCTGTGATCAGCGTATTGTCACTGTGTATGTACTTGAGTGCAAGTTTTGATTTGGAATTAAATTAATTATTTTTTTTGTTTAGTAATAGTTTTTGAAGTTATACTTCTTTGCGCCCGTTAGACACTTTGGGATGGGATGTTGGTCGAGAAACCGCGTCACGCTGAAAAGTAAGAACAAATTTTTAAGAACTATCGATTAATCGATTGTTAATCGAAGAAATTTAATCGAAGAAATTACTGATAATGATAATATAGGTGTATAATATAATAATGAAGTCACGTATAATATATTGAAGATAAATATATTGAATAATATCTTATATTTCATTTATATATCCTGTCTGTTTGTGTGCGTGAGTGGGTGTATGAGAATGGCCAAAGAAGTATAACTTCCACCGTGTGGTCCGACGCACACCCAATTTTATTTTATAATTTGTCTAGTTAATAGTTTATAAAATTAATTATAAAAATATGGTTGCAGTTGAAGTTATATGGCCAGGAATTGCAACTTTCTTTGAAGAAACTGAACATAAGGATCAGTTAGTTTTGATGTTTACTGTGTACACTGAAAATAAACATTTTAAGTGCTTCAGTAACAAGTGCTTCAAACTTGAGGACATATATCAAGATAATTGTTTTGAGTAATTACCTAAAATGTATATATAATTTATAGCCGGGTTTAACAACAGGTTAAATATTTCTAATTTAATTTATATAAAATGTAATGTCAGGAAATTATTCAGCCTTTATACAGGCCTAATTATGATTTAAGGACAATAAATTTATACGAGGGCAATCCAGAAAGTAACCTCCGTTTTGAAATAAAAATTAATCCAGTGAAGATAGAACAATTTTATTATATACATCTTAAAACTACTTTACTTTATTTTTCCACATAGTCACCAAATCAATTTAAGCACTTGTCACATCTTTTGACAGTCTTATCAAACCCTCCTTATAAACATCTGCCGCCTGTGAGTGGCCAACCTGTCACTGCGTTTTGTAGCTCTTTGGTACTCAACGAGCACAAAATTTGTGGTACCCCAGTTTTTCTTTCACTATCTCGAGTAAGAGGCTTCGAGAAACTTCAGGAAAGTGGCCACAAAGTTCCGAGATCGTGAATCGACGATTCTCACGAACCTTTTCGTTCACTTTGCTCAGAAGGTCATTACTGACAAGAGAAGGCCTACCACTCCTTTCTTCATCGTGAATGTTTGTTCTACCATTTTTAAAAAACCGTACACACTGACGCCTTCACTCATAATGTTTGGGCCATAAACGGCACACAATTCACGATGAATTTTGGCTGCTGAGTGATTTTTTGCCAAAAGAAATCGAATAACACTACATACTACACACTTAGCGGGATTTTCTATCGCCGCACTCATGTTTTAAGGCTGTAATTGGACAACATGTGATCGTACGATGCTCCACTTTGCACAGTTCGAAGCGTACTGAGCTGCTGTAAGCACCGATACCGATGTCAGTATGGCGGCGGTACCCCCACTACTTCTCAAGCTATGAACAAACGGCGTTTACTTTCTGGATAACCCTCGAATATCCGCTATTCATATGGGAAAAACTTATTTCCATATGGGAAAAAAACATATTATTTATAAATATACAGATTTTTAAATTATATGTACATTCATTTAGTATTTTATTTGACATTTTATTTTGTAATTTAAAAGAAGAGAACCAATGTCTAAAAAAACTTTGAGAAGCTAAAATTAAATAAATGTTTTATTGTTGTAGAATAATGATTTGTCTTAGTTGTCTTTGTGATAAAAATGTATTGATCTCCTAAAAAAAATGTTAATGATCATATTGATACCATTATAAAAGAAATACGGTTGAACAATATTTCGTAAAAGCATCTGTAATTGTAACTAAGTTAAATTTTTTTGCGAAAAATGTAACTGTAAACTGCAAACACAAATAAGAGAACTAAAAGAATCTTATTATAAAAGGTGTTTTGAAAATTGTAATGGTGATTCTAGAGCTACATGGAGGATAGTAAATGAAGTAACTGGTCAAAAGGCAAAGAATCGATCTGAAATAAGTTTAAATATTAATGGAGACTTGATTAATGATCCAATTGCTGTAGCTAATGAATTTAATGATTTTTTTCTTACTGTAGTTGATAGATTAAATATAAAAAGAGTACAGCCAGATAATTTTTATTCATTAAATTTTAAGAAATCTTTTATAAGTAAACAATATCCAGAATCCATGTTTGTAGATCATGTATGTAAAGAAGATTTGATAAAAGTTATAAATTCACTTAAAAATAAAATATCACCAGGTATTGACAATATTAGCTCATCACTAATTAAAAAAGTCTACCCTAAAATTATTGTCATATTGTTATTTTTAGTAAATAAGAGCTTTGAAAAGGGTATTTTTATTTTTCCAGAAAAACTTAAAGTAGCAGTAGTAATTCCACTACACAAAAATGGTTCAAGGCAGGATTGCAACAATTTCCGGCCAATTTCTCTGCTTTCTTCATTCTCCAAGATCTATGAGAAATTGATGAAAAAAAAAACTAGTCAAGTATCTTGAAAAAATCAGGTTTTTTAGTTCTTCACAGTTTGGTTTTAGAGAGGGGTTAAACACTGAACTTGCCCTTCACAATTTTATAAGTAATGTTTATAATGGGATAAATATGAACAAAAAAGTAAGTGCAAGTTTCTTGGATATAAAAAAGGCTTTTGATTGTGTTGATCATGGTATACTTTTGAAAAACTATATAAATGTGGTATAAGAGGGGTGGTTTTTGATTGGTTTAAAAGTTATTTAGAAAATAGAAAGCAGTGTGTCAAAATTAAAAATTCATTTAGTTGTTTGGGTATAGTAAAATATGGCGTACCACAGGGGTCAGTTTTAGGTGCATTATTATTTTTAATCTACATAAATGATCTGTGTAATGCAAAATTTTATGGTGAACTAACATCCTTTGCGGATGACACGGCTTTATGCTATGTGAAAGATAATTGGAATGACATTGAGGAAGCTATGAATTTCGACTTTCAAGCACTACAGTGGTGGTTCTCTGACAACCATATGTTGTTAAGTCCGGAAAAAACAAAATTTATCAATTTCAGTTTAAGACAAAGAGTCTTCTTTACAAATGAAATTATATACAATTGTACGAAATGCTTATGTAGTAAGACATGCTGTACGGAGTGTGCTGTTATTGGGCAGGCAGACAATATTAAATATTTGGGAATTTTTCTTGATGAAGAGCTTAATTGGAAAATGCATGTTCAAGATTTAAAAAATAAACTTAATAAAACGTTAGGATATTTTTATTTCTTAAAAAATATCTGTAGTGAACAAACATTGAGAGTAATATATTTTTCCCTTGTACATAGTAGAATAGATTACGGGCTCTTTTGTTGGGGTGGGACTTATGAATCAAATATTAGGCACATATTTATACAAGAAAAAAAGTTTATTCGAATAATTTGTAAGAAAGCAACAATGGAAGCATCATATCATTTTTTTTTTTAAACAGATTTTACCATTAAAATATATGTTTGTTCATAAAGTTTTAAAAATGTACTATGTAATGAAGAGAAATTTGCCTGAAATTGTCGAAATACATAAAGTTAAGCTAAGAAAAAAGGATGTATTTATGGTTCCCAAACCAAATCTCACTTTCTATACAAAAAGTTATTTATTTCTGGGACCAAAAATGTTTAACTCAATACCAATTGTTCTGCAAAATTTGGAAAATATAAAATTATTTTCCAACAAAGTAAAAAATTGGTTATTAAAGCAAGAAAGTATAGATTACCTTGTAAATATTCAAGTTTAAAGCAATACACTTTCAAACATATTTTTATTATTCATTTATAATCGTATAAATTTTAATACCCTATAAATACTTATTCACTGTATCATATATTTATTTCAGATAACATAGTAAAGTATACATATTTGGCAGACTTGAGAAAGTTAACAATTATTTTTAACTGAATAAATTCTTGGACAAACAACAATGGGACACGTTGGGCAATGACTACAAATACACTAAGACGAAAAGTTCTTATGGGAATTTTTCAGACAAGCGGGAGGGAAGCTTACGCAAACAGCCGCTACGAGCGCTGCTCCGAAAGACAGGGAGCAGGCGGGCGAGCGCTCGTGCCTCCTAGTGGCCGTTTGCGTTAAGTCGAGTTTCTACCTGGACGACTGGTCTGAAATTTTAACATGGCTACTTTTCGTCTTAGTGTATTTGTAGTCATTGCGTTGGGTGTGTCTACTAATTATGGGCAGGGCAGAAAGATGGCGGAAAGGGATGGGATGTGACTCAAGACTTTGTTTGTCGGCGAATACTTGGGATTGAGGAAAACGCCCGGTCTTTGACCAAAGTTTTGGACGCTTTCTCCGCCATTGTCTACATTCCACGGGACAAACCGTACTTCGTTTGTAAAACTAACTGAGTTAGTTTAATCGTTAGTGAATTTGTTAACTAGTTAAAGTTAAAAGTTAAACATCCCCAAAACTAACGAATAAGTTGAAAAGTTAACAGAAAAACTAACGATTGAACTTAATCGTTAATTATTTTTAATCATTAGTCCCAAGCCTGATATTTGGTTAGTCATAAATTGTTTCGTTTTTATTTTGTTTCCTATTATTGTATTATATAGCTATACTGTTAGGGTTAGGATAACATTAAATTTAGAGTTAAGGTTTAAGCTATTTATGTTTTTATATTAGTGTTTATATTTTGAAGAATTGGGATTTTTTATTTTAAATTAATATTATTTGCTCATGCGCATATTAAGATTTATTTGAAAAGAAGGAACCTCTAAAACAGGCATTGCCTTAGGAGGTCCTAGTATTTTCTTGAAATATGTAATTTATGAAAGGTTTTGTTCTAGTAGTATGAGTTTTATTTTGTTAACAGAGAATTAAGAAGAAACCTTTTTATGTTTGAATGTAATTATATGTATTTTATGTATATATTTCGAGAAAATAAATATATTCTTATTCTTATTAGCTTTCGTTATTGTAAATTATATTGTTTAAAATCTTGTAATTGAACACTAAGATTCACATACAACAATTTTTTTGTATAAACTTAAAAAAGTTATAAACTGTGATTATAAACTTAATTTTCACGCCATTCAATTGTATCTTGATGCAATATGTGAATTAAATTATTTGTCATTTCAAGTAATAATTATTTAATATGCTTGAAAATCAATTATGGTTTATTACCGCAGTATCTGAATAGTGAAATGGGAGTGTATCATCATTACAGTACATTTAAGGGTAAGTTAGCACCCCTAAACTTGTGTGGGTGAGTTCACGGGTTATCACTGCCAAACGTTTTTGGGCTCGATTTCAATATTCATATAAATTCAATATTCATATAAAACCCAGAAAACTGCAAAAAATAAATTATAAAAGAAAATACACCACTAACAGTGAAAAGTCAAGATTTATTGAATATAGCCTACTGGTAAGAAAATTAGATTATCTTTGTACTCTGACAGCCAAGGAAGAAATGTTGGCCAAATAATTGATCATAAATCCAAAAGTAAAATCAATTGTGAGGCACTAGTAATGGCAAATGCACATCTTGCCTATATAACTACAGACTACAGCTATAACAAATAATTCAAATAGTGATGTGACTGTTCTTATTGGGGGAACTAATGATATTCTAAATAATGACCTGACATTTATATACAATACCTTGCAACATAAACTTGTGACTCTGAGTAAGAATAAGCCATCCCTGAGAGATTTGATTGCCAGATAGATGATCCAATACATCTAAAAATTGTTCAGGTAAATAAATATATTAAAGAATTAACAGCTCGTATTAGCAATGTTTTCTTAGTGGATCTTGAACAGATGAGTAGGTTCCACTACACATCTCAAGGGCTCCATTTAAACAGAAGAGGAAAGACTAAATTTGCTTTTTTAATAATTAATGCTCTAAACCAACGTTTCAAGCTGAATAAAACTACTGATATCAGGAACCATCTGCAACCCACAAAAGTACAAAATGGAACAGATACAATAATAACCTATTACTATCAGAAAGTTTACAAAGATCAAAATAAAAATTCTTTAACAAATGAGAAATTAAATAGAAAAATCACAATAAAACTAGCAGACATGGAGGATGAAATACAAAACAACATTAATTGCAGTGAAGTTGCATTTGCACACTGTATTTCATCAGATTTTAGCAGTGATAGGCAGATGTCAGCAGGCGTAGCCACAATATTCAGAAAAAAATTTGGACAGCCATCAGCCTCTGATTGTTTATGTAACCACCTAACTCACCAAATTGTGAGCAATGGACCAACAGTATATGGACTAATAACAAAATCCAAATTCTACGACAAACCATTATTACAAGATTATGACCTAGCTTTAAAAAGATTAAGTAAAGATTTCAAAGAGCGGAAGCTAGCTAAGCTAATATGCACCCCGATGGGGTGTGTACATGACAATGTCCCCCTTAAACACTTTGCAGCAAAAATTACACAATTCCAAGTGGACACAGGGGCTCATCATTGTAGCTGGGGATGAAAAAGCTTCCAGAACACTGAGAAGAGGTCTGACATTTCCAGACTTTATAAGAAATCTGGACACTGCCCTCAATGAGCTGCAAGAAAAGCTGGAGCTATTACAACCGATAACGGAGGATGACATTCCATCTGATCTAACAACATTGGACTTGCCCAAGGAGACAAATGCAGATACCATACTAGCCTCAGTCCTGGCAGCTGGAACCACCTGTAGCAGCAGTGATTGTGCTGGTGAAAATATGGTCATTCAAGTGTCATGTGAAACACAAGGATTACAATTTGAAAATGAAGTCGGCAAGCAAATTGCTAATGATAAATCTTTTTTAGAGTTAAATCTTGTAAAAAAAGGGTTAAATTAGACTATTTTTTAAAAATATTTTATCAAAATTTACAAGGGTTAGAAAATAAAGTGAATCAATTAGATATAGTAAATTCTGAGCTTCAACCACACATTCTTTCATTTGTTGAGCATCACCAAAAAAAAAAAGTAGCTAAACTGTAACAAATGTTGATAATTATGTATTAATAGCTGATTTTTGTAGAACAAATAAGGAAAAAGGTGGTGTTGTTATTTACATGAGGGATGATATTACTAGCACAATAAATCCAACCCACTTAAAGTGGATTAATAAGTATAACATAGAGGGAGTTTGTGAGTTTTGTGGAGTGATGTTTAATGTAAATGGTGCTAATACAACTTTACTAGCTGTTTATCACCCACCAAATACTGATGCATCATTTTTTTTAAGAACTTCATAATAATTGTACAAAAGATATTAAAAAAATCTAAAATTGTTCTGGTAGGAGATTACAATATACACTTTGTAGACAAGATTGACTCTGACTCAAAAAGTTTTTGATATAATACACAGCTTCAACTTGGACATAAAAATTGATATGTATACTCGTATTACTGAAAATAGTAGAAGTTGCATAGATAATGTATTGACAGACAGTGCTGATTGCCAAGCAGAGGTGTTAGTTACATCACTCTCTGATCATGATGGTATATTAATTAAATTAAAATTTGACAGTAAACTACAATTTAAAAATTCTCAAAAGCGAAGGATCATTACTAAGCAATTGGTAGAGCGACTAAAAACCCAACTATCAAATGAAAATTGGGACACCGTTTACCTTGCAAACAGTGTTGACAAAAAATACAAAATTTTTTTGCAGATTTTTACAAATCATTTTAATACATACTCCCCTTAAAAATAATGAATTATAATAAATATAAACCAAAATGTAACCTATGGTACACACATAAACTATTAATTGAAAAAGAAAATTTGCATTCTGCATACCATACCAACAATTTAAAATTAAAAGAGATCAAAAACTTTGGACTGAACATAAACACTTAAAAAGAAATTACGAGAAAAATGTACAGAAAGAAAAAAATAACTTCATTGGAGAACAAATAAAATCAGTTAACTTCAACACTAAAGAAATCTGGAAAGTAATAAATGATCATACAAAGCAACAAAAATTAAAGAAAAATATTACATTAAAAACGGCAGAAAAAAATAAAATAAGTAATCCCAAAGAAATTGCGGAAAACTTCAATTATTATTTTACAAACTTGTCAGAGTCCTTAGAAAAACATACATTTAATAAGACCGCATCATATTTTGATTCCAATGATTATGTAAACAATAGTCCTGAAATATTATCTTTTTTTAGAGAAGTGCGGATACAGGATACAATTAGAATAATTAATAAATTAAATTACAAAAAATCATCTGGTTATGATGGCATTCCATTGTCAGTAGTAAAAGACTGTGCTAAACATATTGCAAAACCGATGACACATAAAATTAATTCATCCTTTCTGGAAAACATTTTTCCAAGCCCTCTTAAAATTTCTAAGGTCACTCCAGTTCACAAAACTGGTAGTGAACAAAAGAGAGAAAATTATAGACCAATATCTAATTTACCTAGTTTTTCTAAAATAATTGAGCGGGCAGTACATGATCAATTAACAAATTATCTAGAAAAAAACAATAAACTTAATTCTTCGCAATTTGGATTTCGGCGGAATAAGTCCACTAAACAGGCACTTGTAACATTTTTGGAATTAGTATTGGACTACTTGGACTCAAAACAACTTATAACTGGCTGTTTTATAGATCTCAGTAAAGCTTTTGACCTTGTTCAATTTAAAATACTACATGAGAAACTATTTAACATCGGTATACAAGGACATTGTTTGGAATGGATTCAAAATTACTTGAAAAATCGTCAGCAATTTGTTGAAATTATTAGGGGAAATGGAAGAAAAATTAAAATTGTTCAATCTAGTTTAAAAGAAATTAAAATGGGTGTTCCACAAGGATCCATTCTTGGACCCCTCCTGTTCATAATTTACGTAAATGATATAGTTGATCAAGTTCCTAAAGAGAAACTTATTACCTTTGCAGATGACACTACACTAATAAACAGAGGAAAAAATATTCACAATCTTGAAATTGAAACGTTTGTTACAATCAACTCAGTTTTAAATTATTACACTAGTTTAGGGATGAAAGTAAATGTAGACAAAACACAGTTCATGAATATAGGTTTGGCAAAGAAATTATACTCCGGATTTCATTTTAATGTTATTTTAAACGAGGACCAGCTCAAACAAACTGAAAGCGTAAAATTTCTTGGTGTAATTGTTGATCACAAATTGAACTGGAATGAACATATTAATCAACTTTCACTAAAACTAGCAACTGGTATACATTTAATAAGAAAAATTTCTAAGTTAGGCAATAAACACATATCGATAAATTGTTATTATGCTTTCATATACTCTCATATAAGTTATTCAATAATTCTCTGGGGAACATCATCTTATCAAAATTTAAATAGAATATTTATATTGCAAAAACGGGCAATTAGGTATATAAATAATCTGAGTTCTTTTGAATCATGTAGAAACCTTTTTATCAGTAACAGAATTCTTACAGTGCCATCTATTTATATACTAGAGTGTATAATGTACTGTAGGCTTAATAATAAAATTGAAATTGAGAAGAACCATAGATATAATACAAGGAAAACAAATTATGCTGAAAGTCATAGGTTGAAGATATATGAATCCAAGCCCTCATATATTGGTAACAAATTTTTTAGTAAACTTCCTATCAATTTGAAACAGGAAGTAGAAAACAAGTCCTTTAAAAAAAGTTACAAAATTGGCTTGTGGAGAAATGTTTTTATAATATTGATGACCTTATGTCGTAAGAAATTAGATGCTAGCTAATTAATATACTTTTTTACTATAAGATACATTGTTAACTTTAATATTAAGTTATATGTATGTTGACAACTTTTATACCTTTTGAGTAAGGTTTTTGTAAAGGCTGTATATAAATAAATAAATAAATAAATAAAATGTAATTAGTTTGAGTTTTTAATAGAAAGTAGTTAAATTATTCATAATTTTTCAATCCTAGAAGAAAATGCATAATGTAAAGTCAAGGTTGACATATTTGGATGAGAAATCTATCCTTGTGCTTACAAAATCAATCAATTAAACTTAGAGCTCACCTTCAGCTGTCCAGACCTCAGGCTCGGCACATTGGGATTGGGAGTGCTGTAACCTATTGTAGGAGGGATTACTCCTGTCTCCAGGGCTATTATAGATTTGACCAATGACACAGATCCAGAAGGACATTCAGTATTGCCAACATTCCCGAATACGGAACCAACCAAAGTTGGGGATTTGCCATTACAAAATATATCTGATATTGTATTCAATTCCTTGGCATCATAGTCCTGAAAAAAATGTTTATGCTTTATTATAATTGCCTACAAAAGCTGTTTAGTACCCTTATAAAGTATCTTTCTTACAAAATAAGTTACTGAAGATGAATTTCCCTCGAACAACCTGGTCAATGCGTTATATTATTTTTAGGGAACACGGCTGCACTCTTCACATGCCACGCATCACTCGCTGTTCTCATGGCACTTTGGCCTTCAGCCTCGTCATGTGAACTTTGACTATAAAATTAGACTTTTTACAGTGGACTTCAGAGAAAAGACACTAAACAATGAAGACCTTATTGCACAACTATAAATAGGGGTACAATTTTTTGACACCTCAATTGTTAAAATCGATCAAGAAATATCGGAGGAGTTGTGTTAACAAAAAATGGCTTCCCATTGTATTATATATGAGGATCACACATTTGTATTCATTGATACGCTATCACAGGTTTGGATCTTAGGTAAATAATGATAAAAAATATGTTGATCTACTAGCCTCACTGTGTTGGACTACAATATTTCAAATGCACCAAAAATGTTAAATATATATCTTGTTTTAAATCTATGAATTATATGCTTGTAGTTTATAAATATTGCCTAAACGATGTGCTGACCAAATAAAATTATCAAAACATATATGGATATTGATAGCTGCGTATTTTTCATTACTAAGTGAAAGCAGTTTTACAACAAAAAATTTTAAGTTTCTAAATGTTATAACTGAATTCTACTAATCTATAGTTACTTCTAAACTAAGGTGGTATTTTACTCCATTGTCAAAGATGATGTCCTGTTGTCCCAAAGATTGTTCTGTTGACACGCTTTGGGATTTAAAAAATTTTCCATTGACTTAAGTACATTTTTAGAAACCTGGGCAGCTCTCCTCGTCAATTTTATTTATAAAACAAAATGAAATATAGGAAACATTCCTACCCCTGTCCAGTAGTACTACAGATTTTAGGCAAGCATTGACAATGCTCTTTATTGCAGCTATTTGTTACATTCAAGCTTTACCACCAAACAAATTATATCACATGGAGTTTGGAATCGGTGAATCACTAACTATGTCATAGTGTAGCCAATTATCTGTTTTTCTACACTGTGAAACTATTTACAATTGTTTTATAGTCGAACTACGAACAATGTTGTCTACTGAGATAGACCTTCCCAGATTGCCTATCTATTCAGATGATCTCCCCAAGATGTTAAACTTGAACTTTCCCTCTATCGCTTCATTACCATTACCTTCATTATGATCCTTCTCTCTTCAAAACACTCGCCCCTCTTCCTTCCCCAATTTTAATAAAAAAATCAATATTCAATTATTATTTCCCAAATTCTTATTTGACAACTCTTGATTTCTACTAGTCTATTTTGAGTTATCCAGAGGTAGTACTATCTTTTCCTCCAGTTAGTAATTTTGGTGACTATTTTATTTGCAATAATACAATTAGTGGGATCAACAACTTTTATTATCCATTCACCTCTGCACAAATGTTTTTTCTACACATGCAACTTTACATATACCAGAACATGTAGTATATGAAAGAGGAATGATGAAGTAGATAATTGTGCTGAAAAGGAGACAAGCTAACTCTAATTTGCTATGAACTAGCGTTCTTACAATATGATACAGTCTTGGACTGAGCCTTTGATAATGACCATTAACATTTGGAAAAGGGAGATGGAGAAAAACAGAATAAGGGAATGTTGTGGGGACTTCCACAATAATATAAATAATCCCATAGAAAGAATAAAATAGAAAAGCACAGGTTAGAGGAGTCTGGACTGGGCACTGTTGTTTTACAGCCATTGATACGGAAATATATCCTTTAAAAATATTTACTTTTAAATTATATTGAGATACATACCTTATTACAACATCCAAATGCCTCTATGTACGAAATGTCTAATGGGTTTATTTTGCATTCACTGTAAAAGTCTCTATAAAACTGATTCACTTTTGGATTTATGTGTATGAAAGGTGATGGTTCAGCTGCCAGGTTTTCCACTTCTGACTTGAGTATTGTGCAGTAGTGTCGTTTGGCATCTTGAGCTCTCTGCAGGAAAAAAGTCACAGTTGCCTCACTTCTGACAAACCCATTGGCTGAAAGTACAAACTTTTGATGAATAAAAATAAATGGTACCAGGTAACTGGAACAAACCCTTTCCCTTTGTTATGAAGATTGTTTAAAAAATGTAATCATCTTGTTAAAGAAATACTAATTGAAATAGTTTAATGTATTGATTTTTAATTTTTTTTAAAATAAGATACCTACTATACATGTTTGAGCTGAACTGATATCTACACAAATAATCTTCACAGTTATTTTTCGTTGTCAGTAACTTGATTTATTACCTGTCACATCTTGCTGGAGTCATTGATTTTATTTATACACAAATAGATTTTCCACCCAAATTAAAATATTGAGTCTCAAAATATCAGCTGTTTTTGTGGTCCATTGTGAAGCGCTAGTGTAACACCATGTAAATGTAATGCATTTCAAACCAGCTGTGGTTGCGGGCCTCACTAATTAACAAAAAAATTACAGACACAAATATTCCTATTAGATGGCATATCTATTGTAGGTGTATATAATCAAGGTTGTGAGGGGGCTTTGACAAAATAGTTTACATATTACATCCACTGTACAGAACAGTAATATCAACACACACAAATGTTTACATTTATTTTATTATTAACAATTGATTATATTTATTTACAAAAACGGAACCGCTAATCAATCACCCAATTAACGCTAACAATATCACAATCAAACTATATAATAATATATGAAAGTTTGCTTCAAGTCACATGGTAATGTTGAATATGAATAATTATATTGTTGATTGAATTAAAATTAAAGGAAGTAAAAACACACTTAAATAAAAGCAGATGATCAATTAAATTACATTTGTAAGGAATGCACAGACGAAACACTTCTTTTGTTTGAATAAACGTATGGAAAAAAATATTCTTCAAAAACAGCTGTTCAAATAATTACATAGCCAGATTTTGTATAAACAGCCTTCATCAACTTGAGTTGTGCCTTTCCAGCCTTCAGCTTCCAGTCCCAACTTAGTGAAGTGAACTAAAGTATTTTTTGTAATTTTGATTTGCATTCTTACTGAAAATTTAATCAAGATCGTTAAAATAAAGCTTGAACAAATAGCATTTTTAAATGTTTTTCCCTTACAAAAAAACTTATAAATAAAAAAATATTAAAATACAGTTTTTACTGAAATATTTAAAATTGTAATTCACACCTTTCCAGAAAATTTAATTAAAATTGTTAAATCCGTTTCTGAGAAAATTCTATTCTGTATGCGTTTTGCCCAAAAAGTAAAAATAAAAATTTAAAATTTCTAAAAAGTGAAAAAAAACAGTTAAGAGATATTGGCTAATTACACCTACATAAAAAATGTCATAAAAATCAATCCATCCATTTAACTCCAGCTAAGTTCACATACAGACAAACATACAGACAGAAAAAAACTATTGGGTTCATGGGTGCCTTAGAATGGATGTGTACAAGACCAACTTATAAACTCATATTTTTGGTGTTCCACCTAGGCTGTCCCTGTCATACAGGCACTGGCCAATAAAAAAATGTATCCATGAGGACCCTTGATTTACAACAAGACTGATTCATCTGTATCCCCAGTCAGTCAGTTTATCTTGTATCGTGAAATATTTTTCAGTGTGGTGGAATTATTTTTAATACACTAATTATTTTAGTATTTAATATAAGAATTGGTGTACATATTATTCTGTAAATAGTGTTATTATTAAGTTAATTCTTACATTTTTAAAAATGGATATCGTATCTCCAGTGGTAAAGAACAAACGTGAACAAGTTGTTTGTAGTAAGAAAGAACACTGTGTTATTAATGTAGTGGCTGAATATCAAGGAACGCTGATTGATACTTGATGCAAAATGTTGCTGAAGTGGTTGGTGTTGAGAAAAGTACTATGTGTAGAATTGTGTGTTTAAATATTTTTATAAATTACCACATTAAAGGACTACTGTCTCCCCAAAACAAAAAGCAGATTGTGAGCTTTGACAAAAGAGACAATTTTCTGTGCTGTATGGAGAACTTTCTGTCTAGAAAAGACAGCTCATCACTGCAACATTTAACACCTCTGAATCACTACAATATTCAGAGAAGATGGTGAAGCTTGAGTAGCATATATTTAAATGTTAATAAAAAATTCATACTGATAATTACTCTGAAATAGTATTTGTAGTTGAATGAATTAACAATAAAACTATAAAAAATACATCAAGCACAAATTTTAAAGAAGGTAAATTTTAAATGAATGTTATAGTTTTCTCTCATGAAGGTGAAATCACAAAAACATTATATATATGTATAAAAAAACAAAGATTTCTATGATATTTTCTCACTGCATCCAGCATTATTTTACTATATTTACTCTTTATTATTAAAAATAAAGTAGGCCTCTATTATATTTAGAGTTCCTTGTGGTTTAAATTAAAGTATTCAATAAGAAAAATATTGAAGAGCTAATAAGGACAGGTACTCTTGGTCAGATGTCTTTCTGGAGAGTGTTTTCAACAGCTGGTAGCATGAAAAAATCTCCCAAAGTTGTGGAGTTAATTGAAATTGTAAAAAAATAAACAAGAAGTTCAAAAATTACTCATTTTACTTTTGTAACACTTTATAACAATGGCAGCTCTTTCTTCGAACCATCACTCATTCTTCTTCTCCAACCATCTAATGTTGATTATTTTAAGATTTCTACTATTTCTATCATACTTTGTAATGTATGGTTAAACACCTCTTAGCGTGTGCATTTACTCATTTTATTTTTCTTCACAAAATTAGGCACAGTTAATGAAGAATCAAGACAATGCTGGTGTGTAGTTTTGTATTTTCTAATTCTTTCGGGTATATTGAAATATTTTATTTTCAAATTCTGTAGTGGTTAAGTACTTAGCTGAACAACTTTTGAGTAGCTTAAACTACCCTTTGCCAAATCCAAATAATGGCATTGCGGAATTGCTGAACCTGTGATCACCCAATTAGTGATCAATAGTTTAGGATTAAGTTTTTTTCAATAATGTTACAATTTTTATTATTAATCTTTATTCATTCATTGATAGGCCTTATTGTAAACACCAGAATCAATCAACATTTTTTAAAAACATTTGTAGCACAATATAAAGTAACAAAGCCTTTGTTTTTTGTAATGTACAAAAAACAGAGGCTTTTCAGTGCCACACCTACGTGTGGCAACTATTCTATTCTAAATACCAGCAACTATTCTAAATATCTGCTTTTGTAGGCTTTTTTAGAGCTAGGTCCTGGTACCTAGGCCCAAACATTTACAGATAGGTACAGTAGGATAAACTGCTTTAGAACATAAATCGTTCCTAGACAAAGTTAAATACAATTTATAAGGAAATGCGCTACAGTTGAAAACAATTGGGCCCTTTGTTCCAAATTTATTCTTTACAATAATCAATATAGAAAAAAAAGCAAGTATATGCGTACATTGCTGATTTGGCTTATATTTGTAAAAGCAACAAATCAGCAAATTTTCCTAGAAAAATTACCTTTCATTCATAATTAGAGTTCTGTAAAGAAATTTGTTGAGCAAACCATACTGTATTTGGTAATATGTTGAATTACAAAGTAATTAGTAGGAACTGGTCTTTACTATAGTTTAGTTTGAATGATGTTAAACAGATTGCAAATTTTGTTGTATTATTTATTTATAAATGTAATAACTATGGTTTATGTTTAGATTTTTTATAAGATAAAAAATAAAAAAATAAAAATGTATTAAATTATTTTACAGTAAATTTTTAATTCTTTTATATTTAAATACTAACAATATACATTACATAACAAACATTTTGTTTATCAACAGATGGCTTAAAATGGAGGTCATAAATATCTTATCATATTTTAAGTAAACGTAATAGTTATTCTTACCATTTGAATCAAAAGGTAAACATTGTCCTTCGGGTGCTAAAAAGTTCATATCAGCATATTCTTTCTCAACACTGTTGAAATGTATTACATTACTTGCTGTGACAATGGCTGCTTCACACGATCCTGTGCCCACAAGTTTAGCAGCAATTTCTATACCTTGGACAGCTGACACCCATGAATTATTAATGCTAAAGCTTGGACCTGCAACAGGTGACAAGATCTACAACATAGTCTTCTGATGTGCATTCTAGGACTAAATACAACCCACAAAAGGATTTATGTCCCAATCAAGGGCGGATCCAGAGGGGGGGGCGCGAGAGGCGCGCGCCCCCCCTCGGTGGTCACAAATTCTATTTTTTTTTTTTTTGTTTATAAAAGATTTAAGCTTAAAGTATTAATATATTGTTCGTTAGTAAAGGGTGCTTTCATCGGCCACACTATTCGTAATTGGTACTGTCAGTGTTTCAAACATACATTTTGTACTTAAGATTGTAGCTTTAATTCGTGTATCAGTAGAGGGGAGGTGGTAACAGTGTGTGTGATGACTGGAAGTGGTTGGGGGGGGGGGGGTTGCGCGCACATGAGTCATCCTAGTCCGCCCGCCCCAACGATAGGCCTACACCACACCGCCTACTACGGCCACTCAGTTGATTCAGTGCGTACGTTCGTGACCATCGTGAAGTACCCTATCACTTGTGTTTGATAGCTTTTTGAGTGTTAACAGATTTTTGTGCAATATGGATCGTTATCTTGTTAAAACACCAAAGTTAGACAGTGAAGTTCCTTCTTCAAATGTTGAGGTTTCCACTCAGCATGAGGTTACAGACGTGCCGCTGCCACCACAATCGGCGCCATCATCCTCCAACTCACAAGTTAGTATCTCCGAAAACATGTGCTCTTTCGACATCGGGTCTCACATTAACAACATGTCTAAGATGAGTGACCATACTAAGTATAGTATTTTTACTAATCATTGGAAGCCTAAAAAGGACTTTAAGTTTCCTACATCCTCTCATGTAAAACGAGGACAGGAAGAACAAAGAAAAGCTAATATTGGCCATTTTGAAAAGTATCCATGGTTAGTTTTTTCAGAAGCTAAGCAAGGGCTATTTTGTGCAGTACTATGCCATCAAAAGTTAGTTGGAGGACAGCATACAGTTTCTTTAAAGAAATTAGTTACTGAACCTCTACAGAAATATGCTAAACTCTCAGGCAAGGACGGAGATTTAGAAAGTCACGCAGCGACACAATATCACAAAGATGCTGAAATTGACGCCAAACATTTTATATCTGTTTTTGAAAACCCTGAGGGAGAAATTCTTAATTTGTTAAATTTGTTACCTGTATAACAATGCTATAAGAGAAGACTTTGTAGGTTTTGTTGATCTCCACGGTACGAACTATTCTGATCAAGAAGTTGAACCTGTTATCACGGGGGAGGTTTTAGGACAGTCTGTGCTGAAATTCATGCAACAGCTTGGTTTGAACATGAACAACTGTGTAGGGATCGGTTGTGATGGATGCACTGTCAATATGTCTGACATGCGAGGAGCAGTGACAGAAATAAAAAAAATTGCCATAAACAGCACCTTATGTGGCTGCAGTAATCATGCATTGAATTTGGCTATTTCAAAGTGCAATAAAGTCCAAAGCGTGAGAAATGCAGTGGGCACTGTAAAAGAGATTTCTAGATTTTTCACCTCCTCGGCCAAACGGAACTCTAGTTTGAAAAAAGTACTGGGACATCAAATGAGAGGATATTGTGAGACCCGTTGGGTAGAACGGCATGAATCAATTTTTGAGTTTACAGAAGACCTAACAAAAATAGCCGAAGCACTTAAAATTGTCTCAAAGTGGAATGATAGCTCAACAGCAAGCAAAGCAAATTGCTTATTGTGCTCTATCTCCACCATGGGCGCCCGCAGGTAGGGGCCAGGGGGGGCCATTGCCCTCCCTGAGAATCAGGATAGTACGCATAAATTTTTGTCAGGTTTTAGTGTTTTGAAAAATTTAGAATGTCCAAAATGAATAAATATCGGCAATTCCGCATAAACGCCGGGATAAGGTTACGTTAACGAAAAACATGACTACATAAATAACCAAACCCTAGTATTCATGCATGCTAGTATTATTATAGCGAAAGAAACAACGTAATTGACAACAATAAGCAAGACACTGAAGAGCAAGTGATACTTAGTCTATGGTAGGCGCCCGGCCCAGCGTCGGCGTCAGTCAGTGTCTAGCTGTTGTTGTGTTAAGTCATATATTCACGGATAAAGTGTAGAAGTGAAATTAATTTTCATTTGGCGATATTGTGTTCAGTGTGATTTTGTTAGCTACAGGAGAGTTTAAAATGGACATAAGAAAGTTTTTTAATAAACGTTTAAAAACCGATCACGTCATACATGCTGTTGACAACGATAATCAGTGTAAAGATCTAACAGAAGACAATGTTTGTATCAACTTTGCATCCAGCAGTAATGCAGAACATTCAGTAAACACTAGTAACATTAACGTTGCTGATGTAGGCCTACAAGCAGATTATTGTTCTCAACCATCGACTTCTGCACATACCACCTCATCAACACCTAATATAAAAGGTAATACTAACGACTCGTTTGATATCGGTAACTGCCTTGATAATATCCCGACAAATAATTATGTAATTTACTCAATGTTAACAAACCCATGGAAGCCTGATTCAAGCTACAATTTTAAAGATGATGTAATAGCAGGAAAGCGCCCATTTCTTAGAGAATGGTATAATACATACCCTTGGTTAGCTTACTCCCGAAGTGGAAAAGGTGCTCTTTGCAAGTCATGTGTTTTATTTAAGCCCCGTGTTAGCCATGGAAGCTATCAAAGTGGATTCATCACACGCCCATTCAATAATTATAAAAAGTTTCATGAATATGCTAAATCTCACGCTCTTTCGCAATGGCACCGCGAGGCTGTGGAAAAGTCTAGTAATTTCTTGTCAGTTATGGACGGTGAAAAGCAAAGTGTCGATGTTCTTGTCAATGAAGGGTTAGCTCACCAGATTGAATCAAACAGAAATAAACTGAAACCTATTGTTTCGTCTATAATTTTTTGTGCTACACACGATCTACCATTAAGAGGAAAACAAGATACGCATGCTGTTTTCAACGACCTTTTGCGTTTCAGAGAAGAGTCTGGAGATGTTACTTTAGCAGACCATCTGAAACATGGGCCCAAAAATGCCAGCTACATATCCCATCGAGTTCAAAATGAGTTGATTGAAACTAGCGCAAATGTTTTAAGAAATGAACTGATTGGTAAAATAAATTCAAATGAAATATTTTCCATATTGGCTGACGAGACAATGGATATTTCAGGGGTGGAACAATTGTCCCTTGGTGTTAGATATTTTGACACCTCCGACAAATGTATCAAGGAGGATTTCCTAGGTTTTACACCTTTACAGGATGGTTTGGGTGCTGAAAATGTAGCAAGTGCAATCATCTCTACATTAACATCATGGGGTTTAAACTTAAATAACGTTGTAGGACAGGGCTATGATGGATGTAGTACAATGGCTGGTCATATTACTGGTGTACATAAAAGAATCAATGAAAAATTTCCTATGGCTCTGTATTTCCATTGCTCTAGCCATAAGCTCAATTTAGTCGTCAATGATTTGAATAGGCTACCACAAGTTAGAAATACTGTTGGAACAGTAAAAGAGGTTATTAAGTTTTTTCGTGAAAATGGACAGAGGAGAGCGGTTATTGGGACACTGCAAAAACTGTGTGAAACCAGATGGACTGAAAAGTATAAAGCAATAAGAAAGTTCAATGAACAGTTTGTTGATATAGCTCAAGCTCTAGGGAACTTATCTATGGAAGGAAATAAGGACACGAGGCAGAAAGCATTTCAACTCCACTGTGCTGTAACAACAACATCATTCTTAATATGTATGCAAGTAATAGCTGTGTACTCCAGTAAACTTGAAATCGTAACTCAAATGCTGCAAAGTCCAAGTGTTGACTTATTAAAAGTTTCAACACACATAAAAAGGTTAGCTGAAATTTTTAAAAGCGACAAAACAAATAGTGTAGAAGAGTTCGCCAAAATAATGTTGACCGTCGATCAAAATGCTGCAGCTCTGTGTGTTACTCTCACAAAGCCACGAGTCATTGGTGGATCACAAATACATCGATCAAACCAACCATCTGAGACCTTAAATGATTATTTTAGAGTGTCGGTGTTTCTTCCATATTTAGACTCTTTGGTGCAATCCTTGAGTGACAGTTTTCAGAAAAAAACCAACCTGCTTTTGAAATATTTAACATGCATCCAAAAGTCATGAAAGCCCTTCCCAAAGAAAAATATGAAAGTTCTGTGGTAAAAATTGCTGAAATGTATGGAAAGTTGTTAGACAACTTTAAGGACGAATCAGTCCTATGGTATGACCTGTGGGCAAACACACCAGCTGATTATAAGGACTTGGAGAAAATGCACCTTATAGATGTTCTGCAACACGAACATGTTTACTTTTTACCGTCAGTTGCTAAGGCACTCAAGATTGCACTGTGTTTACCACCAACAACTTGTACTATTGAGAGGTCATTCAGGTGAGAATAATAGTTAAATGTTTTTTAAATTGCATGCAAATTTACTTAGATTTTATAGGTCTAACTTATTTATTTTTTATTCCATTTCTGCATAATAGTCTTTTAAAATATATACTAAGTCAAGTATACCAGTAGTTGGCAGAAATTTAGTTTACAATGGTTAATTTCGTTTATAGGAGTAAAAATGGTTTATATCTTTAAAATGTTTACTGTTATGTTTCTTTACAGCACTCTGAGACGAGTAAAAACTTGGATAAGGAGCACCATGTCAAACGATCGGCTTACCGGCCTCTGTCTACTGTCTGTTCATAGGAACACAGTAAAACAACAAAAAGATGAGCTAATAGAAAAGACCATCAATGTTTTTGGAATGGATAAGAGAAGAGTACAATTCTTGTTCAAGTCATAATATTTTACATCCATTCAGATCATGTCACACCTAAGTTCATTTTGAAGCAAATACATATTACTTTAAAACATTTTTGACTTTTACTTTTTTACTGTAAAGTGTCATACCCCCCAGACCCCCCGGTGGCCTTGCCCCCCCTGGGAAAATATTCTGCGGGCGCCCATGATATTCTCCACTTTTGAGTTTATAATAACTATGCATTGTCTTAGTGATATAATGGATGCAACATGTGTTCTTAGTAAATATCTTCAGTCAGAAACCATAGACTTGTGTTCAGCAAGAGACAAAGTAATGCACACAATAAAAGTACTTCAGAATAAAAGGCAAAATCCTGATCAATTCTTTTCTCTGATTTTCAACACTGCTGAAAAGACTATGGAGTCTATGGGCATAGAAGTTCGTATTCCAAGAATTGTGGGACAGCAAGTAAATAGACCAAACTACCCCTCAACGTCCAGTGACAGTCGGGAATGTACAATACAACATTGGAAAAAATCTGCATACATAACAATTCTGGATAACATTATTGCAGATATGACAGATAGATTTTCAAGTGATTCACTGGAGTGTTATATGCTGAACCTAACCGTTCCGACAAACTTGGACAAAATAGTGGATATGAAATCTAGTTTTGAGCCCATATGTATGAAGTATTGCAGTTTAGTATCATTGAACAAAAACACGATGCTACTGAAACTTATGAACGAAGTATGCTCCCTCAAGAACATTCCTAATTATAATGAATTTAAAACTATAACTAAAGCAATGAAATGTTTTGAAGCATTAAATGAAAACAGCTATCCTCTTCTAAGGGCTTTGGTACAAATTCTGCTTACTCTTCCAATTTCAATAGGTAAGTAATTTTTGTTTATACTATTTTTTTCAAAATTATTTATTAGCAGATAATTTCTAAAACCAGTAAAACTAATACTATTTTCTTAAATCGTGTGGTTGTTAGTAAAAAGTATTTTTTCATTGTTATGAAACATTTAACCTTTTTTTACCAATCTGTTAGAACTTATTGTTTTTTCCAACAGCAACGGCAGAACGATCTTTTTCAACTCTGAGAAAATTGAAGTCATGGATCAGAACAAGGATGGCAGAGGATAGGTTGACTGGACTCGCTCTGCTAAACGTGCACAGGGACATCAAAGTATGCCCCGAAAAAGTCATTAACAGATTTGCAAGCCAAAAAAACAGAAGGCTCGATTTTGTACTTTAAAGATAAAATTTTGTATTTTTACAACTTTTGTCAGATTATATACAGTTTATTGGAACTTACATTGTTCATTATCACTTAGCCTTTTTCATTAGTCAATACATTATGTCAAATTACAGAGCTTTGACTACCAACATGAACCATATGTGTAAAAACATTTCCCAAAATCTCAGACCGCCCCCCCCCTCACAAAAATCCTGGATCCGCCCTTGGTCCCAATGCCAAATAATTATAGATGAACTGATGATCTAATAGCATAATAATAGTGCTGGTGCGTACTTCTCAGAAAAGTGGGTATAGTTCTGAAGCGATCTTTACACACTATGGAAATAACTCCATGTTTCAAAGTTTGTTCATTATTTCATTATATTTATTGTTTGTTTACATGTTTTTAAGGTTATATTATTATGTTATAGTTGCTTTTATGTGCTTGTAAAGTTATTTTACTTGTTATTAGAGCTACAATTCGTGAAGCTGAAACCAATCTAAGTGAGGGTAGTAAATTGCATGCAGACAGTTTAGTTATTCTATCATTTTGATAGTGAAGCTGACGATGTTTCTTGGTTGAATCCAATGGTTTAAAGCTACTCTTGGCCTAAGAAATTCCCATTAGCAGAAGACTATGTTTTGTCAGTAAAAATATAGTCAATATTAGCCCAATTGATTGGTTATTTTTATTCGGACAGTCAATTCCTCAAGACAATGTCCTATGAAACTAATAAAATTGTGTTACAATTGTTGACTATTCTCTACTCATAATCACGTGAAACAAAATGGAATGATATTGACGTTTGCTGTTGCACACAGAAACTATTCGTTTAAACTCTAGGCTCCAGGATTACTGGAAGACTAGTAGGTTACTTTTAGCTGATCAGGAAAAACACAACACAGAAACCTTACAGGCAAAAAGAAACATAATCCAGCAGAAATAAAAAACTGAAATAAGGCAAAAAAGCCCAGTATGCAGAGGGTATCATGGTGGGAATTAAGCGCTTGAGCTTTTGTACTTATCCAATGAGTACTTATACAGAATGCTCACTATTACAAAGAAGAAAGGCCAAGACAAGGAGAAAACCTTTACCTACTGTTCATTACAATGTCCATATGAAAGGTATTGATAGGGCTGATCAAATGCTTTCTTATTATCCTTGCGAGCGCAAAAGTTTGCGCTGGTACAAGAAAATATTAGTTCACATTTTTAAGATGTTCATTGTGAACACCATGCAGCTCTACTAACGCTGGCTAAAAGTAATACTTGTGTGGCAAGTGTAATTGACTGTCTTCTAAACACTGTACATGTATGGATAGACAGGCGGGTCAGTACCACTGTAAGTGTATGGGTAGACAAGTAAGTCAGTACCACTGTAAGTGTGTGGGAAACCAGGTGGGTCAGGAACATTGCACGTGAATGGGTAGTCAGGAGGTTCAGTAACACTGTACATGTATAGGAAGACAGGTGGGTCATTAACACTGTACGTGTATTGGTAGATGGGCGGGTCAGTACCACTGTAAGTGTATCGGTAGTCAGGTGGGTAAGTAACACTGTACGTGTTTGGATAGACAGATGGGTCAGTACCATTGTAAGTGTATGGGTAAACAGGTAGGTCATTAAAACTGTACGTGTATGGGTAGACAGCAGGTAGGTCAGTACCACTGTTCGTGTATTGTTGAGTGGGTTATTCAGTACTTGTTTACGTGTATGGGTAGCCAACTGGGGCAGTAACACTGTATTGTATGAGTAGACAAGTGGGTCAGTAATACTGTACTTGTATGCGTAGATTGGTGATTCAGTAACACTGTACGTGTATGGGTTAACAGGCGGTTCAGTACCACTGTAAGTGCATGAGTAGACAGGTGGGTCAGTATACCCGTAAGTATATGGGTAGACAGGTGGGTTACTACCACTGTACGTTTATTAGTAGACAGGTGGTCAGTAACAATGTACCTGTATGGGTAGACAGGTAGGTAATTAACACTGAACGTGTATGGGTAGGCAGGTGGTTCACTAACACTGTACGTGTAAGGGTAGACAGGTTTGTCAGTAACACTGTACACTTATGGGTAGACAGGTGGGTCAGTATCACTGTAAATGTATGGGTGAACAGGCAGTTTAGTACCAATGTATGTGTATGGGTAGACAGGTGGTTCAGTAACACTGTACCTGTATGGGTAGACAGGTGGGTCAGTAACACTGTACGTGTATAAGTAGACAGGTGGGTTAGTGCTACAGTATGTTTATGGGTAGACAGGTGGGCTAATAACACTGTACGTATATGGGTGAGGTGGTAGTTGCCTCACTGTACGTGTAAGGGTTTACAGGTGAGACAGTAACAATGTAAGTGTATAGGTAGACAGGTGGGCCAGTAACACTGTAAATGTAGGGGTGAGTGGGTTATTCAGTACTACTGTACGTGTATGGTTAGACAGGTGGGTCAGTACCACTCTACGTTTATTAGTAGGTAGGTGGGTCAGTAACACTGTACGTATATGGGAAGGCAGGTGGGCTGATAACACTGTACGTTATGGGTGAGCCGGTAAGTCAGTGCCATTGTACGGGTATGGGTGCTTGTGTTTCTCAGGACCACTGTACGTGTGTTGGTGGACAGGTTGGATCATTAACACTGTACTTGAATGGGTAGACAGGTGGGTCGGAAAAATTATATGTGTATGGGTAGACAGGTGGGTCAGTAAAACTGTACGTGTATGGGTAGAGGCCGGTCAGTACCACTGTAAGTGTATGGGAAACAGGTGGGTCAGGAACACTGAACGAGTATGGGTAGACAGGTGGGTCATTAACACTGTACGTGTGTTGGTGGATAGGCGGTTCAATAACACTGTACGTGTGTGGGTATATAGTTGCAGCCAGAAAGGCAGCCGAGCGGTACGGGCGGACCAGCACCTGGACGTTAGACGGCCGAGTGTTCTACGTCGATGGCACCGGAAAGCGCGGCGTGGTGACCTAGCTGTCAGATCTGGAGGTGGCGTCGACTTGACTGCACACTCTGTAAGATTGTTCTTTTATTTAATTTTGTACATGTTAGTTTTGTCAATTTTGTAAATTTCTGTAACGTAAAATTTGTTTTGTTTGTTCATGTAGAAGAAGGTAATTGTTTTAAATTTTGTAAATTTCTAAAATTACCTTTATTTAATCTGGAAGAAGTTAACTCTGTTTAATTTGATGTAATCGTAAACCATATAAATTAAAATTTCTTTTATTTTAATTTGTAGTACAGTTGTTTTGTTTTATTTTTATTTATTTATTTATTTATTTATTTTATTTTTACATTTGTCACAAACACCTTAAAACAGAACAACTGTGATAGGTAGATGACTTGTCAATAGTACATTACAAGATCAGCACAATTTGTTTAATTTGTTAATTTCTGTAACGTATAATTTGTTTTGTTTGTTTTGTAGAAGTTAGATTTGTTCGAATTTTGTCGATTTCTAAAAATACCTTTATTTAATCTGGAAGAAGTTAGCTCTGTTTAATTTGTTGTAATCGTAAATATTATATGTTCTTTATTTTATTTTTAGAAGTTAATTTTGATTCCGTTAGTTTTAAATATATAACTTTAGTTTTCCTGCAAATGTTCAATTGTTCTGATTGATAACCCGCCAAAATATGACTGAATATTACACCAGTCTGAACCAAATCGGTTTAGTTTTATAAATTTTGTTTATTTTAAATTCATTTAAATATCCCGTAATTTCAATCTTTAACTTTTATTCAATTATTTCATGTATATACAGTATTAAGTTAGTATAGTTAATTATAATCTTTATGTTTGCCATTGATTGATAATACCGCACACAACAATGACAATAATTGTAATGCATTTTATCAATTTAATATTGAATTATTTTGGCTCAATTATCAATTATGTGTTATTTAATATAAAATTGAATCCTCTTGTTTGTAAAGTTTAACTTATATAATTTCCCGCTCAGTCTATTTCTCATTGTTTTGCTGGAGTGCGGACATTAATTATGTTATGATACTGAGTATGTTAGTAAGTAATTTAGTTTGTGTGTGTATAATGTATATATGTGTGTATGTGTGTGGTTACCGTCACCATGCTATGCTGCTGTGGTAGCTGGCTGCTCGACCGCATGGCCGTCGGGTGACCCCGTGATGGCGTCTCACTCTTCCTCCCCCCTGCCACCATCAACTTTACAATCAGATCACTTCGCCAGCACCCTTGCCCCCTACTCCAGACTTCTTAAGACAGCCCATGTCAATACTCAATCTCTTCTTGGTCATATTGACGAATTTCGTTTAATTTTTTAATTTTCTTCTTTTGATATAGTTTTAATTTCCGAATCCTGGCTCAAGCCTAATATATCAGATAAAAGTGTTGATCTATCTGGATATACTCTTTATCGTAATGATCGTCTATCCAAAGGTGGTGGAGGAGTTGCAGCTTTTGTCAAATCTAATCTACCTACTACAATACTGTACTCCTCTGACACCACCAGGTTGGGGCGACCTGAGTACATGTTTCTTGATGTTTCTGTTAATAATATACATGTTTTAATTTCTGTTTGTTATAGGGCACCTAATCTTGGTTTTCTCGTTAAATTTGAATCCATTCTTCTTGATCTTATGGCTCGTTATAGTCATGTCATTGTAACTGGTGACTTTAACTCGAACCTTTTGGGCCCTGCTACTTACGATCAGACTTACTTAACAAGAATGTTTCACTCTTGTAACATGACTATACTGCCTTTACAAGCAACCCATCACACTGCTACTACGGATACATGGCTGGACGTCATGGCTGTCTCTGACCTGTCCCATGTCGTGCACCACGGTCAGCACCCTGTCCTTGGCCTGTCAAGACACGATTTAATATTTTGTGTATATCGTCTAACCACCCCTAAATGTGAACCCAAATTCATCTCGTACAGGAGACTCAATAATATTGATTCTGATGCACTTCTAGCTGATGCACTCCTAATGTCTTGGCATGATATAATCCACGCTCCTGATGTCAATACTATGGTAAACATGTTTAATAATTTCACAATTTGTCTCCTTGATAAGCATGCTCCCTTGATCACTAAGAGGGTCACCAAGAAACCAGCCCCATGGATTAATGACTACTTACGTCAACTACAGAGGTTAAGGGACATTGCTTTTCGTAGGGCTAAAAAAACTAAGTCATCTGACGATTGGGCGGGGTATAAAAGACTGAGGAATAAGACTCAGCAACAATTTCGCAATGCCAAGATACGATTCTATTATAGATCTTTCTCTGGTGTCATATGTACTAAAGGCTTGTGGTCTAAGGTCAGGGAGCTAGGCATTGGTAAGACCAATAGTGACAAACCTGTTTCCCTTGATCTTAATATCGTAAATAAATATTTCACTAACATTCCAATCGATCTGTCCAAAGCTCGTGACTTTGTCAGTGAGCTGAATGCCACTCCTCTTTGCCGCCCTCGCCATCAGTTCGTCTTCACTCAGGTGACTGAGGCTGATGTGCTTGATGCTGTGATGAGGATGACTAGCAACGCAGTCGGTACTGATAAAATCCCTATTAAAATTCTCAAACTTTTACTTCCAGCAATACTGACTGTGATTACAGCCATTTTCAATAAATCTTTAACCACATCTACTTTTCCGTCTGAGTGGAAATCTGCTATTGTGCGCCCTCTACAAAAAGTTTCGTCACCTCTAGTTGCATCAGATTTCAGACCTATCAGTATCTTGCCAGCGTTGTCAAAATGCCTCGAAAGGTTAGTCCACCGTCAGATGTCATCGTTTATGGAGAGTGCTGGATTATTGTCCAATTTCCAATCTGGATTCCGTTCAAGATTCAGTACTTCCACTGCCCTTCTTAAAATTACTGACGGTGTCCGCTCTGCTATTGATAAGTCCCTACTTACCATCTTGACTCTATTTGATTTCTCTAAAGCTTTCGACTGCGTTTACTATCCCCTTCTTTATATAAAAATGCTCTCTGGTGGTTTTTCTGATGGTTGTATTGAATGGGTCAGGTCGTACTTGACGGACCGTCGGTAGTGTGTAAAGGCAGACAACAGAAAATCTGACTGGGAACTGGTGACTGGAGGTGTGCCCCAGGGTTCTGTGCTTGGGCCACTCTTATTCTTACTCTACATTAACGATGTCACTACTGTTATCAATTTCTGCAAATTTCACTTATACGCTGACGACCTACAAATATATACTCACTTCACTCTGAAAGACTTGCCTACTGCCGTAACTAACATTAACTGTAATATCCAGTCTATCACAAATTGGGCTGTCAAGCATGGCTTAAAGCTCAATGAGGCCAAAACCCAAACAATATTGTTGGGCTTTACTAGACTCACTTCTAACATTGACCTGACAAATATACCAAAACTCAAACTTAACAATACAGAATTACCGTTTTGTGACAAAGTTAAAAACCTAGGACTTATTATGAATAAAAATTTGAACTGGACTGATCAAGTAGCTGTAATGTGTAATAGAGTTTTTGCTGCTATACACACTTTGAAAAGATTCGCCATGTTTTTCCCTCTCAATGTCAAGGTGTTGTTAGTAAAGACTCTAGTTTTCACTCACTTTAACTACTGTGATACTGTAATCAATGACATGTCTGTTGAGCTCGCGGAAAGATTACAGCGTGCCCAAAACTACTGTATCAGATTTATTTTCAACCTGAGGCGAAGGGATCATGTTACTCCATTTTTCTACCAATTATCTATCTTAAAGTTAAACAATCTTCGACAATTCCATATCCTGATATTGTTGCACAGTATTCTTCAAAACCAAATTCCTAATTATCTGTCAGAGCAGTTTGTTTATCTGTCACAAGTTGGTGTGCGTAGAACAAGACGTGGTGAGTCAATGTTAGCTATTCCAGTTCACCGCACCACCACTTTCAACAAATCATTCATTGTCTCCGCGTGCAGGCTCTGGAATGCTCTGCCTGATAATATCAGATCCATCGATAAGCGCACTAGGTTTGGGGCGGAGGTGAGGTGCTATCTGCTGCGGGCCTAGCGGGAGTAGTGGTTGGTGTCGCTGTGGCTTGGTGGTGGCGGTAATGAGTGATTGTGCCGAATGAATGTAGTTTTGAATAAATGTTATGAATAACAGTAGTTTTGTTTGAGATAGTCGAAATATTTTTAAGTTTAAATATAATGTTTCACATTTTTTGACTTTATATGTTTTACTTCGTACATTGCAATTTCTATTTTGTATTTCCTTGTAAATTGTTATTTATATTTGAAAATATCTTGTTATGTATGATGAGGTTAAGTGGTAGAGAGGGCTTTGCAGCCCTAACTTCGCCTCTTGAATGTAAATAAAGACGTTTTTCATTTCATTTCATTTCATTTCTACCCCCATAGCAGTTAATGTCTATCGCCAATCCACAAACTGGTATAAATCAAAGAACTTGACAAGAAGGGCGACCAGAAACCTCAGGATTGTAAATTATGCTACAAAAGCAAAGAAATTGGAAAATTATGACATAGAAGTTTTCCTCTAGTCCAAGAAAACGTGGTCTCTCTCCGTTTTGTGATCATATTTTAATATAATTTTTGATTTTGTTAAAGACCCTGTTGTTCCTTCTGTCCTCCCCATGAGATTTTTCTTTTGCGTAAGCATTGTTGTTTTTATACGAGAAGTATAAAATAAACAGCTAAATTTTAATTTTCCTAATTGTATATTTTGATAAATTGTCATATTTTGAAACTCATATGAATAAAAGCAAGCTTTACAACACTGAAACAAACAAAAAGGATTACCGAATAAATACTTTCCTTTCCCCTCAGAAAATTTTGTGAATACAATCTCTAATCATTAAAGAAAGGTTTAAGGATATAATCCAGGATTTTAATAAAATATCCGTTAAAATGAAAACTGTTCAGAATCTTTTCAAATTCTAGCAATCTCCAGCTTGATGAATCTTGTCATCAGCAATCTTCATGCTGATGAACATTTTCAAACATTCTCAAAGAATTAAAAAATCTAAATTGCTATACCAAAGCAATGAATGATTCCAATATTCAAATTTATACATGGGTGCAAATCAACCTTTTCTAAAAAGTAAATGGCAAATTAAAAAATGTTTTAAATATTGGAGCAAGAAAATGTAATCCCAAATGAACAGACATCTCTAGTAAAAAACGTTTGCAAATACAGTAGACCCTCGATAGTTTGACACCCAATACTTCGACAGTCCTTATAGTTTCGACACCGATAATGGTAACACGATGTTGCAAAACTATTGTCCATAACAGGTTGTGTGCGAGTCTGCCTGGTACAGATCACTTAAATAACACTGTCAAAGTGATTAACAGTTAAAATTAGGAGTTTTTGGACATTTAGTTAGTGTACCTTCCAAGTATACTCTACTGTCCATACTTTAATAACTACTATTGTAACTCCATACCAACTTATACTCCTAGAACATACTCGTACACTGTTCCAGAAATATATATAGCTTGTTTTTAATTTTTTTAACTATTTATAAAGAAAATACACCATAATTTCTTTATAAAAATAATTTTTGTATGTTTACCATACATTCCTTATAGTTCGATATTTTAATACTTCAACACCCTCCTCGTAGCTCACAAAGTCTCAAACTATTATAGTTTTACTCTATATCATTAACAAGTATAACAAGTTGAGATTAATTTCTTATATAATGAAATTGGCTATCATCAAGGTATACTAAAATTCTACATTTTTTATACTTACTCGTACATTTTGAAATGAATTAAATTTTTATCATATCTGCACTGTTGCTATTTTGGAAAAACATTAAAACAAATAATACTGTACAAGTATTCTGTAAAGATATACAAAATGTGTTAATCATAAATAAGTTAGTCATAATAATGAAGAAAAGCATGTAATAAGAAAAGTAGTGATGACAGAACAACTGTTCAAGCGATTCAAGGTGAATAAAAAACCATTTATCATAAAGTGTTTGCCCAAAGATAAGTTTCTGAAATGTTTACATAGGACATTATTAGGAGCTGCAAAGAAGAAGATAATTATAAATGACGAAAGAATTTAATAATTCAGTAAAAGAAATTATTGATGAGATAATTCAAGATCTTCCATTTCAAGAAAAAATTATCAATAATTGTACAGTAAATTCTGCTGGCACACTTTCCAAAGCAAATAATCTGGTATAATTTTACAATAACCTATTAAGGGAGCATAAATATTGTCGTTCTTAAATGAGAGAATATTTAAAAAAAAAAAGAAAAGTTTTGACAAGAACTTAAAAAAAAACAAACATCAAAATGCAGATGTCATTGTGGCCAATCTCTGAGCCAACAGAAGCCAGCATGAGCACAACTTGAGTTATGCAGTCATAACATTAATATGTATATGTTGCATCATAAGATAGGAAGACATGCAACTTTTCTTTTTTGGAGTTAAAAAGAAATTTCTTCATAAAAAACTTATGAAATTAAAACTAAAATCTTGGAGTAGTAGAAAACATCAAATTAATTAATATATTTTACAGAGACAAAACTTAAGCTTCCATTTTTGACCCGCTACAAGATTCTTTTTGGATAGGTACTACATTATGAACTCTATGTACTTACCTGTTAAATTTAAGAAATAAGATATTCGGTTAGCCAACATTGTTCTGCTATGGCCAACCATACCATAGCCTTGGACGAAATCTACTTCAGTAATACGAATACCTTCTGCATCACTCATTGAAGAAGGGGCCACTACACACACGTTATGTCTTTTAAGTGTCAACGGGTTTATACCTAGAACAAGTATACAGCATTATAAGAAACTAACTTTGAAATTTTTGTTTTTTAAAATTCAGTTAACTAAAATTTACAAGGCAAAAATTGTAAAGCAACTATCCTATGTAATGTATCATTTTCAATGCAATAAGTTGTGTATCAATGGTTTTGTGATAGAGGATCATTATCATAATCTCATTTTTTATATCAAAATTCTACATCACACTTTATCAATAGTAATAATATGTCTAATTCATAAGTAATGAAAATGAAACATAATTATTTGGATACATTGCAAGAGTCCCCAATGGGTGATTTCTCTAATGGTTTACTTTCTCACAATAAAAGCAGATATAGACATAAGTGATTGAGCAATACTAATGAACATCAGCTAGGTTTTCAAGAAATTGATATACTAAGGAATAAGGAGATAAATAAGTCATGCTGAGAGACTGTGAAAGAACTGTGTGGACAAAACAACATATACTAGATGTTAGGATATATTTTATATAGATAAAACCTCTATCTCATTAATACCTTTATTTTTATTTGAAAGTTATTTGTTAGCATTGGATTTTTATAATTGGTAGATAGAATGCTTACCATTTATTACCTACCAAACACATTTATTTTGTATTATAATTATTTTTATTTGTATACTATATTTTTTTAAATTTGAAATTGTTTATATTATAATTAATTGTTTGAAATATAATTACTCAAAAGAACTGCTCATTACCAAATTACATGTATGGGCGAGTGGGTGGGTCAATACCCACAACATACACAATACAGGCGTGTGTGGGTGAGTCAAAACCAATGTATCTGTATTGATGGTTAATTGGGTCAAACATGTACATGGGGTTAGATTCATTTATATACATCCTAAACAAACAATATGTTGGCATCTTTGTTAAAGATCAAAGGTGGCTGAATACCCAGGATGTTGACAGATGGCTTCCTAAGTTGATCACAGGCTAACAAGTAAGTTAACAGCTATTTTCAATTCAATTTAAAATCTCTTTATTCAATACTGTTATGTAATATGTACAGAGATAATGTCTTATGTGTAAATTAGTCTAGGTATTTTTAGTTGAATATTAACATTATTTTCTTTTTTATAATCTAAAAGACATTTGTAAAGGCCTATTAATTTTCTTAGTTAGTATAAAATGCCAGTTTCAGCAACAGATGATTAAGTAATATAAATTCTATGGTTCTATAGAAAGGATAATTTGTTAGATAAAATTTAATTTTCTTTTTTGAAAGTTTTTGTATTGATGGTACATCTTTTTTATATCATTTGGTAATTTTGAAAAGAAAAATTGGCCAATATAATGTGGTTTCTTTGTGTAAAATTCTAAATTTGGTTTTTTAGTTATTGCTAGATTATGATCTTGTGTATTATAGTGATGTGGTGCATTGAGTTCTCGGATTGGTAATTCTATTTCTGTAAAATGTAAAATAGTTTGATATATATATATAAATTATAAACGGTTGTGATACCCAGCTCAGCTAATTTACCCTTGACAGTGTCATCCCACTTGAGCCACAGAAAGGCGCGTATAGCCTATTTTTTAGCTACAGATTAATATTTGATCTATGTTTGGTTTAGTAGCAGAACTGTATAGTACAATACCGTATTTCACATGTGATTGAATTAGTGAGAAGTATATAATTTTTTATTATTTTAAGATTGCAGAATAATGACAAGTTTTTTCATGCAAAAATGCAAGTTGATATTTTATTTAAAAATGTAACTGCGTGTAGATTCCATTTTAGATTGGCATCTATAACTAGACAAAGAAAAGTAGTGTATTGTGTTTGCTCAATCTTTTGGTTATTTAAGGAAATTTAGGGTTTTATGTATTTTAATTTTAATTTGTTTAACGCTAAAAGAAATAATATTTGTTTTATTTATGTTAAGGAGTAGATTTTTTCATTTAAAAACCTATTTAATTTTTCTAAATTATAATAGCAATAGATTCATTATCATTTTTTCCTAACACTAAATAATTGGAATCATCTGCTAACAGATATATTCCAGCTCTTTCCCCACCAATCACATCAGGGGAACCCTTTAAATAGCAAACAAACAATAAAGGTCCCAATACAGATCCTTGTGGGACACCGTGCACTGTTCTCTGAAACAATGACCTATTATCTTCGTATAGGTTTTTTTGAATTTTCACTTTTTATTTGAACAAATTGAAATCTATCTGAAAAATAGGTTTTGAACCAAGCAAGTTCTTTTCCTGTAAGACCAAGGCTATTTAAAACCTGCAGAAGTCTCTCATGTGAAACACTGTCAAAGGCGTGACTAAGATCCATGAATACCCCAGCAACAGGCTGGTACCGTACCTTATTGAATCCAGATGAGTTCTTGTTTGGGAATGCCAGAATAATTCTTTCTAATTTGTTTTCATCTATGAATTTAAATCTGAAAGTTTTATGTGTGAAGTTTAATGTTTGTGTACCCTTTTCACTACTTGTTTTTAAATGAGGCAGAATTAAACCATCAACAGCAGTAACAAAGAAATTATTAAAGAGAGAGCACCCATGTTTGGCATTTGAAATTGTATTTTCCCATTTTAAATGTCATTAAATGATTTATTTTGTTCTTTGCGAATTTCATAATTAATTATTTGCCAGTTTGTTTTATTAATGTTTGAAGAATGTTGAATTTTATTTTCAAATATATCTTGTTTCTCCAAGATACTATATTTGTTCAATAACTTTTTTGCTCTTATTCTATTTCTTAGTTCTACATTATTTCTATAATTTATTGAAATTTACTCATCTGTACAATATATGATCTGACTTCCTTAACATTATTTGTCCAGTTTGGCTTTGGATTGTTTTTAATTCTAACTTTACTTTTAGGAAAGTAAACATTAAATATGTTAGAGTACCATGAAATATTTTATACTTGTCCTCAACTCTCTCTTGATAAACCTTTAGTTATGATTCTTTAGAAAGCAAGAATAAAAAGGTTTTAATATTTTCATTATCTAATTTAGAGTTATTTTGTTTGGGTTTTTCTTTTTTTTTTTTTTTGTTAGTAACAAATGTTTTATTTCTAATAACTGTGAGTGGTGATCTGATAGTTCATTAATGTTAAGCCTGATATGATTAATTTATTTTTTATTAATATTTTTGTCACAAAATTGTCTATACCACTTTCACTTGTTTCTGTGACCTTGTGAGAAAATTAACAATGTAGTGCAGGCTGTTGCTACTCAACTTAATCAGTGAATATCCAAAATTAACACGGTGGTTACCCAAGTTAATCATGGAGGTTAATACCACAGGACAAGTAGTATTACTATTTATATAAATAGAGTAGGCATATACCCTCCTGTGGTGAAGCCAGCCGCCACCACCAAAACGGCATCCCGCTCCACTTACCATCCCAGTACGGAGTATTGAGCATGTTGACTGTCTAGAATGTATATTCGTTGTTTACATACATTTAAATATATATTTTATATTGAAAAATTATGTAAATGTACCAAGTCAAAAGATTTTTAGGTGATTATAAAAACTTCAAGCATGATCGTTTTAAATCTGCCACTTTTCCACGCCATACAAAGAAAAATAATTGTACTAAAATCAAAGTCTTATAATACTATGAAACCTCAATTAACAATCTTAAACTTTCTCGCTAACAAAATTTCTCTGACAGAAAAATAAAAAACTGTTGCATACTAACTTTTTCTTGTTATTTAAATACAGTAGAACCTCTTTAATCCGAACCCCCGTAATCCGAACGTCCACGAACGCCGCCGCAGGAGCCGTTTAACGTTGGCCGTTGAATAACTACAACGGAATGCGCGCGAAACAGTACTGTTTATTCACTATGTTTACTACTGTATTAAATATACACTGTATTTTACTTTATAAAGCATTTTTCACTTTTCCCGCAACAATTACGATCCATTTTAGCCACGTTTTAGCTATTGTTATGTAAAAGCAACCATATGTTCTGTAATCCGAACATTCCTTAGTCCGGACTACCCCCGGTCCCAATTAGTTCGGATTAAAGAGGTTCTACTGTATTATGATTGATTCGCTACTTATTAAAAATATTATTACAGTTACAAGTAAACTGTTGGTTAAATCAAAATTATTTTACTACATTACACATTATAAACCCATGAATTTAACACATGCTCATTTTCAAAATTGTATTCACTATCTAAGTGCCTTAATTCTTTATGTAAACTAAGCACTTACTTTAATTTGTGTGCCCCACACAGTGAGACATTAGAAGGGTGGCCACCATCAGATGCAGACGCGGCTTCAACTGCTCCTAGAATGTGGCTTACCAATGCCTACTCTATTTGTATTACTTGCTCGTGGTTTATATTTGCTAATCAGTAGCTATCAAAATTGACCACATGTGGTTACCTATGTTGATCATGTTTGTGTACCAAAGTTGACCATAGGCTACCCAAAAGGTCAGTGCCTACCCAAATTGCTCATGGATTATATCGGGTGGATTATATGGTTATCAAACCCTAGTTGATTATAGACTGCCTAAGTAGGTCAGTGGATACCCAAATTGATCATGGGTGATTACTCAAAATTGAACACTAAGTTTATTAGCAGTTACCCAAACTGATCACGCATGGCTAACTAAAGTAATCATCAGGGGCTACCCAAATTGATCTTGGGTAGGCCGAGTTAATCATGGACTGCATAAGTAGGTCATTGGCCACTCAAGTTCATAAATATCTACCAAAATTATTGTGGGTAGATTCCCAAGTTGCTCAGTGGCTACCCAAGATGATCACGGGTAGCCCAAATTGATCATAGGTGGCTATCCAAGTTAATAATAGAATAATAGGCTACCCAAATTGATCACAGGTACCTTCCCAATTTGCTAGTGTCTTTGCCTGTGGATTTCAACTTTATGACAAAATACACCGTCGATTAACATTGAGTATGGCTGTTCCTTGTACAGGTGGCCAGTGAGAGAGCCCATCCTTGCTGCATCCCACCTGTCTGGTGACGTTGGTTCGGAAATCACCTATTAGTCCCCAGCTCAAGTAGTATTAGAAAGGGCTTCTTAGCCCTAACTACCTGGTAAAATAAGACTTCCTTTCTTTCTTTCCCAAAAAGATCACAGGTGACTACTCTAATTGGTCAGTAGCTTTTCACCCAAGTTGATCACAGGCTATCAAGTTGAATACCTACACAATTTCAGAAGTGGTTTTTGAAACCTAACCATAAGTGGTAGTTATTTACCTACACAATAACTATTAAATTTAATCACAGATGGCTACCAAAATAGACCACTAGCTGCCCAAGTTGATCATGGGAGGTTTATACATGACTATCAGTAGCTACTGAAATTTATCACAGGTTCCAAGTTGTTCAGTGGCTACCCATATAGCTTATGAATGGCTATTCAAATTGACCACGGATAGTCAAATTGATCATAGGTAGCTTCCCAAATTGATCACGGAGTAGCCCAAGTTGATCTTGGACTAACCAAGAAGGAAACTAACTATCAAATCTGCAAACCTATTCAAATTTTTATTCGGGAAACAACTTTGAATGCATATTAGATGCATGGGTACTCCCCTCCTAAAAAATATCTATTAAACTTTCGTTATTAACTTTACTTGCTTTATTTGCTGTGCTGAGTAGCTCTGGTGGTGAATTTTGTCATCATGATAATTCAAATTCAAATTTTATTGTCATTTAACAATACAGAGTATACAGAGTTACAATGTTTGTATAGACGTTGTCATACTAATCTAAAGAACTAATCACTATTATGTACAGCAAGATTTTTCCAAAACAATACATTGAATTAGATATTTTTGCACAATACCAATGAAATATAAATTAATGCAACATAACACACATGAAAATTGAAATTGTCACATGAAAGATAAACTAAAGAAAATTTAAACACAGACTAGTTATAAAAGAAATATAATAATATAGCAAGAAAAAATACAAGTATACATATCAAGAGTTTAAAAATTCATTCAAACTATAAAAACAATTTTGAATAAGATAATGCCTTAATTTTTGTTTATAACACTTCATTTCTAAATTCTTAATTTTACTGGGGAGCTTGTTACGTAATTTAGCAGATATTGAATTGAAACTGTTCAAGGTTTTGGTGTATGCACAGTAATCTGTTCTTAAATTATCACATTTTCTGGTGTTATAACTATGAACATCTGAATTTAGACTAAAGTTTGAAAGATTATTCTTAACATAAAGTAAACATTGAAAATGCTAGATAACTTGACAGTGATGATTGACGACAGTTCCTTCTATATTCAGATTGAATTGGAAACAGGTCTTGTTCTTCCAATTCATCGAGAATACATTTTCTTGAGAGGTGTTAAGAATGAGGCAGTACCGTACTAGAATTGCTTCTACAACATTTCCTTAATGCTTGACACTTTCTAGCTAATTAAAATTTCCTTTTTGAATAAGGAAATGCCCAGATGTAATCCGTTTTAATATGACCTTCATCATCTTTAGATGCTTCCCACACGTCTTTATTGATGCTATCTTACAGAAGTTGGTAGTTAGTGAATTCTTCAGCCAACTTGTCAAATTCAGAGGGTGAAAATGACATCATCATGCATGAAAATTCCCTGGTGCGTCATATGCTGGAGTTTTCTCTTTTATGTTTGAGAGCGGGACCTCATGGTAAATGCGGGTGACTCCCCCGCTTTTTGAAGGAGAGTTGATAGGTCTGCAGCTACTCATAAGTAGCTAACAAGTGGCTTCTCAAACCAATCAAAGACCAAAAGTGCCTACTCAAGTTCATCAAAGGTCGCTAGACCCAACATAATCAAAGGTGACTGCCTGAGTTGATCACGGGCTACTCAGTTCCATGGGCGCCCGCAGGTAGGGGCCAGGGGGGGCCATTGCCCTCCCTGAGAATCAGGATAGTACGCATAAATTTTTGTCAGGTTTTAGTGTTTTGAAAAATTTAGAATGTCCAAAATGAATAAATATCGGCAATTCCGCATAAACGCCGGGATAAGGTTACGTTAACGAAAAACATGACTACATAAATAACCAAACCCTAGTATTCATGCATGCTAGTATTATTATAGCGAAAGAAACAACGTAATTGACAACAATAAGCAAGACACTGAAGAGCAAGTGATACTTAGTCTATGGTAGGCGCCCGGCCCAGCGTCGGCGTCAGTCAGTGTCTAGCTGTTGTTGTGTTAAGTCATATATTCACGGATAAAGTGTAGAAGTGAAATTAATTTTCATTTGGCGATATTGTGTTCAGTGTGATTTTGTTAGCTACAGGAGAGTTTAAAATGGACATAAGAAAGTTTTTTAATAAACGTTTAAAAACCGATCACGTCATACATGCTGTTGACAACGATAATCAGTGTAAAGATCTAACAGAAGACAATGTTTGTATCAACTTTGCATCCAGCAGTAATGCAGAACATTCAGTAAACACTAGTAACATTAACGTTGCTGATGTAGGCCTACAAGCAGATTATTGTTCTCAACCATCGACTTCTGCACATACCACCTCATCAACACCTAATATAAAAGGTAATACTAACGACTCGTTTGATATCGGTAACTGCCTTGATAATATCCCGACAAATAATTATGTAATTTACTCAATGTTAACAAACCCATGGAAGCCTGATTCAAGCTACAATTTTAAAGATGATGTAATAGCAGGAAAGCGCCCATTTCTTAGAGAATGGTATAATACATACCCTTGGTTAGCTTACTCCCGAAGTGGAAAAGGTGCTCTTTGCAAGTCATGTGTTTTATTTAAGCCCCGTGTTAGCCATGGAAGCTATCAAAGTGGATTCATCACACGCCCATTCAATAATTATAAAAAGTTTCATGAATATGCTAAATCTCACGCTCTTTCGCAATGGCACCGCGAGGCTGTGGAAAAGTCTAGTAATTTCTTGTCAGTTATGGACGGTGAAAAGCAAAGTGTCGATGTTCTTGTCAATGAAGGGTTAGCTCACCAGATTGAATCAAACAGAAATAAACTGAAACCTATTGTTTCGTCTATAATTTTTTGTGCTACACACGATCTACCATTAAGAGGAAAACAAGATACGCATGCTGTTTTTAACGACCTTTTGCGTTTCAGAGAAGAGTCTGGAGATGTTACTTTAGCAGACCATCTGAAACATGGGCCCAAAAATGCCAGCTACATATCCCATCGAGTTCAAAATGAGTTGATTGAAACTAGCGCAAATGTTTTAAGAAATGAACTGATTGGTAAAATAAATTCAAATGAAATATTTTCCATATTGGCTGACGAGACAATGGATATTTCAGGGGTGGAACAATTGTCCCTTGGTGTTAGATATTTTGACACCTCCGACAAATGTATCAAGGAGGATTTCCTAGGTTTTACACCTTTACAGGATGGTTTGGGTGCTGAAAATGTAGCAAGTGCAATCATCTCTACATTAACATCATGGGGTTTAAACTTAAATAACGTTGTAGGACAGGGCTATGATGGATGTAGTACAATGGCTGGTCATATTACTGGTGTACATAAAAGAATCAATGAAAAATTTCCTATGGCTCTGTATTTCCATTGCTCTAGCCATAAGCTCAATTTAGTCGTCAATGATTTGAATAGGCTACCACAAGTTAGAAATACTGTTGGAACAGTAAAAGAGGTTATTAAGTTTTTTCGTGAAAATGGACAGAGGAGAGCGGTTATTGGGACACTGCAGAAACTGTGTGAAACCAGATGGACTGAAAAGTATAAAGCAATAAGAAAGTTCAATGAACAGTTTGTTGATATAGCTCAAGCTCTAGGAAACTTATCTATGGAAGGAAATAAGGACACGAGGCAGAAAGCATTTCAACTCCACTGTGCTGTAACAACAAAATCATTCTTAATATGTATGCAAGTAATAGCTGTGTACTCCAGTAAACTTGAAATCGTAACTCAAATGCTGCAAAGTCCAAGTGTTGACTTATTAAAAGTTTCAACACACATAAAAAGGTTAGCTGAAATTTTTAAAAGCGACAAAACAAATAGTGTAGAAGAGTTCGCCAAAATAATGTTGACCGTCGAACAAAATGCTGCAGCTCTGTGTGTTACTCTCACAAAGCCACGAGTCATTGGTGGATCACAAATACATCGATCAAACCAACCATCTGAGACCTTAAATGATTATTTTAGAGTGTCGGTGTTTCTTCCATATTTAGACTCTTTGGTGCAATCCTTGAGTGACAGTTTTCAGAAAAAAACCAACCTGCTTTTGAAATATTTAACATGCATCCAAAAGTCATGAAAGCCCTTCCCAAAGAAAAATATGAAAGTTCTGTGGTAAAAATTGCTGAAATGTATGGAAAGTTGTTAGACAACTTTAAGGACGAATCAGTCCTATGGTATGACCTGTGGGCAAACACACCAGCTGATTATAAGGACTTGGAGAAAATGCACCTTATAGATGTTCTGCAACACGAACATGTTTACTTTTTACCGTCAGTTGCTAAGGCACTCAAGATTGCACTGTGTTTACCACCAACAACTTGTACTATTGAGAGGTCATTCAGGTGAGAATAATAGTTAAATGTTTTTTAAATTGCATGCAAATTTACTTAGATTTTATAGGTCTAACTTATTTATTTTTTATTCCATTTCTGCATAATAGTCTTTTAAAATATATACTAAGTCAAGTATACCAGTTGTTGGCAGAAATTTAGTTTACAATGGTTAATTTCGTTTATAGGAGTAAAAATGGTTTATATCTTTAAAATGTTTACTGTTATGTTTCTTTACAGCACTCTGAGACGAGTAAAAACTTGGATAAGGAGCACCATGTCAAACGATCGGCTTACCGGCCTCTGTCTACTGTCTGTTCATAGGAACACAGTAAAACAACAAAAAGATGAGCTAATAGAAAAGACCATCAATGTTTTTGGAATGGATAAGAGAAGAGTACAATTCTTGTTCAAGTCATAATATTTTACATCCATTCAGATCATGTCACACCTAAGTTCATTTTGAAGCAAATACATATTACTTTAAAACATTTTTGACTTTTACTTTTTTACTGTAAAGTGTCATACCCCCCAGACCCCCCGGTGGCCTTGCCCCCCCTGGGAAAATATTCTGCGGGCGCCCATGCTCAGTTCTTGGTATAACTGTGACTTCAGAATAAAAATTCATCCAGCCTGAAAAATTGAAAATTATGGAACGTAATTTACTCCGCGTGTTCAATAACAAAGTTTAGATTTTTAGAATGTTACTGTATAAAACCTACAATTTGCAAAAGAGATATCCTTGAATCATAGTTATTTTGGTTAGTTGCGAAAATTTGATATACTGGTTAAACTTATGCTGCCCAAAAATGTCCTCGCTACTCAAAAAATTCATGTCACAATTTTTAAATAGAATATGTAAATGATCATCAAGTTAGAATCCTTCATTTCTTCCTGAAAAACCATAAACTACTTGAGTATCTAAAATAAATTTTGGCTAAATGGCTATTATATTGAAACCGTATTATTCACAGTGTCATCCATGCTATTATTACAGGAAATGCTTCTTTAAACCCTCTAAAACTACCCCTATTTAAAGGAAAAGAGAAAATATTTGAATTTTTATGAAGTTAATATTTTGGGTAAAGTTACTGTATATCTATTTAGTAAAAATGTTAAACACTCAGAAGTGGGTAAACATTTAGGTTTGTTAACTCAGTTGAGATTTACATTAGGGTGACTAGCTTCACTCTTTGAAGGCTACCTCCCAAGTTCCATTTAAATCACAAGCACACCACCACATATTAGTTTAGAACTTTAAAGTAAAATGAATATGTAATGTAATACAAATTTTTTCATTGGCCATATGGAAAAGAGAGAGGTATTTATGCACTTTCTAGACACTTCAACATTTGGAAATTTTTATCACTGAGTGTTGAATCTGGCCTATTTATTAGGGAAAATTGTGTAAGAATTCCCAACAATATAAATGAGCAAAGCTGTATTCAAACACTTATTGTAAATTATAATCAACTAGTTCTACACTCCAATAATTGTAATTAACATTATTGAATAATGTTTCAGTAGAAGTTAGCATACAAGGAACTTGTACCTATAACAATGTAATATTAGTAACGACCTGGAGTAGTAGCATTGATGTACTGTGTAACACTAACACTAACATTTACAACAAAACAATTCTAAATAATCACACCAAAAAGATAATTGCTGTTATGATAAGTTATGATAGATTGTCAACCACGGAATAAAATGTCAAAGACAGTCTTATCATTATTATCCTTGCTCATTTTGGATATAATGTGCTACCAGTTAATTATATATGACATAAAATACTTAATTTCTATTATCATTCAATAAATAGTTTTTTCTTTCACTTTCACAGTAGGCTGTCTTTTTTATATTAAAAAAACTTTACTGCGAAGTAGGATTATGAACCACATATCAATTTTCTCTATGGACGAAAATTTGCATCTTTGGGTGCACAAGCACTTCAAGCTGCTCCGGCGCTGCTAATAGTGCTTTGTTACAATGTTCAACTCGACACTGCTACCTTCTCGAGCTGCTGGAAAGTGGCTAAATCATTATGATCCCTAGCCTGGCAAATTCAACCTGTTCCCTCAGAACTTTAGACCGATATTTCTCCTCCTTACCATCTCGAAAATTTCAGGGAAGTCGAGATGTCTTCCTGTCCTGGATAGCCCCATTCCTGGAAGGCTCTATCTGTCCGCGTTCAGGGTGGCCACTCTACGACGCAACAGCTGGTAAGAGTTTAAACAGATTAGAATCCCCTCCGCCAGCGGTATCTCACTACTCACTGGTATCTATCTCTCATGGGAGGGTTCAGAACATGTGTAGACGGCGTATGAGGGGTTTGGCCCTTTGTCCCTCAGCAACGTTCGAATAACATATTAAAAATGCTACTGGCGTAGACAATTAAACAAATAAAAATCCTACACCTGTATTTCGCATATTTCGCGTCTGGCCCACCATTCGATGGCGGATTTGCCTTAACTGCCGGTAATGCTAGGTAGCTAGACGTAGCCTCACAGTATTTCTATTCTGTACTCGCTGGTTTGTATTGACTGTTTGAACAAAATACAATACAATAAAATGTACGTAAAATATAAGTCAATAATTTTAACTCCGCAACACTTTTCGAAGTTAGAAGGATTGTTGATACCTAAACAGTTATCAACAAAGATTTTGAGCCCTGAGTCAAGCATTCGACCCTCCGTGAATTCATTTGAACCCACCCCCAGCATAGATTTGGGGGTTAAGCATCGAACCCTGGGTTTGCTGCTTTCATCAAGGGGCTGTAAACTCATTGTATTAAAACATTCTTAATTAATCATAGGAAAATATACTTCAATAATTTATATTAACTAAAAATAAATACATCTTCATCTCTAGTAAACATTCTTTATTAGAATGCAATTCTTAAAATAAAGTCAGACGACCTGTAAATAGAGTTTAATGCAATGGAAATTCCAACGCAGCTGATCTGCTGCTGCACTCTAGATAGCGCCAGGAGAGGAACATGGGTTAAAACTGTTGAAAATATAAACGTTTCTCATATCAGTAGAAAAGCGTGGCTACTTTCAAGGAAACTCTCCACTGGTAAAGCTCCAAATAAAAGAGAAGTGCTCCAATTGAAGGCTTCCAATATAGGTAAACGTATATTATCAGCTTATCAAAGTCATCCCACAATTCTTCTGACAAACGCGTTCTTTAAAAGTTTAATGAAACAAAATAAGAGCCAACTGGCTCCATTGGAAGCCTCCAGAAATTTAACGGAGGAAGAGACGTGATTTCCGCTATACCCAATACCAGCAAGGAAAGGAGCCTGTTTTGACTGTATCTTTCCGAAATTTCTGTTGCATACTGCTAGTAAAAACACTTCAAACACTATACAATAAGATACTAGCTACAGGCAATTTGACAAAAACATTCAAGCGGTCAAAAGTAGTAGTTTTTCTGAATATCCCGATAGCGTGGAAAGTAATCGCCCCATATCACTTCTTCACGTTTCTTATAAGTTGCAGGAAAGATTATTATGCAATAGAATATCACTCACTCTTTTTCTAATGTCCGGGTTGAGCAGGTTGGTTCTCACCCGGGCCGAAGTTGTAGCGACCAATTCCGGGCTCTGACATAATTTATCGAGAATGTGTTTGAAGAAACGTTGAATACATATGCAGCTTTTGTTGGTCTTACAATGGCTTATGTATGGAGCAAAGCTCTACAACCTCCATCCGTATCTCTGCTTTTGCAACATTTAGAGTCAATAATAAGTGCCAGGCTTATAAAAGTTTATCTCGGTCATGAGGAAAGCTGAAATGTGTCTGCAACAGGGATCTGTACTTGCTCCAATTTTGTTCACCGTGTATAGCAATGACATCCCAATCACAAAGTCTAGAAAAATTATATAAACAGATGATATTGCTTTAGCTTATCAACAAAATAACTCAAAAACAACAAAACAACAAAAGAACTACTGAAGAAACAATCACAAATATCCATGCAGCCATCAAAAAATATATTAGAACTTGGAAGCTAAATCCTGATCCATCAAAACCAAAGTTTATTGCTCCCATCAGCTATTGATGACTAGCTAATCAAAAATTGATCATATTTTTAATTGGTGTAAAACTCCATCACAATGGTCATCCACAGTACCTGGTGGTTACGTTAGATTGATTGCTGACGTTTAAAGGCCGTCTTCAACAAACTTCAGCTAAAATTAATACCAGGATAAATGTGCATTACTCAGCTGGAACAACTTGGGAAGCCAACGCACATGTTCTGCGTATAACTGCTTTGTCACTGGTATATTCAGTTAATCAATATTGTGCTCGCGTTTGGCTAAATAGCGTAAATACTAAAGCAATTTATGTTCAAATTAATATGGTCCTGAGAGCTATGAGTGGCACTCTTATGGCAACTACACTTCTTTGGCTCTCGGTGCTGTGTGCGCACCTCTTGGAAGGCAGTACGCACCTCTACGTACTGCTTTCCAGTTGAGCAGATCAAATTTCTCGCCCAATACTAGCTGGGCCATAGCGTGGAACAGTTTTGATGAATGAAATAAATTCGGATTTGAGCGGATTAAATATCTCACGCAATACTTGTCATTGTATCTCCCTACAAACGAAAATGTAGGGTCCCAAAAAAGGCAAATGAGTGCACCAAGTTTAATTGTCAATTACAACAAATTTACATTGTCCATAATCATTATTCATTATAAAATTATTGAAATTATTCGTCTTACCTGCATCCATAATAGCTTCATAGCTCCTTTCCAGCATATGGGTCATTTGAGGATCACAGTTATCTACAAGTTTACTGGAGATACCAAAGAAGGTGTAATCAAATCTGTCACCATCAGGAATTCTTCCAATCAAGCAAGGCTTGTCCATAGTAGCTAAAATACATTTCAAAAACAATTAATCATCTTATAAGATATATGCTAGGGAAATAATTTACTTATGATACCAGTTCCAGATTCCAACAATTTTCTACAGCAAATGGTTTTAAAGGTAGTTGACAGCCTACACTCTATTTAAAGGTAGTTGACAGCCTACACTCTATTTAAAGGTAGTTGACAGCCTACACTCTATTTAAAGGTAGTTGACAGCCTACACTCTATTTAAAGGTAGTTGACAGCCTACACTCTATTTAAAGGTAGTTGACAGCCTACACTCTATTTAAAGTTAGTTGACAGCCTACACTCTATTTAAAGGTAGTTGACAGCCTAATTAAAGGTAGTTGACAGCCTACACTCTATTTAAAGGTAGTTGACAGCCTACACTCTATTTAAAGGTAGTTGACAGCCTACACTCTATTTAAAGGTAGTTGACAGCCTACACTCTATTTAAAGGTAGTTGACAGCCTACACTCTATTTAAAGGTAGTTGACAGCCTACACTCTATTTAAAGGTAGTTGACAGCCTACACTCTATTTAAAGGTAGTTGACAGCCTACACTCTATTTAAAGGTAGTTGACAGCCTACACTCTATTTCTATGGTCAAGGCATCAATCGCAATTATTGGTTATTTTCAACTTTTGTTCATCATAGTTTTGAGGTTCTAATGTTTTACATAACAATATCTGTATTCCTAGTTAGGTGAACAATAGTAATCACATTATTCATTGACCAGGGGCTTCGCCTCCCGGCCTCCGTTGTTCAGTCGAGAGCTCGCTAATCTCTACAATAACGTCACCATGGTGTTAGTCTGTCACTGGAGCTTTCTGGATTGCAGTGGCCAGTGAGACCATCCCAGTCAAAGTGTGTCAATATAGGCAGTCTTCAGAATTCAGCCCAAAGTGGAAGAGAAAGAAAGAAGATAGATACTTAATAGTGACAGTTCACGGTGTATAATGAACGAGCATAAACCATCTGGTGTTAAGTGACATTAACAGCTCTAAATAAGAGTGGTTTAGTTTCTAGTGATATAATAGTGTATAGTTATTTATATTTGTAAATATCTCGTATTATGTAGTTTAGTTAATTAATGTGTGTGTAAAAAAAAAAAAAAAAACCAGCCTCAGAGTGGAATCACCTTATTATTTAGGAACCTGTGGGACCGTAAAAATAAGTATTTAGGCTGTAAACGGGATTATAAGAATAAAAGGTTTTCTATTGTGTAAATAAACATATCACGGACAATTTTTATTTTTAGTTTTTTGTATAGTAAGTCTACGTTATTTGGGTCAGTGAATGTTATTTAGTTTTAGTAGGCTGAGTGATTTAGAGATTACACCAAGAAGACTATTAACTCATGGGCAGTCAATGCTGATCTTCACTGTCTAACACGAGTATAAATGGAATTTTACTTGCTGTATGTATTGTTGTATTTTTCCTTTTTTGTTAATATGTATTTAGTGATCATTTATTTCTGCGGCCTAAGTTTACTTCTCTCTTTTATATTCCAACAAAAATGTGCGAAAGCCAAGAACATTTATTATTTTCTAAGGTTACAGTTTAAAGGAATTGATTAATTGACAGATCGGGATCACGAGTGTAGTGGGATCAGGCATTTTCTCTTGCATTCCCTGCTCTTTAAACTTCTCTATGTGATTTGTATGAATTTGAAATTAGAGTCGTTTAAATTACATAATTCCTTTGTTGCTCTTCATAATTAATATAATTTACAATACCAAATTATGGTATATTTAATCTGGATTTAACATAAAAAAAAAACTGAAATATATTACTTGTCACTATCCTCTCTAATAGAATGCACTAACAAGTTAATTTTGAAATCATGATTTAAAATTTGTTAAAGAAAACCAATTACCACAGCTGTTTATAATCATGTAGACTTGATCATTAGCATTTTGAATTCATGCTCAAACATTCAAAGAAAGATAATGCCTCGAAACAAGTGAGAAAATAGTTAGTCTTGACGGTCTTAGATCATGTTCCATAACAACGTTTTATGCCTTGCTTGACATGTCACCGGCTTAGAATGACCAAAACAGATAAAATAATAATAATAATGAAATGGACAACACTTCAGATACCTGGAACAAATCTGACCCAATCCTCTTCGAGCAAATTAGTCTTTGAAAATAATTTATCACCAAATTCTTTGACATCCTTACTCTTAGGAAGCTTTGCACCGATTCCTGAAATAACAACTTCATACTGGCTTTCGGAGTTCATGACGTCACCTGTAACAATGTCAAGGTAACATACTCATAATTAAATTACTTATTCTGTGAAAAATAGAAGTATAAATAACCAAAAGAACTGATATTTGATCTTGAGCTTTGTATGCAGCACTCTTAGTAAAAATGATTTATTTTTGGGTATATTCATCGCTTTACTGATCATTTTGTAATTTTTTGTGACAGTAAGATTTTTATTGTTAAAACATGACACAATAGGCTATATCATTTCGTTCCATTTTGATTGTATGAAAACACATTTTGACGAGATAAAAAAGGTTTTGTATATCTGCTGATTTTAATAGAATTAAAACATTGCTATACAAATTTATTTTACGTTTGCAGTCGTCAATATTATCTATATGACATATAAAGGAGAAGAAAGATAATATTAACTAGCGCAAGATAATGTTTATTAACTATTACAAACCTAAATAAAAATAAAATTCTATATAAAAAATGAATATTTTTATATAGAATTTTCTATTTCCATTACATTATCATGTTATCTTTTATTCTATTATTATATAAAGTAATAAATACTACTGTATAAATGTCAACAGTAACAAACCGGTAGTAAATCAATCATAACAAACTAATATCATCTTAATTAACAGCGTCTAATTAAAAAAATGTTTTTGTCTTTTTACAGTTAAAACTAGCGTTTAGGCAATCGTAAACGATTTGGTTCGCGATCAAATTATCAACTAAGCTGAAGTAGATCTAACATTTAGAGTTGCTGTGTCTTACTGTAGGCAGTTTAAATGTAAGTTTTAATATGCTCAAATCTGAACTGCCGAAAACATTCTGTTGAAAGATTGCCGTGACACAGCTTGTATTAAGGGTAAAAACAAAACATTGCTAATAAGGATAATGTAATTACATTATAGACATAGTGGATGGTGCCATAAAATGAACATCAAAAATACAAACAACACATACGAGTAGACTTCTCAAGCACGAATGGAATAAAGATATATAAAACTATACACTCGCTTTCTTACAAAACGCGAGCAGCGTCACGTATAGACAGACGTGTTGGGTTTGTAACATAAAGTTCGACTTTCTTACAAAACGCGAGCAGCGTCACGTATAGACAGACGTGTTGGGTTTGTAACATAAAGTTCGACTTTCTTACAAAACGCGAGCAGCGTCACGTATAGACAGACGTGTTGGGTTTGTAACATAAAGTTCGACTTTCTTACAAAACGCGAACATAGCGTCACGTATAGACAGACGTGTTGGGTTTGTAACATAAAGTTCGACTTTCTTACAAAACGCGAGCAGCGTCACGTATAGACAGACGTGTTGGGTTTGTAACATAAAGTTCGACTTTCTTACAAAACGCGAGCAGCGTCACGTATAGACAGACGTGTTGGGTTTGTAACATAAAGTTCGACTTTCTTACAAAACGCGAGCAGCGTCACGTATAGACAGACGTGTTGGGTTTGTAACATAAAGTTCGACTTTCTTACAAAACGCGAGCAGCGTCACGTATAGACAGACGTGTTGGGTTTGTAACATAAAGTTCGACTTTCTTACAAAACGCGAGCAGCGTCACGTATAGACAGACGTGTTGGGTTTGTAACATAAAGTTCGACTTTCTTACAAAACGCGAGCAGCGTCACGTATAGACAGACGTGTTGGGTTTGTAACATAAAGTTCGACTTTCTTACAAAACGCGAGCAGCGTCACGTATAGACAGACGTGTTGGGTTTGTAACATAAAGTTCGACTTTCTTACAAAACGCGAGCAGCGTCACGTATAGACAGACGTGTTGGGTTTGTAACATAAAGTTCGACTTTCTTACAAAACGCGAGCAGCGTCACGTATAGACAGACGTGTTGGGTTTGTAACATAAAGTTCGACTTTCTTACAAAACGCGAGCAGCGTCACGTATAGACAGACGTGTTGGGTTTGTAACATAAAGTTCGACTTTCTTACAAAACGCGAGCAGCGTCACGTATAGACAGACGTGTTGGGTTTGTAACATAAAGTTCGACTTACTCTGCTTCATTTCATCAACGAATATGTGAATTCTGTATGGACCAATCAGATTTAATCCAGTTTAAAATGACAATATAACGTTGGTTACACAAGGACGAGAATAATATTAAAAAAGTCAAATGACCACACAAAAATATACTTTTCTTACGATAATTTTCGGAAAAGTATCAAAATAACCTTTTTAATTTTATTCTAAAATTTCAATTGAATATAACAAAGGGGTTTAGACAAACAAGAACTATTTTAACATTAATGAACGTTAAATAAAATAATATGCACATTTTATACAAGCTAGTGTGATTATTTGTCAGTAATTCTGCGCTGACAGACTCCCAACTGTTTGTTATTATAATGTTTTATCCAATGATTGATGTATGATTAGTTTCATTTAGAATATATAGTGTTTTTGGTGAATTTCTATGTCCTCTCAACGTCATATTTATAAACATTAAGTGCCTAGTAATGCTGACAGATTAGTGTAGCCACTAATGTAATAGATGTTAATTGTACACTTTCTAGCCACTTCTGAAAATACGATTTCTTGTTGAAAAAAATGGTGAAATATGATTTTATACCTCTTGAAATATGAGGTTTATTTCAACCGGGGAAAACTCGTTAAAAAACAAAACTTATTTTTCCCTGGAAAAGAAAGAAACCAACTTTATAAAAAATCGTTCTTTTTTATTTTACATGTTTTTATACTGAAAGTACAATTTTTACGTACTTGACCAAACATAACTTGAATTACTACTTAATTGTCTACTTACTCATCAAAAATTCGTAATTTGCGTTAAATGTAGGTGCCTGGACTCCGGGACTGCCTGCCAGCCGTCCCTCCGGAGGGAATTTAGGTGAATTCGTTTTTGTGGTTAGTAGTTGATGTTTATGATGACCACACAATGGCCGTTATTCATGATTCACAGCGAAAGTACAATTCCGTTATATCTTGAGAAATAATGGTTATTGACCAAAATAGTTTTCAAATTCGTATTCAGCGCAAAAACATATTAAATTAAAAACAGATCATTAAAATGTTGTTTAAAGTGGCGGAGATAAGTAAAAAATACTATATTTTGTGACACTTTTTTTCAAATTTTTAGGGTAAACATTTTAGAATAAAAAGCGTATCTTATGAAAGTATAGCACATTCTTGATCAATTTCAGGTAGTTTTCAAACTTTTTTAGGTGGTAAGAAACAGCGCAGTAGCCTTATAAAAAAAATATCCTGGAGGTTCCAAAGTAAAATATAATTTACCTAATCATATACTCCTGCTTGAAAAACACATATAAATAATACTAATAATAGTCCATAGAATTTAGAATATTATGTTCAAATATATGATTAAACCTTATTAGAATTAAACAGAGAATGTTCATCACATATTAAAAGTAAAAAAAAACAAAAAAAAAACAAACACATAACAAAATTGAAGTAAAAGAAGGTGGTATACATACTTGTAGGTCTGAGGGGCTGTGAATGTGTGAACAGAATGCACGAGCGCGATGAAGGGCCAGCTACTGAAGGGAACGTGACGTCACGTCCCCACTTATGTTCCGTCTAGTAAGTAAGTAATCCCTTGTATACTATCATTGAGGAGCCCAGCTCTCCTTACTTCCCTCGTTTTTTGAGAGAGAAGTAGAACAAGTACTTCGTTGTCACGCCTTGTATCTTTCAACGTTTCCCATATTATATTATAAGGTAGGCGTTTTTATACTTAGGGGGCTAAATTCTTACTATAGAGGTATCTCGTTCTATCAACATAATTAGACGAGTTAACCACGGTAGGTTTCGTCTACTAACATAGGCCTACATAATTAATTCGCATTGGATAGTAACGAAAACTACATGAACTCACCAAAACTGTTATTCATTCAAAATTAAGCCGTATATTGATAATTGATGTAAAACCTCAGTTTGTTAGTTTATGAGAAGAGTTCAAACGTTTTTATATTACATGAGTGACCGGAGTTTTAACTTCACAGCAGGTAAACATTTTCCTCATCAGCTTAGAAGTCTTATTGAACATTATGCTTAGCCGCAAATACTGCCTAATGTCTGAAAAAATGTTCTATTATATGCAATTTAGTGCAATTGATAATACCCGTTTTAAGGAAGTGAACAGAAATGGAACTATACATCACATACCACGTTTGATAATGCTCGTGTGATGGGCGTGAACGTGAGTGTAAGTAGACATCATAGACCATCCGCCATACCGTGTTTGATAAAACTCGTGTTAAGTACGTGAACGTAGGCCCTAGTGTAAGTAGACATCACTGAACATCCGCCATACCGTGTTTAATAAAACTCGTGTTAAGTACGTGAACGTAGTGTAAGTAGACATCATAGAACATCCGCCATACCGTGTTTGATAAAACTCGTGTTAAGTACGTGAACGTAGTGTAAGTAGACATCACTGAACATCCGCCATACCGTGTTTAATAAAACTCGTGTTAAGTACGTGAACGTAGTGTAAGTAGACATCACTGAACATCCGCCATACCGTGTTTAATAAAACTCGTGTTAAGTACGTGAACGTAGTGTAAGTAGACATCACTGAACATCCGCCATACCGTGTTTGATAAAACTCGTGTCAAGGACGTGAAGGAAGTGTAAATAGACATCACAGAACATCCGCCATACCGTGTTTGATAAAACTCGTGTTAAGTACGTGAACGTAGTGTAAGTAGACATCACTGAACATCCGCCATACCGTGTTTGATAAAACTCGTGTTAAGTACGTGAACGTAGTGTAAGTAGACATCACTGAACATCCGCCATACCGTGTTTGATAAAACTCGTGTTAAGTACGTGAACGTAGTGTAAGTAGACATCACTGAACATCCGCCATACCGTGTTTGATAAAACTCGTGTTAAGTACGTGAACGTAGTGTAAGTAGACATCACTGAACATCCGCCATACCGTGTTTGATAAAACTCGTGTCAATGAAGCGAACGTAGTGTAAGTAGACATCACTGAATATCCGCCATACCGTGTTTGATAAAACTCGTGTCAATGAAGTGAAGAAAGTGTAAGGAGACGTACGTAACATCCACCATACTGTGTTTGAAAATACTCGTGATAAGGACGTGAACGTGAGTGTAAATAGACATCACAGAACATCCGCCATTCCGTATTTGATAATACTCGTGTTAAGGACGTAAAGGAAATGAGAGTAGACAACACAGAACATCCGCTATACTGTGTTTGGTAATATTCTTGACAAGGATGTGGAGAAAGTGTAAGTAGATAAAACAGAACATTCACCATACCATGTTCGGTAATACTCTTGTTAAGGACGTGAAGGAACTGTGAGTAGACATCACAGAACATCCGCCATACCGTGTTCGGTAATACTCTTGTTAAGGACGTGACGGAAGTGTAAGGAGACATCACAGAACATCCGCCATACCGTGTTCGGTAATACTCTTGTTACGGACGTGACGGAAGTGTAAGTAGACATCACAGAACATCCGCCATTCCGTATTTGATAATACTCGTGTTAAGGACGTAAAGGAAATGAGAGTAGACATCACAGAACATCCGCTATACTGTGTTTGGTAATACTCTTGACAAGGATGTGGAGAAAGTGTGAGTAGAAATCACGGAACATCCGCCATACAGTGTTCGGTAATACTCTTGCTAAGGACGTGAAGGAAGTGTGAGTAGACATCACAGAACATCCGCCATACCGTGTTCGGTAATACTCTAGTTAAGGACGTGAAGGAAGTGTGAGTAGACATCACAAAACAACCGCTATACTGTGTTTGGTAATACTGTTAACAAGGATGTGGAGAAAGTGTAAGTAGATAACACAGAACATCCACCATACCGTGTTCGGTAATACTCTTGTTAAAGACGTGAAGGAAGTGTGAGTAGACATCACAGAACATCCGCCATACCGTGTTCGGTAATACTCTAGTTAAGGACGTGAAGGAAGTGTGAGTAGAAATCACGGAACATCCGCCATACAGTGTTCGGTAATACTCTTGCTAAGGACGTGAAGGAAGTGTGAGTAGACATCACAGAACATCCGCCATACCGTGTTCGGTAATACTCTAGTTAAGGACGTGAAGGAAGTGTGAGTAGACATCACAGAACAACCGCCATACCGTGTTCGGTAATACTCTAGTTAAGGACGTGAAGGAAGTGTGAGTAGACATCACAGAACATCCGCTATACTGTGTTTGGTAATACTGTTAACAAGGATGTGGAGAAAGTGTAAGTAGATAACACAGAACATCCACCATACCGTGTTCGGTAATACTCTTGTTAAAGACGTGAAGGAAGTGTGAGTAGACATCACAGAACATCCGCCATACCGTGTTCGGTAATACTCTAGTTAAGGACGTGAAGGAAGTGTGAGTAGAAATCACGGAACATCCGCCATACAGTGTTCGGTAATACTCTTGCTAAGGACGTGAAGGAAGTGTGAGTAGACATCACAGAACATCCGCCATACCGTGTTCGGTAATACTCTAGTTAAGGACGTGAAGGAAGTGTGAGTAGACATCACAGAACATCCGCCATACCGTGTTTGGTAATACTCTTGTCAAGGATGTGGAGAAAGTGTAAGTAGATATCACAGAACATCCGCCATACCGTGTTCGATAATACTCGTGTTAAGGTCATGAAGGAAGTGTAAGTAGACATCACAGAATATTCACCATACCGTGTTTGATAATACCCGTGTCAAGGACGTGAAGGAATTGTAAGTAGACATCATAAACATCCGCCATACCGTGTTTAGTAATACTCGTGTCAAGGACGTGACGGAAGTGTAAGTAGACATCATAGAACATCCGCCAAACCGTGTTCGATAATACTCGTGTCAAGGACGTGAAGGAAGTGTGAGTAGACATCACAGAACATCCGCCATACCGTGTTTAGTAATACTCGTGTCAAGGACGTGAAGGAAGTGTAAGTAGACATCATAGAACATCCGCCAAACCGTGTTTGATAAAACTCGTGTCAATGAAGTGAAGAAAGTGTAAGGAGACGTACGTAACATCCACCATACTGTGTTTGAAAATACTCGTGATAAGGACGTGAACGTGAGTGTAAATAGACATCACAGAACATCCGCCATTCCGTATTTGATAATACTCGTGTTAAGGACGTAAAGGAAATGAGAGTAGACAACACAGAACATCCGCTATACTGTGTTTGGTAATATTCTTGACAAGGATGTGGAGAAAGTGTAAGTAGATAAAACAGAACATTCACCATACCATGTTCGGTAATACTCTTGTTAAGGACGTGAAGGAACTGTGAGTAGACATCACAGAACATCCGCCATACCGTGTTCGGTAATACTCTTGTTAAGGACGTGACGGAAGTGTAAGGAGACATCACAGAACATCCGCCATACCGTGTTCGGTAATACTCTTGTTACGGACGTGACGGAAGTGTAAGTAGACATCACAGAACATCCGCCATTCCGTATTTGATAATACTCGTGTTAAGGACGTAAAGGAAATGAGAGTAGACATCACAGAACATCCGCTATACTGTGTTTGGTAATACTCTTGACAAGGATGTGGAGAAAGTGTGAGTAGAAATCACGGAACATCCGCCATACAGTGTTCGGTAATACTCTTGCTAAGGACGTGAAGGAAGTGTGAGTAGACATCACAGAACATCCGCCATACCGTGTTCGGTAATACTCTAGTTAAGGACGTGAAGGAAGTGTGAGTAGACATCACAAAACAACCGCTATACTGTGTTTGGTAATACTGTTAACAAGGATGTGGAGAAAGTGTAAGTAGATAACACAGAACATCCACCATACCGTGTTCGGTAATACTCTTGTTAAAGACGTGAAGGAAGTGTGAGTAGACATCACAGAACATCCGCCATACCGTGTTCGGTAATACTCTAGTTAAGGACGTGAAGGAAGTGTGAGTAGAAATCACGGAACATCCGCCATACAGTGTTCGGTAATACTCTTGCTAAGGACGTGAAGGAAGTGTGAGTAGACATCACAGAACATCCGCCATACCGTGTTCGGTAATACTCTAGTTAAGGACGTGAAGGAAGTGTGAGTAGACATCACAGAACAACCGCCATACCGTGTTCGGTAATACTCTAGTTAAGGACGTGAAGGAAGTGTGAGTAGACATCACAGAACATCCGCTATACTGTGTTTGGTAATACTGTTAACAAGGATGTGGAGAAAGTGTAAGTAGATAACACAGAACATCCACCATACCGTGTTCGGTAATACTCTTGTTAAAGACGTGAAGGAAGTGTGAGTAGACATCACAGAACATCCGCCATACCGTGTTCGGTAATACTCTAGTTAAGGACGTGAAGGAAGTGTGAGTAGAAATCACGGAACATCCGCCATACAGTGTTCGGTAATACTCTTGCTAAGGACGTGAAGGAAGTGTGAGTAGACATCACAGAACATCCGCCATACCGTGTTCGGTAATACTCTAGTTAAGGACGTGAAGGAAGTGTGAGTAGACATCACAGAACATCCGCCATACCGTGTTTGGTAATACTCTTGTCAAGGATGTGGAGAAAGTGTAAGTAGATATCACAGAACATCCGCCATACCGTGTTCGATAATACTCGTGTTAAGGTCATGAAGGAAGTGTAAGTAGACATCACAGAATATTCACCATACCGTGTTTGATAATGCCCGTGTCAAGGACGTGAAGGAATTGTAAGTAGACATCATAAACATCCGCCATACCGTGTTTAGTAATACTCGTGTCAAGGACGTGACGGAAGTGTAAGTAGACATCATAGAACATCCGCCAAACCGTGTTCGATAATACTCGTGTCAAGGACGTGAAGGAAGTGTGAGTAGACATCACAGAACATCCGCCATACCGTGTTTAGTAATACTCGTGTCAAGGACGTGAAGGAAGTGTAAGTAGACATCATAGAACATCCGCCAAACCGTGTTCGATAATACTCGTGTCAAGGACGTGAAGGAAGTGTAAGTAGACATCACAGAACATCCACCATACTTAAGGAGTAGTATTCGTGTTAAGGACGTGAAGGAAGTGTAAGTAGACATCATAGAACATCCATTAAACTAGGTTTCATAATAATCTAATCAAGAACGTGAATGGGAGAGTACGGTAAGGAGCAATCATAGAACGTCCACTTAACTGTCTTTGTTAGTAATATTGATACGGACGTGAACGGGAGGATAAACATACATCATAGAACTATCACCTTAATTTTGTTTAGATTAAAACCTTGACAGGTAGGCTAGGTATATTCTACTTTTCAAATCGCAATTCGAAAAAGCTGTAATTTTTGACAATTATGAGTAGTTACAAATCAATAATAATGCACATTTATTGTATTTTTGTACTTTTTAAACTTTATATAGGCTGATAGTTTTTTAATGATATATGAATTAATTTGTATGTACAAACATTTTAATAAATTAGATAGGTTTGTAAGTTTGAAATGAATTCGTTGAATAATGGTCATTGTTCTATTCGAAACCTAATGAATTATAATAACATACAGTTTCTTTCTTAAATTTATCAATAGCTTCAAAAATTCTAAAAAAAATCATTAGCAAGTTAATGAAGTCGAGTCTCTGATTTCTGGCAAGGTCGTTGGACAGTATAATGTTATACGGGAAATGTTGGAAACAATGTTTTTGATTAGCTTTTTGCAGATTTTGCAAGAACATTGCCTGTATTAATAATGCCAACATAGTCTTACCATGTTTGTGGTCAGGTGAAGATCACTTAATTATCTTCAATGAGAATGATAATACTTGTATAAACCTCTGCAGCATTTATAGATCTAGCCCACTTCTACGCCACTGTTGATGACATAAATATGCTTCGTTCCCCATCTTCAGAAAATTAAAGTCAAAGATAAATAAAATGCCAGTAAAATGATGCTTTGGCCACAGGAAAAGCTGTTACAGCAGCTAAACGATAGGTTTTTATGCTTTATATTATCAATAAACAGAACAACCATTTACAGTTCTCGCAGATTTTATTATAAAATATGGGAGGTAATTGCAAACCTTTTGAAAAGAAGAAGAAGCTTATTTCAACCTGTTAAACACTTTTATGCAGTTTTGTTGTAAGAAGTAAAAATTTAACTGTAGTCATTATAAACAGTAGTATTTCAATTATATTATTTTATTATTATATGCATCATTACTAGTCGGCGCACCCATTTTGTGCACCCGAGTTTGAAGGATATTTTAAAAGAAAGTAAGAGGTCTACTAAAAATCTAATCACAACATTGTTTTCCTCGTTTGATTATACGTTGAGACATATACATTTCTAATTTTTTTTACACATTTTAATAATTTTCATCCTAGTTGGAACAAAAAAGTACCGGAATTTAACTAGTTTTCACTGTACATCAAATTGACAACGTTATTACTAAAAAACCTGTTAATGTATCGCATTTACATTGTAATATCTGTTTGATAGGAGTGTGTTATTTAAGTTTAACAAATTTTAACTTTTCGAGAAAAAAGTTGTTATCAATTCCCTGAAACACTGTTTTCTTGGCTTCTAAAGGTCGTAAAATTAATTACTTGGTCTTGTTATAATCCATATTACATGTATAGTTAAGATACATGTATAATAAGTAAATGAGGCGATTTGAAATCGATTAAAATCAAATTTATAAATTTAAATTTATTTAAACCGATTTAAAATCTTCGCATTACTTACAGCGTTCAAATCATAATATTACTATAAAAAGAATCCATTCCCTAAAACAATCAATTTATTTATTTATTTTTAAAACACCGATCGTCAAGATATGGCCTAAGATGGATTTCTAATGAGGGTGATGATTATAAATGAGCGAATGTTATATTAATTTATACTCATTACATTTATAGTATAAATGAGTTATTTATAGTCATTGTTACAAACTAAAGCCAACCATTCCTTACAAAGTGTAATTAGTTAATAGCCTAATGACAAATTAACAGCCGGTGGTTATCAGCTGATCCCTTCCACAATTTGTTACGACTCTGACTGGGATCGAAGTGAGGACCCTTGGTTTACGACGCTTCAGCCTAAATCAACTACGCTACCGACCAATGAGTAAACACAGTTTTGGATCAAATACGATGTAAACTTACGACGGAGTTGGCATTTTTCTTGCATTTCAAACTTGCAGGCTGTTACCGCACGTTAGATATGTACATATTTTCAAGTACAAAAACTGATACATCTCAGGATTTAATAACCCAAAGATGCTGAAATGTTTAGGAGCGTTTATAATCGGCACTAGTGGCGCAGTGCCGTAACCCAGCTACTTTAGGACAAAGTGTTGTAGAGATAGTAGGCAATAGTGGCGCAGTGCCGTAACCCAGCTACTTGGGGACAAAGTGTTGCGGAGATTGTAGGCACTAGTGGCGCAGTGCCGTAACCCAGGTATTTGAAGACAAAGTGTTGTGGAGATTGTAGGCGATATGTTCTATTCTCGGTCCTCTTAGTACCAACACGCATACGCTCAGTGGTTGCCATCGACGTGGACACTACTAGAGACGTCTGGGGTGTCCATGTTGGATGGTAGTCAGGGTTCAGATGTTGTGTAGAGAAGAGAACTGAGAGTTAGGCTTGTCAGTTGGCTGAAGATCAGACCAAAACTACGTGGCTCGGATGCTACGTAAGCCTTTAAGTCCCTTAATTGCCCTGGATATTGGGCTATTAATAAATAGTTCTTTCTGAGGAAAAGTCAACCTTAGTTAGTAACAATGACTACACTCGTTCATTTACACTTATCACTTTCATTCGCCCTTAATATTCACCCAAATCTTGATGATCGGCGTCTTACTAATGAATAAAGAATAGTATTTTCTAAAATCTGATGCATTTTAAAGTTACTTCTTTATATTTACCGAGAAAAATATAGGTAAATACATTTGAGAGTTGTTGTTTTTTTCAGGTCAAACTTTACACCCATCAACATTTAATTATGGATGAGTTTTGCAGTAGTAACAAGTCCAAGCCTTTAATACAAGGTAAAGCTAATTAAAATAGGAAATTATTTATCAATTTATATAAATTTGAAGAGAAAAAAAAAATTTCCGTTAAAACAATCTGCTTACCATATATTTTACTGATTTTTCTTACCATAGTCCTTTAATTCTGACCAATAAAAATCTTTAAAACTTTGTTAGATTTGTAATAAATAAACAAAATTGCCCCTAAAAGTGGTGAACTCCCTTATTACGAGAGACTTCTTAAATTGTAGTACACCAAATATACAATTGTACAGTAAATGCCAACAAGTCTAGTAACAAAGTTATAAGTCAATCTATTCCGTCCACTTCATAACAAATTATGGTATGTCCTGTTTCATAAGTTTCTATGAAACAGAGTTTAAATTATCCATTTGTTTGGTTTAAATTATCCAATGGAAATTTTAATCATAAACAACAAAACAATTTTTTGATGGATCAGTTTTTACTTATTAATTAATAATCTTCACTAAAATAGACACGTTGAAGATAGTATGATGTGTGATTTATAATACATTTATAAATGGACAGTGTAACGTTTTATATTGGCTTATTGTACTTTGATTACAGCTTTATTAAAATATGGAATTTGTTATGTACTTAATTATGCATACACTTTCGGTGCTTGTATTACCTAACACTGGGGCAATGCCACTTGACTTCTAGTTGTCAAGGCCGTAGGCAGGACAAAGACAATAAAATCCCATTGCCGTTTAACAATCGCGAAAAGCAGTTCTCATGTTTCTTGTAAAAGAGACAATGATAAATTCCTTGTTTACATGAATTGGCATACAATACCACAATGCCATTGTATGTTAGTTAATACTGCTTCTGATATTCGTTAAAATCTGTTAGTTTTGAAGCCACCTCTCTTGCCCTCTTACGCCTTTAACCTTCACACCAGCCATTCAATAGTAACAACTTAACTCATTTCATTAGTTAATTACACTTTGACACTAGCTCTATTGTACTACAAGTACTTTTCTATAACATTAGTACTTGGAATTACTTTACTTATAATGAAAACAGAGTTTTTGGTTAGTTGTTTTGAGAATACAAATCTGATCCATCGGTAGTGTTTATGGAAATCTTGAAGTTTTTGTCCAGGAAAATTATTAGTGAGAGGTAACACACCAATGATATCCGAATTTTAAATAGGCTGAAAAGAAATTAAGTAATTATAACTTGTAATTATAAATTAACATGTGCCTTGACGATTTTTCAGCTGAATTTCTTCATAGTAGATAGCTTATTTAGCTAAGAAACAAGAATATGATGGGTTTTTTTCAAAGGAAAAGTTGGAAAAAATACGAACTGAGGGAAACAATTTTCTTTTCGTAAACATGTTGATGTAGGTACACGAGTCGTGCGGAATTGTCCTCTGATCACGAATATAAGAAAGAGTTTACAATCGAACCATTATTAGGCATGTTAGCGCCGGAAGTGTGCCAATTACAGCGAATTTACGTTGTGTTAGGATAGGGCTAGGTTAAGTTATGTTTTACGGATTTCAGAGTAATAAATACGAAGGGTCGTAGTTCTGAATTATTTTCGAACCAAACGTTTTGATTTTGTACAGATTTTTTCAAAAGTATTATATGCTTATGTGAAATATTTAGACCTAGTGAGGCAGCTAGTCCTATTACAACTACCAGACCTTGTAAAACAGCTAGTCATATCACAACTACCAGACCTTGTGAAACAGCTAGTCCTATTACAACTACCAGACCTTGTGAAACATCAAGTCCTATTACAACTACCAGACTTTGTAAAACAGCTAGTTCTATTACAACTACCAGACCTTGTAAAAAAGCTAGTCCTATTACAACTACCAGACCTTGTGAAACATCTAGTCCTATTACAACTACCAGACCTTGTGAAACAGCTACTCCTATTACAACTACCAGACCTTGTGAAACAGTTAGTCCTATTACAACTACCAGACCCTGTGAAACAGCTACTCCTATTACAACTACCAGACCTTGTGAAACAGCTAGCCCTATTACAACTACCAGACCTCGTGAAACAGCTAGTCATATTACATCTACCAGACCTTGTGGAACAGCTAGTCCTACTACACCTACTAGACCTTGTGAAACAGCTACTCCTATTACAACTACCAGACCTTGTGCAACAGCTAGTCCTATTACAACTACCAGACCTTGTGAAACAGCTAGTCCTATTACAACTACCAGATTTTGTGAAACAGCTAGTCCTATAACAACTACCAGACCTTTTGAAACAGCTAGTCCTATAACAACTACCAGACCTTTTGAAACAGCTAGTCCGATAACAACTACCAGACCTTGTGAAACATCTAGTCCTATTACAACTACCAGACCTTGTAAAACACCTAGTACTATAACAACTACCAGACCTTGTGAAACAGCTAGTCCTATTACAACTACCAGACTTTGTAAAACAGCTAGTCCTATTACAACTACCAGACCTTGTGAAACATCAAGTCCTATTACAACTACCAGACTTTGTAAAACAGCTAGTCCTATTACAACTACCAGACCTTGTGAAACAGTTAGTCCTATTACAACTACCAGACCCTGTGAAACAGCTACTCCTATTACAACTACCAGACCTTGTGAAACAGCTACTCCTATTACAACTACCAGACCTTGTGAAACAGCTAGTCCTATTACAACTACCAGACCTTGTGAAACAGCTACTCCTATTACAACTACCAGACCTTGTGAAACAGCTAGCCCTATTACAACTACCAGACCTCGTGAAACAGCTAGTCATATTACATCTACCAGACCTTGTGGAACAGCTAGTCCTATTACACCTACTAGACCTTGTGAAACAGCTACTCCTATTACAACTACCAGACCTTGTGCAACAGCTAGTCCTATTACAACTACCAGACCTTGTGAAACAGCTAGTCCTATTACAACTACCAGATTTTGTGAAACAGTTAGTCCTATAACAACTACCAGACCTTTTGAAACAGCTAGTCCTATAACAACTACCAGACCTTTTGAAACAGCTAGTCCGATAACAACTACCAGACCTTGTGAAACATCTAGTCCTATTACAACTACCAGACCTTGTAAAACAGCTAGTACTATTACAACTACCAGACCTTGTGAAACAGCTAGTTCTATTACAACTACCACACCTTGTAAGGCAGATAGTTCTATTACAACTACCAGACCTCGTGAAACAGCTAGTCATATTACAACTACCAAACCTTGTGAAACAGCTAGTTCTATTACAACTACCAGACCTTGTGAAACAGCTAGTTCTATCATAACTACCAGACCTCGTGAAACTTCTAGTCATATTACAACTACCAAACCTCGTGAAACAGCTACTCCTATTACAACTACCAGACCTTGTGAAACAGCTAGCCCTATTACAACTACCAGACCTCGTGAAACAGCTAGTCATATTACATCTACCAGACCTTGTGGAACAGCTAGTCCTATTACACCTACTAGACCTTGTGAAACAGCTACTCCTATTACAACTACCAGACCTTGTGCAACAGCTAGTCCTATTACAACTACCAGACCTTGTGAAACAGCTAGTCCTATTACAACTACCAGATTTTGTGAAACAGCTAGTCCTATAACAACTACCAGACCTTTTGAAACAGCTAGTCCGATAACAACTACCAGACCTTTTGAAACAGCTAGTACTATAACAACTACCAGACCTTGTGAAACATCTAGTCCTATTACAACTACCAGACCTTGTAAAACAGCTAGTACTATTACAACTACCAGACCTTGTGAAACAGCTAGTTCTATTACAACTACCACACCTTGTGAAGCAGATAGTTCTATTACAACTACCAGACCTCGTGAAACAGCTAGTCATATTACAACTACCAAACCTTGTGAAACAGCTAGTTCTATTACAACTACCAGACCTTGTGAAACAGCTAGTTCTATTACAACTACCAGACCTCGTGAATCTGCTAGTCATATTACAACTACCAAACCTCGTGAAACAGCTAGTCCTATTACAACTACCAGACCTTTTGAAACAGCTAGTCCGATAACAACTACCAGACCTTTTGAAACAGCTAGTACTATAACAACTACCAGACCTTGTGAAACATCTAGTCCTATTACAACTACCAGACCTTGTGAAACAGCTAGCCCTATTACAACTACCAGACCTCGTGAAACAGCTAGTCCTATTACAACTACCAGACCTTGTAAAACAGCTAGTCCTATTACAACTACCAGACCTTGTGAAACATCAAGTCTTATTACAACTACCAGACTTTGTAAAACAGCTAGTCCTATTACAACTACCAGACCTTGTAAAACAGCTAGTCAATCAATCAATATTACAACTAGCAGACCTTGTGAAAAAGCTACTCCTATTACAACTACCAGACCTTGTGAAACAGCAAAACCTAGGAAAACTACTAGACATAGTGAAACAGATAAACTAAGTGAAATAATTAGACCTAGTGAACCTAAAAGAACTAATGAAACAACAAGACCAAGTAAAATAGTTAAATATAGGTAAACTACTACGCCAATAACTAGTGAAACAGATAGGCCTAAGTGAAATAATTACACAAAGTAAAAACATCTAGGTCTTGGGAATCAGTTAGACCTATTTAAAGATAGACCTAGTGTAACATTTAGAATCTTGATATGGTATTATTTACAAATAGATATCTCATGTAATGGAAAATAAAGTGGGTGAGTTCTGCTATTATAGCTGGTGAAAAAACTGCATTATTTTTAAATGGGACTACACTAGTGATCCACAATGGACCACAAAAACAAATTGCCACCTAGACCAAATGAAACAGCTAGTCGTAGATATACCTTTATAAAGTAAATGCAGTACATGATGTGCATATTTGACATTGTAATAATGGTATAAGGTATTAAATAATATAAAATTAGGCTGACTTAAAACTTATCTATAGTTAAAGAGCCTTAATTTAAAATAGAAACCATCGAGTAATGTTTGATGGCGGATGACCGAAGTAAACTCCAGCTCTTGTGGAAGCCAAAAAATTAAAAGTTATTATTAAATGAAAAATAAAAATGCTAACAAAATAAAATGATGATAAGATATAAAGTTCTAGAGTTGTACATAAACTTAGTAAAACCATTAAAATTGATCTATTACATTTATAGGTATATTACATCTATATTTATTATAGGTGCAGTCAAGTTCCCCTCAGACAAGCAGAACAATTCCCATATTTCTCAACCTCAGCCTGTTTGTAGTTATTCCACCTTATACCCTCCAACAACGAAGAGTTGCAAATATTAACTAATTTGCAAACTTGGATACTTCTTGGCTCAATATGGCAGCCTTATCGATCTAAAATCAGCTTCAATACTGGTAAACTTCCGTTAACAACCTGATCAAGGTGTTTTTTGCAATATTTACATCACCAAACGTTTCGCCCTACTAATTACAAATATAGTTGTAACTCTACAGATCCATGTTTTGTTAACTTACCTAAGTATACCGCGTGTTATTTTTATTTTACATTCATTTAAATTGTTATAATGTATGTAGTAGAAACTGTGTGCTAAACTTTCCACGTCTTTTTTCCCTATTAGGTTCTTAATTAATCGGACTGCATAAACTCAACGTGTTAGCAGAGGACACTCTTACGTTAATGACTTGACATTGAGAGCCTTAATGAAGTTGGGTTTCTTGCCTCAAAGCTGCGACCAGTGACCTTTGTACCAAGCAACAAACAGACAGGCAAAGTGGTTTTTGTAAACACAATCTAAAGTGGTAATTATAGCTTTGCCATGAACGTCCCGAACTTTCCTAGAGTCTTATAAATGATTCTCCGGTCCTGACTCCATAGTCTTGTAAACACCCACACAAGGATACATGGCTCGTCTCCTGCTGGTAAGGATGATAATATTTCATACGTCTTTTACATGGTTTGGGTAACTACCCTAACACTGTATATTATATTATTATGTATTCAACATTTAATAATGTTATATAATTATGTTGTAAGAATATCTTCAAATTGATTAAGTCTGTGAATAGCTTAAAATACTCTCATGTACATTAGTTTATGTAATACGATATCATGGTATCTTTAAACCATACAGGGCTAGTATATACGTGCTTTTCTACAGAATAAACATATAAACAGTAACGTTTTTCTTGATTAAAATTAAATGCTAAATTTCAATAAGCATTACTTATATTATTTCAACAGTTTTTTGATTGTTTTTATTAACACAGCCGAGGATTAATCTATATGAATAAAATAATCCCATTAGATTATATCATAGAGTATGCAGGCAGAGGGTGGATCTCTAGAGTCGAATATGAAGGCAAAGGGTGGATCTCTAGAGTCGAATATGAAGGCAGAGGGTGGATCTCTAGAGTCCAATATAAAGGCAGATGATGGATCCCTAGAGTCGAATATGAAGGCAGAGGGTGGATCTCTAGAGTCGAATATAAAGGCAGATGATGGATCCCTAGAGTCGAATATGAAAGCAGAGGGTGGATCTCTAGAGTCGAATATGAAGGCAGAGGGTGGATCTCTAGAGTCGAATATGAAGGCAGAGGGTGGATCTCTAGAGTCGAATATGAAGGCAGAGGGTGGATCTCTAGAGTCGAATATGAAGGCAGAGGGTGGATCTCTAGAGTCGAATATGAAGGCAGAGGGTGGATACCTAGGGTCGAATAGACGATTAATAAAACAGTATGGAATTTATTATGAATCTAGCAACAATATGATAATTATGATATTATTAAATCGACATTTTCAGTCAAGAAATCTGTCAGGGTGCTCGTAACACCCACCTACAGTTTAGTACGACAATTTTTTTTATAATACCGATTGATGTAAAATTCGGGTACGCTTCATATATTTAATTCAAAACCAACTGTACAAGATTCCAAGTAGCCTATTTTTTTATAGTTTTCTAAGTATAATTTATATGGTTGGTAATTTTTTCAAGGCATCGTAAAATGTTATGTAATATGGAAAAAGTTTAAAACTCAAAACAAATGTATCATAATAATATACCTAACATTGAAATTGTTTATACAATAATAATTGTTATTTTACTGTGAATACTGGCTTCTAAATAATTAGGTATTGTAAAAAACCATAACATTGGAAAACAACATAAGCATTGTAAATCATATATAATATTATTTACTGTATTGTGAAGATTTAAACATGATTTCAAAACATAATACGCTTCACTTAATAGATTTTAATATAAGAAACCTTAAGCACACTTTTCACATAGATGTTAAGCCCCTCTTAATCATACTTTTTTGTTTTTATTTCTATACACTAATTAATAGTACCCTCAAACATTGGAACTTGAAATCTGCCAAAACTGACCATAAAAAGTAATCTGAAGAGGCATTATGGCTGTTAGTGACAGCTGTTTTTCTTGTTTTGTTAACTATCTTTCTGCGGAAATGCCGATCTGACTCTCATTGTACTGCCAAAACCCCTCATTTATATTTACAATGTGAGGTTAGACTACAAGGTCACATTACGTGCAACATCATTGATTGACAGTGTCCGTAATTATACGTTTTCAATTATACGGTTGAAGAATATGGTTACATTCTATATAGCATTTACTTGGAAGCTATTTTTAAATAACTGATCCGTCTGTATGCCCGTTATTTATTATTATTATTCAGCTATAAATAACTGATCTGTCTGTATGCCCGTTATTTATTATTATTATTCAGCTATAAATAACTGATCTGTCTGTATGCCCGTTATTTATGTAACCAACTACGCTACCGACGATTAATTGGTCGGTAGCGTAGTTGGTTCAATCCCAGCTTCATGTGCTAAATGTTCTCAGTTCGATCCCAATCAGAGTCTATACATTTTGAGAAGGATCAGCTGATAACCACCGGCTGTTCATTTGTCATTGGTCTATTAATTAATGACACTTTCTAAGGAATAATCTGCCTTAGTTTGTAACAATGACTACATTCGCTCATCTACACTCATCACACTCATTCGAAATCCATATTCGCCCATATCTTGACGATCGGCGTCTTATGAATAAATAAAAAATAAATAAATTTATTATTATTAGCGTGTGGACCATGTTAGATTACGCAAAGCTTATATCAATCGCATTTTATTGTTCTTCTTTTTTTATACAATTTCTTCATGAATTCCACTTTGTAGTCTTCTTACTGTATGTGTTCTTGTCTGTTACGTCTGTTTCTTTTATTCGCGCGTTATTCATGTCCTGGTGTACTGTATTCATAGCGCTCCTGTTCATGAAGCTGAGTGTCTGTTTCGTTAGTCTGTGCTCTGCTTGTCTGCTAATGTGCCTTTGTTTTCCCATGTGTATGACAGCCTTCTACTATGTTTGAAAGTTTTTCTATAGTTTCCTTTATTGATTCTATACCCATCGGCCGTGTGTTTTTGGCCCTAGAATGGTTCTCATTATTTTCCATCTTCTCGAATATGTCTTCACTTCATATTTCCAAATTACAGAAAATCTTGAGTCCCCATTTTTCCCTTTTTTTAGACAAACTATTTCGGACGAGCAAAATAATCAGAATACACACGACCCCTCAAATAGTGGTCAACACGACGTCCTCACTATTTACAATTATTAGTTATATATACAACTTTCAATAAATGGTTAAAAATTTCACTCTTGTGAAATACACGACTATCGAGATACTTTTATAACTTTTAAAAATTAATTTCCTCATAAAAATATATAATAGTAATAAAACGTCCTTTTTATAACAATCCATGAGTAGCCAACTCTGGCTATGAGTAGCCAACTCTGGCTATGAGTAGCCAACTCTGGCTATGAGTAGCCAACTCTGCTCTTCAATATACACGATAATTCCTTGTTCCGATTCGAAACCAAACCTATTCAAACCCTTATGTAATAAATTTGGTGGTTATGGCAATCCATAATCTAAACTTTTTAGTTGAATATATGATATATGTGGGTAAGTGATTTTAAGTTGAACCTTTCGTGTAATTTCAAATTGCGTTTAACAAACATAATAAAACATAACAATCAGTGTATCTATTTTTCTATTTATAGATAATTCAAGTTTTATACAACCTTGTTTATTAGAACTATTTTTTAACTCTATTTTAACCATCACTACCACTGGACATTAATACCACAGTACGTATAGGGTGGGTGGGAGGTTTAATATTACTGTTCGTGTAGAGGCAAATGGTGGTTTTAATACTACAAACATCGATCGATTTTAGTTAATTTCTATCTTGAACATCTATCTATACCTATAAAAGGCATATACCACTGACTGACTCATTCATCACTGTAACTAAAAAAGTACTAAGCCTACGAGGCTGAAATTTTGTAGAGTCAAATGTCTTATGTTGTAGATGTGCAATAAGAAGGGATTTTGAAAATGTCTTAGTAAATCGAAGATGACAGCCTTTTTAGTGCCAACAATTTTAAATGCCAAAAACCGCGTTTCTCTTATTGGATTGTAGCGGCTAAATAAACGGTTCTACAGCAAAACTAACACTATTTTCTGCTCCTGATTTGAGACGATCTACAGCTTTGCCCCTATGACTTTTTGCTCAATCTCACCTTCTTCATCCTTAGGTAGAGCTAGATTTTCAATTTGTGCATGTAAATCAAATTGGTAAATTTACGGCCTGTAAGAGTAGACTTACAGATTTTTCTAGACGGTGAAACTTTGTTATCTAAGAGAATAAACTGATTGTAATCGGAAAATTTACAATTTAATTTGACCAAATTCATAGCCAGTTCTCAGGACATGTCTAAATATGGCGAAACCCCCAATATTTCACTGATTCAGGGTAAACTACAGTAATATATATATATATATATATATATATATTCACCATTCAACACTACTTCTCCAAAACTATACGCCCTTGAACATTTTTACACAGGTTTATCTTGGCCTCTAGAGGCTCACTAAGAAAGGATTTTCTTCTCCGAACTCAGGAATTCGTCCCACTGGCCTCCAGCATTTCTATGGTATTCTTATGGAGGTATATTAATTGATTGCTTTATTTGACAGCTATATAACAGCTGTTAAATAAAAACAAATTGAATAAAATTATGGTATAATAAACTTTTTAAATTAAAAATTATTGAGTAAAGTAGTAAATTATTCATAACATCAACTGTGCTAAATTGGATGGTATATTAAATAATTGTTTTAAAAAAACAAAGTATTTATTGTAATTTACTTTAAGTAATTTTTTAATGTTCTTGAATTGTTGGATTTTTTACTTATATTTTTATTGTAAGTCTTAAAACTCTATATTATGACCGGCGAAGCGGGCGGGTTCAGTTAGTAGAAATATATATCTAAAATGGAGTTGTATTTTAATATAAAGGAGAGAATAGTAACCATGCAGAAACAATAATATACTATTTGTAATAATTAATTCAAAATGTATTAGTTTTAAATGATTTATAAATATTAATAGAACTTGCAAAAAAACTAAATCTGCGCAGTGTAGTTTAGGGAAAGTGTAGCAGCATTTTAGGAGTTGAAATTTGTTAAAGTATTTTCTTGGTTCTATTAAAAATAATAAACACTGGTCAGTGAATTAATTTACTTTAAACATTTTGGTTGTGTAGTGTATTTGTTGTTTACTTAAATCGGATGATTTATTAAGAATATATTATTTTGATTTTGTGTGTGACCAATTTGAAAAGTGTAAGCTACTGCCGTACAACTGTTATCACATATATTTATAAATATTATTCTTCTGTATTGTCTGTGCAGCTTGCTGTGTTGGTGGCCGTGGTGGGCGCATGCATCGCTGCCCCTCAAAGTCCCCTGTCCCAGAGCACTGTTGAAGGGAACAAAGCCTCCAAGGATCTGGAGACATCGGAGTTCTTCCACTTTGGGTTCGGTGGACCTTGGGCTGGCTTCGGTTGTTGTGGATGGGGAGGCTGGGGCGGCTGGGGTGGGTGGGGAGGCTGGGGTATGTAACCTGTTTGTGTTATATTTAACATTTGTTTGTGTCTTGATTTTCCTATTTATACATGACTAAAGTTTTAGACGGTCTTGTTCTTTTGAACTATGATGATTGGTAAATTGGAGATTTTTAACCAAAACACACTGTTTTTAACTAATTCTCAAAAATTGATAGCCTAAAGGGTTATCAATTAGCTAGTTCAGAGTGGAATTACCTGACATAGTCGTATATTTATTTATTTATTTTACATGCACATACTGGTTATTTACCCAATTACACTGTGCATGTTCAATGAAAGAAGACATGCAATTAATTTAAAGTCCACGATTTCATGTCCAGTCCAGTGCCACATACATAATCAACACTATTAACTCAAGCAAACAAATAAATAATAAATACGAGTAGCATAACAATAACAGTGATAATAAATAATTATAAATATTAATAATAATCAACACTATTATTAATATGTTCCCAAATCAAATCATCTTTTTTCCAATAAAACAAACCAAGTTACAAAAATAAGTACAAGGCGGTTGGGTCAAAGTTAGACGTATGTGTTCGTAGAGTGGGTGGGTCAAAGTTAGTCATGGGTGTCACAGGGCCACTGGGGGACAAAGTTAGCCGTATGTAAGGTGAGTGAATGAGTCAAAGTTAGTCGTATGTGTTCGAAGGGTGGGTGGGTCCAAGTTAGTCGTAGATGTTACAGGGTTAGTGGGTGTATACAAGTTAGTCGTATGTGTTCGAAGGGTGGGTGGGTCCAAGTTAGTCGTAGGTGTTACAGGGTTAGTGGGTGTATACAAGTTAGTCGTATGTGTTCGAAGGGTGGGTGGGTCCAAGTTAGTCGTAGGTGTTACAGGGTTAGTGGGTGTATACAAGTTAGTCGTATGTGTTCGAAGGGTGGGTGGGTCCAAGTTAGTCGTAGGTGTTACAGGGTTAGTGGGTGTATACAAGTTAGTCGTATGTGTTCGAAGGGTGGGTGGGTCCAAATTAGTCGTAGATGTTACAGGGTTAGTGGGTGTATACAAGTTAGTCGTATGTGTTCGAAGGGTGGGTGGGTCCAAGTTAGACGTAGGTGTTACAGGGTTAGTGAGTGTATACAAGTTAGTCGTATGTGTTCGAAGGGTGGGTGGGTCCAAGTTAGTCGTAGGTGTTACAGGGTTAGTGGGTGTATACAAGTTAGTCGTATGTTTTCGAAGGGTGGGTGGGTCCAAGTTAGTCGTAGGTGTTACAGGGTTAGTGGGTGTATACAAGTTAGTCGTATGTGTTCGAAGGGTGGGTGGGTCCAAGTTAGTCGTAGGTGTTACAGGGTTAGTGGGTGTATACAAGTTAGTCGTATGTGTTCGAAGGGTGGGTGGGTCCAAGTTAGTCGTAGGTGTTACAGGGTTAGTGAGTGTATACAAGTTAGTCGTATGTGTTCGAAGGGTGGGTGGGTCCAAGTTAGTCGTAGGTGTTACAGGGTTAGTGGGTGTATACAAGTTAGTCGTATGTGTTCGAAGGGTGGATGGGTCCAAGTTAGTCGTAGGTGTTACAGGGTTAGTGGGTGTATACAAGTTAGTCGTATGTGTTCGAAGGGTGGGTGGGTCCAAGTTAGTCGTAGGTGTTACAGGGTTAGTGGGTGTATACAAGTTAGTCGTATGTGTTCGAAGGGTGGGTGGGTCCAAGTTAGTCGTAGGTGTTACAGGGTTAGTGGGTGTATACAAGTTAGTCGTATGTGTTGGAAGGGTGGGTGGGTCCAAGTTAGTCGTAGGTGTTACAGGGTTAGTGGGTGTATACAAGTTAGTCGTATGTGTTCGAAGGGTGGGTGGGTCCAAGTTAGTCGTAGGTGTTACAGGGTTAGTGGGTGTATACAAGTTAGTCGTATGTGTTCGAAGGGTGGGTGGGTCCAAGTTAGTCGTAGGTGTTACAGGGTTAGTGGGTGTATACAAGTTAGTCGTATGTGTTCGCAGGACGACGATCCGCTGCCCATAGTACTAACCATGCCAAGGAAACACCTATTTAACACGCACAAATCATACATGTTTATTGTTGTTAGGAGCACATTGCGCTAGCCGTATCTCCGTTATATCAACATGAAAAGTAATTTCCTTCACGCTTTTAAGGAGGTATTTAACTAACATTATATCCACCAAAACACTCAACTCCATTAAATGTTTAGATATATACTGTATTTCAATATAAATTTTCAATCAAGCTTTTTGTAAATTTCCAAAATGTACATATCTAGGGTTAAATATATAGTAATCCCCTAATTAAATTACTAATAAATAAAATAATCTACAGACTATTTCATTACTGTTGGCTAATTTCTCTCTTAACACTGAAAGAAATACTCATAAAAAATTCTGTTCGATCATGTTAGGGTTAATTACATGGAACTAAATGTCGGAGACTATGGAAACAGATGTAAGGAGCCTAATTATACACTATTTAGACAATTTAGCAGTTGATCTCCGTGGCAATTCCCATACAAAGTATATTTTGTATAATTCTTCCTCTTTCTGGATCTGCGTATTCATGGATGTTAATTTACGTTATATGGATTCTTTCAAATGCACTTTAGACACTTGTAATACATTTGAGATATAGATGGTTATTTTGATTTATATTATCCTTTATTACATTTGAAGTCCAAAATATTTCGATTTTAGAGATTATTGTAAGGTGTTCTGAATTACTTGTATATTTTTACCATCTTTTAAAATAATTTTGAACGATTATATTTTCACTTTACCATATTGACGTTTAACGAAAGATTCGGTTAAATTCAGATTTTTGTTTCAGGGTTTGGTAACCCGTGGTTGGGCTAAGGGACCTGGCCAAGGAAGAGAGATAATATCTACCTAGATATTAATATTTTATTTTAATAATTAGTATTTTAAATATTATTTATTTTCACGTTCCTGTGAATAATTATTTAATGTATTGTGTTACACTTTGTATTATTTCTGTAATAAACGTGTTTTAGTTTAGATTCGTTTCGTTTAATTAATCATTTCCGATCCCTAAAATATTCCTCAACTGCACGAAGTGAAGATAGTGGGTGGGTATTCAGTAGAATTTTATTTTCTGAATACCTCTCATAATTTGATTTGTCGTTAGTTATATTACTTTAGAATATTACAATAATTCAAGATCTGTAAAAACAACATTCTAAGTTTTATATGGTCCTAGTTAACTAGGTATTTACTAAACAATTTATTTAACCTTGTTTTATGACATTCTAACCAACCTATGAATACAATACTAAATAAAGCAAAATATATTTTCGATTTTGCTTAAACTTTTTTCAATAAAAAAGCCCAAGTTTTCATTGATTAGTTTTACTTTTAGAGTGTGAAATAATTGAAATCACTTTTGCTCTAATTAGTGAAATTAGAGCGAATTTTAGCTCCTATTTCGTTGCCCATTTACCAGTCATTCACTACTTTTTGTTGTTAAAACTGACAACTATTTTCATATTTTGAGAAAATTATTAGGGGATGTTAAATTGTATGGATATAATATTGTTTAAAATACGCTTATATTTCGTTGCTAATCTTATTTGTTCATGTTTAACAAATATGGCAACAAGTTTATTATGAGAAGTACATGCCAATACGAAACAATTAAATCTGTGCAAAACTGTAATTAAGTGTAATTAGATAGAATATTGACAGTTAAATTTATTGTTATATGGAAGAAATAGTTACCAGGTTGTCAAAATCCCAAACACATTGGCGTTGAATTAATTAATATAAACAAATGGATTTACATAACTGAATATTCTAGCTCGGTTGGATTACTATATTTTTGTTCTATGGGTGATCCAAAATATATATATTTTTTGAATAAACAAAAGTATATTTACACATCGTTAAAAAATAACGTCGAGAACGGAAAATCTAAACATTTTACATACAATATGTTATTGATAAAGATCTGAGCTAATTGACATTATAAATTATTAGATATTAAATAAAGTTGACTGTAAGTCTCATAGGGTGTGATCTGTTAAACTGGTTGCACCAACAATGCGCTCAACTGCTCATCCATAGCCACCTCCAAGCTATGTAGGATAGATCACAATCCACACGGCAGAGTGGCAATAGGGTTCCAGTTGAATGTCACACAAGCACCAACAATGTGCTCATCTGCTCATGCACATCACAATCCACACGGCAGAGTGGCAATAGGGTTCCAGTTGAATGTCACACAAGCACCAACAATGTGCTCAACTGCTCATGCACATCACAATCCACACGGCAGAGCGGCAATAATTATATAGGCCTAAATTGTTGCTCTTTTTAGAAAATATTTTCTCCAAATTACTAGAGTGTTTTATTTATTTTCAATGTTCACTACCCCTAATTTTGTCCTTGTCATTGATGAAAGTTTTATCTCACATCACATTACATTGAGGAAATGTTTTAGATGATGAATAGTTTATTTACAAGTTTGCGAATGATACCTTCTTTTGCATAATATGTTTATGAATTAACTCATACCGTCTCGAGTAGAAAGATAACTCCCGACTTTGTCATGTACACAGTTCCTTTGCCCATATATGTATAACAATAAATACATTAAGCTTTATTTTATGGATCATTTGAAATATGGAGTATTTACGTAGAGCTTGGGAAACATTGCGAATTTCTTGACATTATGATGTTATTCTGTTAATATATATGAAATATTATTTTTATATTGAAAAAAATCATATCAACAAGGAACTAATAACACATTTTCAAGAAAATACTGCAAAAATCAATTATGAACTTGGTTTATACGCAGGCTTAGGTGTGGTTTTAATAAGACAATGAAATTAGTGAAGATCCTAAATTAATTGATAGTTGATTTAGGTCCTAACCTAACCTAAACAGTAGTTCAAAATAACTTAAACAACATAAATGATATGTATTTTTGTTTTCGAAATTATTGTTGATATTTCGCTTGTGGTAAATAATCTAAAAATTAAAATTTTAAAAATGTAATACGAAACGTATCTTTAAAAACATTTCGTTACTCTAAGAACAAAGATAAGACAGTTATTATCTATTGTTTACAGCTAGGCCTATATTTAATTGATAGAATATGAGAACTTTATTAACTTTCTCAAAAAATGTATAGCAAATGATTGTAATAATTTTTTAAAAACTACTTTAGTATACCTACGATCAAAATGTTTTAAATAACTTGTCTTATTTTAATGTTTGTTAAATACCATTGTTAATTTTATAATGCAGACTTTCATTACGATTGTTATCAATCAACAACATACTCAACAACAGGGACCTCAAACCGATAAAAGATTAATAAATAATTAGCCGTGTAACTAACAAGTATAAGTTTCTGCCATTAAATTCTTTGAGTGGCTGTATTTCCTGACTTTGACTTCAAGTTTTGCACTTTTGTATTATAAAACAGATACCTTTAAAATGAGGTATAACTCGAGGTAGGCTTGCATTTAACAATTTTAAGAATTCCTTCGCGGACCATCCCCTGCATCCTTTTTATCCCTTAATCCTGTTTATTCATTTACATAGATTTTTCTTCTAATTTTATATAGTTTTTATTAATTTGGCACAATCATTTCATTTAATTTCGTATTTAGTTTACTGAGGGAGCCCCACACAGATGTACGGTCTACGCAGGGAGTAAATTCGTTTCTTGTGATTGTAAGCTTTGTAAAAATCTTGATTTTTGTGAATAAATTTAGTTAATTTAATTAATTTATCATTTATAAATGATGTCCTCTATCTGCTTCACAAGTTAAAAATGTGTTACACTTAGTTCATAACAATACATTCCACTTGATTTATTATAAAGTATTTATACTTTTTTTTATACTTTATAATAAATCAAGTGGAATGTATTGTTATGAACTAAGTGTAACACATTTTTAACTTGTGAAGCAGATAGAGGACATCATTTAAAAATGATAAATTAATTAAATCTATTTATTCACAAAAATCAAGATTTTTTACAATCACTTGAGACTGATATAAAGTAGTATAACAATAGTAGTAATAATAATGTAAAGCCCTACTCACTGCTAATGTCGATATAGTTAAATATAACAGTTACGGCATAATTTAACCATAATTTAATAAAACCTTCTCAGTTAAATGACCCTCAGTTGGGAAACCTAGTTCTTGACTCACTTGTATTGCTTCATATCGAATATGAATGAACAAAACCATTTCAGTTCCTTGTTTCGTAATCAGTTAACGTATTCAAATCAGATTCTGAATAGTTCTAATACTGAACACATTCAATTCAAAATACTGAAACTCGAACAACTTTAGGTTTGAATGAAACAACAATCGCTTGTAAAACTCCAAACATAGTAAGTAATTACACTGCAGGGATCTTTACGTCAGAATAAGAAAAATGTCAATGATTTCTTGTTGTTTTACACAGTGTTTAACAATAACAAACAAAATTAAACAATATGGTAGTTTTAGTGATTTAGCATATAAGTAACTAACGTACTACATTTTATTAACTTCACAGGTTCAAAAATATTTGAATTTTGTTCTCATACAGACAGACATAACATTCTAATACATACAGTAATGCAACAAGGTTTGCACGCAAGAAGAACTGAACTTTTTATTTCCTCAGATATACAAACCTCCTCCTACCGGTTTAATTTCCTTACAGAGAAAGGAGCTGTTTCAGGCGTATCTCCAGGACCTAGAGGTATTGTATTGTACAACCTAACACGTATCTCCAGGACCTAGAGGTATTGTATTGTACAACCTAACACGTATCTCCAGGACCTGGAAGTATTGTATTGTACAACCTAACACGTATCTCCACGACCTGGAGGTATTGTATTGTACAACCTAACACGTATCTCCACGACCTGGAGGTATTGTATTGTACAACCTAACACGTATCTCCAGGACCTAGAGGTATTGTATTGTACAACCTAACAGGTATCTCCAGGACCTAGAGGTATTGTATTGTACAACCTAATAGGTATCTCCAGGACCTGGAAGTATTGTATTGTACAACCTAACACGTATCTCCACGACCTGGAGGTATTGTATTGTACAACCTAACACGTATCTCCACGACCTGGAGGTATTGTATTGTACAACCTAACACGTATCTCCACGACCTGGAGGTATTGTATTGTACAACCTAACACGTATCTCCACGACCTGGAGGTATTGTATTGTACAACCTAACACGTATCTCCAGGACCTAGAGGTATTGTATTTTACAACCTAACATGTATCTCCAGGACCTAGAGGTATTGTATTGTACAACCTAACATGTATCTCCAGGACCTAGAGGTATTGTATTGTACAACCTAACACGTATCTCCAGGACCTGGAGGTATTGTATTGTACAACCTAACACGTATCTCCACGACCTGGAGGTATTGTATTGTACAACCTAACACGTATCTCCAGGACCTAGAGGTATTGTATTTTACAACCTAACATGTATCTCCAGGACCTAGAGGTATTGTATTGTACAACCTAACACGTATCTCCAGGACCTGGAAGTATTGTATTGTACAACCTAACACGTATCTCCACGACCTGGAGGTATTGTATTGTACAACCTAACACGTATCTCCACGACCTGGAGGTATTGTATTGTACAACCTAACACGTATCTCCAGGACCTAGAGGTATTGTATTTTACAACCTAACATGTATCTCCAGGACCTAGAGGTATTGTATTGTACAACCTAACACGTATCTCCAGGACCTAGAGGTATTGTATTGTACAACCTAACACGTATCTCCAGGACCTAGAGGTAATGTATTGTACAACCTAACACGTATCTCCAGGACCTGGAAGTATTGTATTGTACAACCTAACACGTATCTCCACGACCTGGAGGTATTGTATTGTACAACCTAACACGTATCTCCACGACCTGGAGGTATTGTATTGTAGAACCTAACACGTATCTCCAGGACCTGGAGGTATTGTATTGTACAGCCTAACACGTATCTCCACGACCTGGAGGTATTGTATTGTACAACCTAACAGGTATCTCCACGACCTGGAGATATTGTATTGTACAACCTAACACGTATCTCCACGACCTGGAGGTATTGTATTGTACAACCTAACACGTATCTCCACGACCTGGAGGTATTGTATTGTACAACCTAACACGTATCTCCACGACCTGGAGGTATTGTATTGTACAACCTAATACGTATCTCCACGACCTGGAGGTATTGTATTGTACAACCTAACACGTATCTCCACGGCCTGGAGGTATTGTATTGTACAACCTAACACGTATCTCCACGACCTGGAGATATTGTATTGCACAACCTAACACGTATCTCCAGGACCTAGAGGTATTGTATTGTACAACCTAACACGTATCTCCACGACCTGGAGGTATTGTATTGTACAACCTAACACGTATCTCCAGGACCTAGAAGTATTGTATTGTACAGCCAAACACGTATCTCCAGGATCTGGAAGTATTGTATTGTACAACCTAACACGTATCTCCACGGCCTGGAGGTATTGTATTGTACAGCCTAACACGTATCTCCACGACCTGGAGGTATTGTATTGTACAACCTAACACGTATCTCCAGGACCTAGAAGTATTGTATTGTACAGCCTAACACGTATCTCCACGACCTGGAGGTATTGTATTGTACAACCTAACACGTATCTCCAGGACCTAGAAGTATTGTATTGTACAACCTAACACGTATCTCCAGTACCTAGAAGTATTGTATTGTACAACCTAACACGTATCTCCAGGACCTAGAAGTATTGTATTGTACAACCTAACACGTATATCCAGGACCTAGAAGTATTGTATTGTACAACCTAACACGTATCTCCAGTACCTAGAAGTATTGTATTGTACAACCTAACACGTATCTCCAGGACCTAGAAGTATTGTATTGTACAACCTAACACGTATCTCCACGACCTAGAGGTATTGTATTGTACAGCCTAACACGTATCTCCACGACCTAGAGGTATTGTATTGTACAACCTAACACGTATCTCCACGACCTAGAGGTATTGTATTGTACAGCCTAACACGTATCTCCACGACCTAGAGGTATTGTATTGTACAACCTAACACGTATCTCCACGACCTAGAGGTATTGTATTGTACAACCTAACACGTATCTCCACGACCTAGAAGTATTGTATTGTACAACCTAACACGTATCTCCACGACCTAGAGGTATTGTATTGTACAGCCTAACACGTATCTCCACGACCTAGAGGTATTGTATTGTACAACCTAACACGTATCTCCACGACCTAGAGGTATTGTATTGTACAGCCTAACACGTATCTCCAGGACCTGGAAGTATTGTATTGTACAACCTAACACGTATCTCCACGACCTGGAGGTATTGTATTGTACAGCCTAACACGTATCTCCAGGACCTAGAAGTATTGTATTGTACAACCTAACACGTATCTCCACGACCTAGAAGTATTGTATTGTACAACCTAACACGTATCTCCACGACCTAGAGGTATTGTATTGTACAGCCTAACACGTATCTCCAGGACCTGGAAGTATTGTATTGTACAACCTAACACGTATCTCCACGACCTGGAGGTATTGTATTGTACAGCCTAACACGTATCTCCAGGACCTGGAAGTATTGTATTGTACAACCTAACACGTATCTCCACGACCTAGAAGTATTGTATTGTACAACCTAACACGTATCTCCACGACCTGGAGGTATTGTATTGTACAACCTAACAGGTATCTCCAGGACCTGGAAGTATTTTATTGTACAACCTAACACGTATCTCCACGACCTGGAGGTATTGTATTGTACAACCTAACACATATCTCTAGGACCTCGAGGTACAACCCAACTCATTATAACATTGTGTTACGTATTTTATTATAGCATATAAAAAGTTTGCTTCTTTAATTGTGCTCTCCCTTACAATACGAATGACGTATCATTTTATAACTGAACATGTCATTAAAAATACTTGATAAAACTTGATGTAATATATATTATAAATAAGTTATTATTTTGTAGTTTTAATGTAATTTTCTTTCAATTTTTAGAGGGAACACATTTTGATTGAATTGGTGTATGGACATCTAATTAGCATCAGGCTTCCTTTTTTGTAAAGTTCTTTAAAATGATATGTCACTCTACTGAGGTAATTTTAAAATTTTGACTTACCTCTGAAACCCCCTATTTTTGGTGTAAGGCTGACATTCTCATATATCCGAAAAGCTAAATTGTTCAATCTTGTATAATCCCAAAATTATGTGTGATCCCAAAGTTGATTTGGGACTTTTTGAACAAAAGAAATATTAATTTTTTATCAGCTGTTTGAGATACATTTTTAGTTAAATAATGCCAATGTTATTCTTATGTAAAAAAAGGAAATGTTGGTTTCTACCCCATAAGAATGGAATTCCTAGAGACCCTCTTGGAGTGGGTCTCTATTCTCAAAAAATTCTTCCAATTATATAAAAGGCAGTTTATTTTTCTGAAATATTGAGTCTATTTCATGATAGATTCACAACTCTGTTATAGAGTTGTACTATTTATTATAAAGTCTACCTTTTTCTGCTTCCAAATATCCTTTCACCGGTCCCGCAACTAGCTGAAATGAGCCACTCAGCTCATGTCTGCTTGCCACTTGTAGCACGGCGACCTTTCACAGTCCTACACATCAAGTCAGTGGGTTTAAAACTATAAAACTAATTTTAACACACTCCAAGTTGGTTCCTGTTAAGAACGTAAAGCAATAAATATAATTATTTTATGCACATTAAAATTGCATTTAAAAATGATTAAGATTTCAGGGAAAGACTTAATGAGCTTTATATGGCTTTAATTTATCTATTTGTATTTATTATATAGTTAACAAATACAAAATAATACAGTACATATAAACTGTTTTCGGGATTTCTAAATTCATGATTACAAACATACTCTAGTTGGAAACTAAGTTTTTGTTTTTAAGGGGGTAGGTGCGCCCTATCTTCCGTAATGTTAACATATGTACCTTTTTCTCAGAAAGTAGAAAAGATATTTCATTTCTGTGTTTTTTACCTGATACATTGGCCTTTGTTACATAAACTACGGGTGTAAAATCTAACTTTGGAATAATTATAAATTTTTAACAAAATTTTAAAAACCTTTAAAATTTTTTCAAATTCTTTTTATTTATAATTTTTTTAAAATTTTATTCTTTGTTAATTTTGACTATTTTTTTATTCTGCTTGTGTAACTAAGTTACATATATAACCACAAAAAGTTTCATCTTGTTACCATTAGTAGTTTTTGAGAAAAAGGAACATATGTGTCAAAAAACACAACTTTCGGAAAATCGCAATATACCAAAATAAATACAGTTTTACTAATAAAAACAACACAAAAACTTACATTAATAAAACCCTGGTGCATATGATGGTTCCTTCCCTTTATCTTCTTCAAATGTATTACTACAATTACTATATGCACTAGTATTACTATATAAAGATGATATTAGAGTAATAATTGAATACACAATGTGTGGCACTCAGAGAGATGATTTCAATAGGAAATCGAGTAGGACACTTTTAGAAAACTAATATTGAAGCACAGTTAGAAAATATTAAATAATTAGTGTTATATACCGTTGGAAAGAGGACATTTTAGGCTATAAAATGGTGAAAAAAAAACATTTTTAGATAAAAATAAAAATGTTCCATGCACCTACCCCCTTAAGATTAAAAAATCTCAAGGTGAACCAATTAAATACTACAGTTGATAAAACTGTATTTAAAATGTTTTTATTAGAATATAAACTAATTTAAAAATTGTATTTACAATAGTATACAAATAAAAATACAATACAGTTATTTGTTTGAGAATAATTACAATTTATTATAATACAAGGTTGTTTTCACCAAACAGGTCCAAAGCCTCCTGAAACAAAATTGAAACATTTAAGTTATTCTTTGAACGCACAATGGTTGTCATTATCATTTATCTGTGTTTAATGTAAGTGTTATAATTATTACATTTTATTGCACTAGAGTTTTATTAATAATTTACTAGTTAAATTTTATTTTGTCATGATTTTAAACCAAATAAATTAAAGTAAGGAACTATTAAAAAACAATGATAACTTAAAGCCAGACCAATGAGGTGATTTAAAATGAAAGTTAATATTGCATGAACTGTTTGTAATCATCAAATATTTTCCTCAACAAACGAAAAGCAAGGTTATTTTAATTTCATCCTTAGATGTACAAAACATAAAATCTCATTTCAGGATCTCAGGTTTACGATAAAACCAGGTCTTACTTGTTTGATAGGTGGAAGAGCTGTCAGATGGATGGAGCAAGTGTGTTGTTGGATGGGGGGTAAATATGGATATTGAATGGATACCCAATATTTTGTGGGTAGTCGTAGTACCCACAGAGCACAGAATGTTACAATGATTTTTTTTCAAACGAATGTATGAATGTAATAAACGGTTTTCAAATGGCAGATGAAAACTAAGGAAATGTAAAAAATTAGTTTTTATCCGTCATTTGAAAACTGAAATAAATACAGCAAAACTTTAAATACAAAAAATATATGATTTTCAGATACGGTAACTTTAATTGTAAATGCAGCATAGCATGTTTTGATGTAAACAAATTTTACCTACCCCATTTGATGGTAAAAAATGAGGGTTAGTCCACAATTTAAAAACCAATAGAGATATGGCAAAACTTTAAATGTAAGCGTGTTTGGTTTTTAAGATCTTTAATTTAATGTGGTACTTGGCATAGGGTTTTGTTTTAAAATGTTTACTTAGAGCTGTTTTTATGTTTAAAATTTTAAAGATTTTTGAAATTGTGAATATGAGGAGACAAGTGCCCAATCCTATTGTTATTTGGAAGGACATATCATTTGTACTATTGGATAACAAAGTTATATCCTTATGGTGTACAGAGGAGTTCCAGTAACATCAATTTTCAAAAACTGTTCTTTTTACTTTTTGGGCCATCCTACGTTATTATTTATTTGAAATTTTCGATATTCGAACATGTGACCCTAATTTTCAGACACACATTGTGCTTAAAGGCGACAAAAACTATTTTGGGTTTACAAATTATGATATTAGGTTTACAGTTTATTGCATCGCTGTATGTCAAACGGTTCAACCACACATTGCCACCGGTTGGTCAGAAACACCCTGTATTTGTACTTACATTGTGATACATTTGTACTGTGTGACGTTCACCTGTATTGTATTTAAGAAATATATGATTAACTAGAGGAGACCCCTTCTCGGTTCAAGACCAACCACGTAATTCGTGTAATGTTGTTATTTTTCTTCACTTTGCACGCTTACTTTGCTAAAGAAGAACCACGTGGTCAAGTTGTGCACGCTCCCTCATTTGTAAGGCGAATAGTAACAGGCTCTGATTGGCAGTATCATGATATTTATCATCTACCTTATTTCAGCTCTTTGAGAGAAAATATTTTAAAATCCCTTTTTAGTACGCATCTAATGCCCATAAAGAATATTTTTACCAAGTTTCACGGGCCAAAGACTTATAGTTTTTGCCATGTTTCACGGGGCAAAGACTTATAGTTTTCATCATGTTTCACGGGCCAAAGACTTGTAGTTTTTGCCAAGTTTCACAGGCAAAAGACTTATAGTTTTTGTGTAACTGTCAATGGTATTTCGATTTTATATTTATAGATATTGTTTTGGCTTGGATTGTGCAGCAAACTATAATGATAATTAATTATGGCAACATCTAGCCTACAAGAGATTCTTTTTCAATCGTGCTCAAGTTAAATTCTGAATGAATTTACTCTGGAAAGCGCACACCTAACGAACTAAGAATAAACTGGTATATAAAGTAATCACTATTTACATTCTGTATTAAAATAAATAAATTTTAAATGTGTATGTGGGATAACACTTAAATTATTCCAGTTAATTAAAATGAAATTTTAAAGTAAATTATTGTATTATTTTAAAGAAGACTTAACTTCTGTTTAACTATATACTGTCCATTTCATCTTAAATCTGTTTTATCGAAAAATTCCAACCATAGTTATAAAATACTACAATGTTTAACAAAACAATAACATTTTTAATTAAATATAAAAACAGTAAAATTATATACAAAATATTAATATGTCATTTCAGTATTCACTCACCGATATCTCCGTAGCCTCCCCAGCCACCGAAACCTCCAACGCCACCACCGTAGCCTCCCCAGCCACCGAAACCTCCAAAGCCACCACCGTGACCTCCCCAGCCACCGGAACCTCCAAAGCCACCACCGTAGCCTCCCCAGCCACCACCGTGACCTCCCCAGCCACCGGAACCTCCAAAGCCACCACCGTAGCCTCCCCAGCCACCGAAACCTCCATATCCACCGAACAGCCAGGGCTTGTGGATGTGATGGGTCTCTGATGTGTCTAGATCTTGAACCCCAGAGCCTGGAGGCGCTGCGAGGCAAACTGTAATTGCAGCTACTGTCACTGTCGCCTAAAAATAAAATAAGAATTAGTGAAATACAATTGCAAACTTCCTGGCTGTTGAAATCATAGCTTAGTATGGCTTGTTGTATCGTGATACAGCTGCTATCATCAGTAGCTGAGGTTGTCGGTTACTAAGGTTAATTCTTAACAAACCATAGCAAATAAAATCTATAAACTATAAACAGAAACGTATATGGATATCTTTACTATTTTTTATGCAATAACCAACACACGACTACAGCGGGGGAATAGAGTGTAATAGACAACCTTCATGTAAGGATGAGGTCAATTCATGCCTCATTTCGAAGGCCTCAGGCCGTATGGTTTAAAACCACAAACCCCATCTCAAAAGACTGATCCAATCGACATTATTAACATCAAAATTACTGCAGAAAACATAATTATTATCATGTTTTAATGGTAATAAACCCTGGGGTAAAGTTGAAAATATTCAATGAAATTATTGATCTGAATCTGCTTTAAATAAGTAACTTTTAAATTAACTGCTATCGTTTTAACAAAATAAATAAAGTTTGCAGTCTGTAAATTCAGTTTTGCTTCTTGACCATTTGTGAAAGTTATTAATGAAATTCCTACACTAATCACGTTTCTTACTACTGCTGGTGAATTCTTATTTGTCTAGTTTCCCTTATCAAAGACATGCTTTACAAATCAGAGGTGTCAATGTTTATTCTGGAGACTTCCTGTTTTAAGAAGCAAAGATTTTACGTTTTTTAAATCGAATTTGTTAAAGTGGTATATTTCTTGGTTGAACTGTCACTCAGTGAAGTGGAAACTCTAACTATACCTCATCCAGACTTAATTTAAGACGATTCTATGTATTAATTTGAAATGTATAGTAATACTTATATAGTTTGTACTAAATTTTTAATATATTAATTAAATGACTATTTTTACTAAACATCTTATAAACAAATCTTAGTTAAATAATGTTGCAGTTTTGTTATGTAATAAAGAAAATTATTTCTCCTGTTCAACAAAAACCATTTAAATAAACTGAATTATCTGTAAAAGATTTAGTATTTTAGTTAGACGTAAGCTATTAGGACTTACCAGTAAAAGGTGTGTCATCGTGAGGCTTGTACAGATAAACAATAAAGGCGCTGTTAGTGCCGAAGGGTGGGTATATATAGTGGTGACGCAGTAGTTACCTTGTGCTAAAAGGGGTGCTGGTCGAAGGTTAAGCCCTTCTAAACTATAAGATGTACTGAGAGGTTTGTCATGTACATACATATTAGGTTATTGGATTTATACTAACACTTTAAATTTGCACTAATTTTTTTCTTACTTGCAGTATGAAACTACTTGAAGTATAAATAGGGATTGACACTAAATCAGTCATGTGATTGCATAGTTATAGTGTGACTGATCACACTAAATCAGTCATGTGATTGCATAGTTATAGTGTGACTGATCACACTAAATCAGTCATCTGATTGCATAGTTATAGTGTGACTGATCAAACTAAATCAGTCATCTGATTGCATAGTTATAGTGTGACTGATCACACTAAATCAGTCATGTGATTGCATAGTTATAGTATGACTGATCACAATAATCAGTCATGTGATTGTATAGTTATAGTGTGACTGATCACAATAATCATTCATGTGATTGCATAGTTATAGTGTGACTGATCACACTAAATCAGTCATGTGATTGTATAGTTATAGTTTGACTGATCAAACTAAATCAGTCATGTGATTGCATAGTTATAGTGTGACTGATCACACTAAATCAGTCATGTGATTGCATAGTTATAGTGTGACTGTTCACAATAATCAGTCATGTGATTGTATAGTTATAGTGTGACTGATCACAATAATCATTCATGTGATTGCATAGTTATAGTGTGACTGATCAAACTAAATCAGTCATCTGATTGCATAGTTATAGTGTGACTGATCACACTAAATCAGTCATGTGATTGCATAGTTATAGTATGACTGATCACAATAATCAGTCATGTGATTGTATAGTTATAGTGTGACTGTTCACAATAATCAGTCATGTGATTGTATAGTTATAGTGTGACTGATCACAATAATCATTCATGTGATTGCATAGTTATAGTGTGACTGATCACACTAAATCAGTCATGTGATTGTATAGTTATAGTTTGACTGATCAAACTAAATCAGTCATGTGATTGCATAGTTATAGTGTGACTGATCACACTAAATCAGTCATGTGATTGTATAGTTATAGTTGGACTGATCACACTAACTCAGCCTATCAAAACAATTTACTGTATAACATAGTTACAAAGTGCCCCCTGCGCTCTTTTACGAAGGGGTTAGCTAGCATAAACAGAACCAGTGAGTCAGGTCTTAAATGGCTCGTCCGATTGGATTTAGCTTTGTGACAGATCTATAAAATGTAAAATAAAACATAAAAATTAATAATACATTTTTATTAATATACAACTAATAATATATTTTTATTATTATATTTGGATCTTGATATATATATAAAACATTTTTTTACATAAATAAATGGTAGCTGACAACGAACATAAGATGTATATATGTTTGTACAATTTTAAAACGAAACACCTCTACAAACAAAATTAAACGTCCATAAGTCTTTTGTAGCTATGATTGCCATCGCAAATATTGCAAACGTAATTGGGGACCTAAGACCTTCATAAATAAAGAGTTCTTTTATTAAGGGAGAAAATGTCTGAAATGATTTGCCTCAACCAATTTTTTGAATAATTATTTCTTAATGACCAATTATAGAACCAACTATAAAGGGTGGAAAAATATGGAAACGCTTTCACAGCAACATTATTTTTTTCCATAGATAATTTGATAGTTTATTTTTTTATAATTGTGTTCCATAAAGTATATTTTTTTATCAGAATAATTTACTTGAAACCGTTAAATAGCGAAATAATATTGTTCAAAGTAGTTACTTTGAAAACCAAATGACCGCTACTCTGGAATGAATAAACCTTTCGAAGTCCGGTTTGCGGCAATTAATTTCTCTTGAATAAACCCTTCCTTTAGTACCAAACTTGACCTAGACTTACATTGAAGATTTTCGTTCAACTCCTCGTGGGCCGTCCCCCCGAAATGATGAAATGTCGCTAATGGCGTCAAAAAGCGAGTTCTTTGTAACTCTGATTATGTGCAAGATTTCTCTTTTTCAAGTCATACAAAAGTTGTGAATGCGTTTCCATATTTTTTCCCACCCTGTATTTGTTGTTAAAAGCCACTTATAACTAATTATATATCCTATATAAACTAATATAAATACTTGCCTACTATTTAGCTGAATGCTTCCATGCGATTGGTAGATTTAGTTACCAGAATTTTATCGAATAATCAAACCAGATGATTTCGCCCATGTGACGTCACAGTCTTCTGCGCAGCCTCGCCGTGATGCCTACAGTCTTTTTTTAGTTACCGTGTTTGTGGTTAGGTTTGGTTTGGTATTTACTTCGGAACTATGTAAGTTGTTTATTTATTCCAAAAGATGATTAATGAAACTGTTATAAACAATTAATTTTCGAATCGGTATTGGCATAGGGATGCATTGATACTTCTCAGAACCCTTGGGGTGATTTCCTGATAGCATTTGACAATAAGGATAGGCCTGTTTTGTATAAAATATTTTTTTATATTTGTACAACACACACACACACACACACACACACACACACACACACACACACGCGCGCGCGCGATGGTGAACTTGATTTTCGAAGTTGATTACCATAATAATTATATTTGATTGTACGAATATTATCATACATTTTTTTATGTTGCGTTTTATAGTAAATATAATCATAACAATATTACTTTGAGACTTTCTCGACTTAAATAACTTAGAAAAGGAAAAAATCCAAGAGGTATGTCAAGAGGGAGGTGAGTGAAGCATGTGATGGAAGAAGTGACAAAAAGAGGCCATGATTGGCAAGAAATAAACAAAAAATAAATACAGCGTATAGTGATAGAAACAAAGGGAAGAGGCTTGTCAACAACACCCGGGCGACTGGTGGTGAATATTCCAACTAACCGAGGGTAAATGAGCAGGTAAACGTGTGTGCTCCAAACCTTATTATATGTACATCAGCTGGGCTGTGCTCACATGTATTCATTGGTCTTTAACTTTTAAATTGACAATTATCACCCCAAACTTCTTCCCGAACCACCAAGTCACCGCTGGGAAGCCGGTAGCCAAGCAATTTTACCGTCAACCGACCTAAACAAGCCGTTCTATTTCAACTGTACGGTCCATGTTTTTATTTCAATAAATTATAGAGAACAAAACATAATTATTAAGGTCCATACAGTGGACTATAAGTTGATATTATGAGTTTTTCTTTTAATTTTAAACCAGAAAAAAATTACTTGTAACTTTTTGCATATTTAACTGTCGAAAATTAAAAAAATACTCATTTTTACAAAAACATTTTTAAAAAATAGTTCACTATAACAGTTCTTAATATACCAAATTACACTTCTAGTGTTACGATATGATAATAATTACGTATCGAATCGTTGAAACAAAAAAACCTATATTTTGGGAGTTTTTCGAGGAGCGAATCGGTCCCTCTTAAAAGTCACAACATTTATTTATTTTGATGTTAAAAAATAAATACGGAAATTGTGTGATTCAGCACTTACATTGTTATTCTATATAAGTGATTCATTTAACAACAACAACGACATTGGTATTTTGTGTAAGCGATTATGTTCTTATCTTTAAATATAAGTAATTATTAAATGATGATCATAAAAAAGCATATGAAATGTATTTAAGCTTCCCATGTGTATTATAAACCTCTTCTAAGTAAACTTTTATACACATTTTATTACTCTCATCATACATGTATTGATTAGCATTATTGTATGGGAAATACATTAACAAAGAATGTACATATGGGAGATAACCGTAATATACAATACTGCGAGTGATTACATGAATGCATAAAATATGTGAAGCGCGAGAATTCAGTTTGTAAAGCAGTAAAATTTTACTCAAAAGTATATAATGATTGCAAAAATTTAATCGCCCCCTATTCTACACATTTACCAGTTGATGGTATGCCATTTACCATAATGCCTATGTATGGTATAGTTTATGGGGCATGTGTAGCAGTAATATAACTTTAAGGGAATGTAATACTTAACAGTCAGGGTCTCCATTTTGTGTAGGGAAGAGAACTGAATTTCAGGCTTGTCTCCTGAAAATCAGGCCAAGAATACGTGGTTCGTATTCTCCTTAAAGCTTTAGATCTCTAGTTGCCCTGGCTATTGGGCAGTTAGTAAATGGTCCTATCTGAGCTAACTCAAACTCAGTTAGTTACAAGACTACACAGATCATCCATACTCATTCTACACTCAAGTAATAATTCATATGCGTTAGAATACACACAAGCTGTGTCAGCATCTCAATCTAAATAGTATAATCTGGAAATAAAATGTCCAAGACAAATTCTAAGTATCAAATAATACACGAGTTTGACCAAATACTAGTTTGAGAAAATTCACACACTGAAAATTTTTGTTAACATGACCCGAGGTCGATATTAAAATCTTTATTTATATTATTTGATTTATAATTGTTATCCAAATATCAATATAAAGTTTATTATTTGCAACATTTTATGATTTCTGATCTAGTCTTCCGCTTAGAGATTTTATTTCCAGATTATATTCCCTTAAATATTTTTACTGTTACATCTCTTAAAATGTAGTATCTTGGGTGGGTTCAATACCACCAATGTACGTATATGGGTGGACAAGTGGGTCAATAATATAGTACGTGTATAGGTGGGCAAGTGCGTCAATAATATATAATACAATAATATTATTGTATTATATATTACATTATATATATTTCACATGTAACATGAAAATGAGAGCCACCTATATTGGTGATTTGCAGGATGTACTAATCACATTCCTAGTAACTGTTTACATGTTGATTCATCAGCTTTTAGCTCAAACATGTCTACCTGTCATTCATAGCTGTCATTCATACAGGTTGAGTGCTCTAACCCGCCCACCCAGACACATACAATGGCATTGAGGTATACCATTAATATGAGGCAATGAGGTATAATATTAAAACCACTGTACGTGTATAGGTGGGCGGGTGGGTTAATACCACTGTACATGTATAGGTGGGCGGGTGGGTCAGTACCAATGTACGTGTATGGGTGGGCAAGTGGGTTAATAACGCATTACGTGTATGGGTGGGCAAGTGCGTCAATAATATAGTACGTGTATGGGTGGGCTAGTGGATTAATAACACAGTACTTATATGGGTGGGCAAGTGGGTTAATAACGCATTACGTGTATGGGTGGGCAAGTGCGTCAATAATATAGTACGTGTATGGGTGGGCAAGTGGATTAATAACACAGTACTTATATGGGTGGGCAAGTGGATTAATAACACAGTACGTGTATGAGTGGGCAAATGGGTCAATAAACACAGTATTTATATGGGTGGGCAAGTGGATTAATAACACAGTACGTGTATGAGTGGGCAAATGGGTCAATAAACACAGTATTTATATGGGTGGGCAAGTGGGTTAATAATGCATTACGTGTATGGGTGGGCAAGTGCGTCAATAATATAGTACGTGTATGGGTGGGCTAGTGGATTAATAACACAGTACTTATATGGGTGGGCAAGTGGGTTAATAACGCATTACGTGTATGGGTGGGCAAGTGGATTAATAACACAGTACTTATATGGGTGGGCAAGTGGGTTAATAACGCATTACGTGTATGGGTGGGCAAGTGGGTCAATAATACAGTACTTATATGGGTGGGCTAGTGGATTAATAACACAGAACTTATATGGGTGGGCAAGTGGGTTAATAACGCATTACGTGTATGGGTGGGCAAGTGGGTCAATAATACAGTACTTATATGGGTGGGCTAGTGGATTAATAACACAGAACTTATATGGGTGGGCAAGTGGGTTAATAACGCATTACGTGTATGGGTGGGCAAGTGGGTCAATAATACAGTACGTGTATGGGTGGGCAAGTGGATTAATAACACAGTACGTATATGGGTGGGCAAGTGGGTTAATAGCATTGTACGTGTATGAGTGGGCAAGTGGGTCAATAATACAGTACTTATATGGGTGGGCTAGTGGATTAATAACACAGAACTTATATGGGTGGGCAAGTGGATTAATAACACAGTACGTGTATGAGTGGGCAAATGGGTCAATAACACATTATTTATATGGGTGGGCAAGTGGGTTAATAACGCATTACGTGTATGGGTGGGCAAGTGGATTAATAACACAGTACTTATATGGATGGAGAAGTGGGTTAATAACGCATTACGTGTATGGGTGGGCAAGTGGATTAATAACACAGTACTTATATGGATGGACAAATGGGTTAATAACACAGTACTTATATGGGTGGGCAAGTGGATTAATAACACAGTACTTATATGGGTGGACAAGTGGGTTAATAACACAGTACTTATATGGGTGGACTAGTGGGTTAATAACACAGTACTTATATGGGTGGGCAAGTGGATTAATAACACAGTACGTGTATGAGTGGGCAAATGGGTCAATAACACAGTATTTATATGGGTGGGCAAGTGGATTAATAACACAGTACGTGTATGAGTGGGCAAATGGGTCAATAAACACAGTATTTATATGGGTGGGCAAATGGGTTAATAACGCATTACGTGTATGGGTGGGCAAGTGCGTCAATAATATAGTACGTGTATGGGTGGACTAGTGGGTTAATAACACAGTACTTATATGGGTGGGCAAGTGGATTAATAACGCAGTACGTGTATGACATATTGTGTCAATAACATATAAGTGGGTCAATAACATATTGTGTATGGATGGACAAGTGGGTTAATAACAAAGTGTATGAGTGGGCGGATGGGTCAATAGTCACACCCATACACGTACTTTACATACAAACACCTAAGTAAATAGGAGTTATAAGTAAATTACAACTAATGTAAATACATATGTAGTAAACGTTACTACGTTAATTCTTGAGGATTTGGGGGTAATAAAGAAGGGACTGATAAGGTTATGGCCTTACCATTGCATGGCAAACTGGAGAAATAACTAATCGACACACTAAGTCGACACACATTCAGCACAGTATTGGAGGTAATAAAGGAGGGACTAACAAGGTTATGGCCTTACCATTGCATGAAAAACTGGAGAAATAATTACTCGACACACTAAGTCGACACACATTCAGCGCAGTATTGGAGGTAATAAAGGAGGGACTGACAAGGTTATGGCCTTACCATTGCATGGCAAACTGGAGAAATAACTACTCGACACACTAAGTCGACACACATTCAGCACAGTATTGGAGGTAATAAAGGAGGGACTGACAAGGTTATGGCCTTACCATTGCATGGCAAACTGGAGAAATAACTACTCGACACATTAAGTCGACACACATTCAGCGCAGTATTGGAGGTAATAAAGGAGGGACTGACAAGGTTATGGCCTTACCATTGCATGGCAAACTGGAGAAATAACTACTCGACACACTAAGTCGACACACATTCAGCGCAGTATTGGAGGTAATAAAGGAGGGACTGACAAGGTTATGGCCTTACCATTGCATGGCAAACTGGAGAAATAACTACTTGACACACTAAGTCGACACACATTCAGCGCAGTATTGGAGGTAATAAAGGAGGGACTAACAAGGTTATGGCCTTGCCATTGCATGGCAAACTGGAGAAATAACTACTTGACACACATTCAGCGCAGTTTTGGAGGTGACCTTTGTTTCTTTATTCTATGTCACTTCCCCATACATTCATAAATCAACTTGTTGGGCATTTTAAATTTGTATGGGGAATGACTGGTTGTTTATTTAAAAAAAAATAGTAAACTATATGTAGGCCTATTTAAAGTTACGGGTAGTAAATAAACAAGAGTATAATAAATAATAAAAGTTGTATTAGCTATAATAAATAACTAAAATATATTGACATGACTTTTTGGCATTACTTTGCACTTAATGGCCAGATGCAGCTCCTTGTAGGTTACCCTAAAACACAAAAACCTTTATTTATTCAAGCTTTACAAACAGGAAAAACTACAGGCAAATAACATCGTATATTAACAATTTAAAATAATGCTAACCATAGTTGAAAATTATCAATTAAATTAATTATTTGGGGGATTTGGTTGTTATTCAACCCTTCCCCTCGAGGGGGCAGCAAGCACATAGTTTTACTGCCATCGGCCAATATTTATCATTCGAAAATTGGGTAAGCCTATGAATTATACATATATATGGACACATTGCTTTAAATATTTATCTATTTATATTTAATAGTTAGATTTTTAACTACGAAATTATAGACTGTGTATAATAGTTATTTCTGTGGATAATTATGGCGGTTTTGTGTAAACTTAATGCTCCCTGAGCTGTGAAAGAACATGGGCCCGATTGAACGAATTTAGGTAATTTTAAAGAAAGTTTTAGTTTAAATTCATGTCTAGTCTATAGCGTAAACTTTTTACAGTTCTGGAAGGAAAGTGAATTCCGTTGGGGATAGTTGAGATGGAGTTATTTTAAAACTTTAATTAAAATTATTTTATATGAAATATAAACCAGTCTTAAGTACTATAGTATCAAATGATATACTTTTACTCGATAAAAAAACAGTGTTGTGTGTATTCTTTAGCGTCTGCTTATGACATGAATTAATATGATATGTGGGTTCATTGTGAATTTATTACTAATACATTTGTACTATTTATTTTCACCAAGAATTTAAAATTATATAAATTGTTTTACATAATTTAACATAAAGTTAATATAATGTAACTAAAATTACATTTAATTAACATGGATTTTTAACCTTATTATAACGGTTATATTAATTTTTAGCAAATTTAAAAACATTATTAGAATGACATTAAATAAGAGAAACAACAGCTTAAAAACCAACAACAAAAATTAACAACAAGAAACAACTAAATATATTATATTCAAATGTAACCAGAAATGTAAGACGTTTCAAACAATTAAAAAAATGAATATGTGTATGATTAATTATCAGCAGACGAAAAAAAATCAAAATATATATGTATAACTTCAATACAAAATTTGAAAAGTTAATCTTTATCATGAGGTAAACATTTTTTCCTATGTGTCTGTAATGAACAATTGAAAATATTTACTAATGGTGAAAAAATTAGTTCTGGTTTCATCTGGTTCTCAGATAGTTCTGCAAAAACGTGGGCTGAACAAAAACAGCCGCGTGAGTTGGAACTCCTTACTTTACAGATCGGACTAAAGTGAATTATTATACTTTACCAAATCCTAGGTAGCCTCCTCCAAAACCTCCACCAAAGCCTCCACCAAAGCCTCCACCGAAGCCTCCACCGAAACCTCCGAATCCTCCTCCGTAATATGGGTACGGTCTGAACCCTCCAAACCCGAATCCAGGACGAAATCCTCCACCGAACCCACCGAATCCAGGACCAAATCCTCCACCGAACCCACCGAATCCAAGATAGGGATTGAAGAATGTGGCTTGAGCAAATTGGCTTAGGATCAAAACGGCGGCAACAACTATCTGCACAATACAACAGACGATACTGATAGATACATCAAAATAGAGGTAGATAACATTTAATTGATAAACATGTTTCCGGTTTTCAGTTAAATTTTCAAAATGTTTGTAAATAAGAAAAACTGAAGGGTAATGTAAGCATATTATGCACATATACCATGTAATAAACATCGAATTAGAGATTACTGTACTCTAAACATTCTTTTAGTTCATTTCTTTTTAATGTCACTTTCATGGAAATGTCTGTTTCAGTTTGAAATAAAACTACATTCATCCTTTAAAAATTATCACATTTATCTATCTAATAAATATTCTGTATCTTGAAGGTCTGAAACAAAAATTATGTATTTTACATAGATGGATATATATCTTATAATGATGTAACGTAAAAAATGTCATTCAACCGAAGATCTTTTATGACTCCATGACTTTCTTTTTATTGAAATGAATATGCATTTACCATATTTTTCTGTAGTTACAGCTGATTCTAGAGGTAACAATTAACTTTTTAGACATTTTTATTTTATAATAACTTAAGCCTACTTTATCAATTAGGAATACTGTTTAGTAATTAATTATAAACTTTACGAACTTAACACAAAATAATTAAATTTTAAAACTATGTAAGTTTCAGTGCACAGAAAAAGAAATATTGTTTTTTTACTATCAAATACTTGCAAATAAACACTCTTAATGATACACGCACGCACGCACGCACGCACGCACGCACGCACGCACGCACGCGCACACACACACACACACACACACACACACACGCGCGCGCGCGCGCGCGCGCGTGTGTGTGTGTGTGTGTGTGTGTGTATGTGTGTGTGTATGTGTGTGTGTATGTGTGTGTATTACCTGTATATATTTATTTACAGAGGGTTTATACTAAAGTCTACTCAACGTTCGGCAAATATTCCAAAAAGGATGTTGAAAATCTAATTACAAAAGTTTACTCGTACTTTTAAAGTTAATTTCTCTCTGTAAGATTGGTTTTATAATTTAATTTGAGTTCATTAAAAAAAAAAAAAAAAAATAGACACATCGGATTAGAGGGAGATAACATTTAATTCTTTTAAACATATTTAATTCTTTCTTGACAAGCAATCTATCTGGATTTTATTTAAATCTTCAAAATGTTTGTAAGTAAGAAAAATTGATGTGTAAGTTAGGCAGATTTTGTATCTATACAATTGTATCTATATTGGCTAGATAGGCTGGGAAATCAAGTGAGTGGAAGTCCTGCTACCACAGGAACATTGAACATTAACCCAAGAACTGGAAGTCGTCGATTTTTCGACGACACGAAACGTTCGGTATAAAAGGTATTACAGTAATATTGTTGTTGATTTTCGACATAATCATGATATCGATGGAAAGATAAACATTCATACTATCGATTTATAATGTTGCATGTCTCTGGGATTCCCAATAATATGTTAGTTGTTTCGTTTTTTGTCAAAGCTAATTTCAATCAGCTGTTACATTCAGTATCAGTTACTGTTGGTAGTAGGTATTGTGTTTACCTTTAGGAGACATAATATATAAAAAAAATCCCTATAGACCTATATATTTTTGAAAACTAAACTAAATTTGCTACAAAATGGCTATTTTACTTTGTTCATTTTCATTAGGGAACATTATTTTCAAGGTATGGTCCCATACATTTTTCAGTATATAAACACAAAATTATACATACCAATACCTATAAAATGAAATTATGGGTAAAGTTTTTAACATAATTCTTAAGCATTTCATTGCCTGTTATTTACTGAAGAAAAAAACTATATAAAACTATGATATTTGATGAAACCTTTATTTTAAAAAATTAGAAAATGAAATACCCTTACACGACCTGCAAAAACAGTCTGCCATTTAAAGGAAAAGGTATGCCAGTTCGTGGGTTAAAATGTAATTAGCTAAGGAAACATTAAAATAATATCACCATTTAGCTTTTTTAATTATACTTAAGATATTGGAACTTACCAGTAAAAGGTGAGGCATTGTAACAGCTTGTTTATGATTAAAATGAAAAGTGATATTGGTGTCGAAGAGTATTTATGAACTGATCAGCGATTACCTTGTGCTAAAAGGGGCGCCACTAAACAATAAACTAACTGTGCTGGTATTCTTCCTTGCACAGGAAAAGTCTATTAGTGAATTGATATTACAGTTTAAAGTGCTGTCAAAATATTAGCATAATTTTTTAGAATGACGTGTCTCCCTACTTTATATTGCCAGTAAACACATGACTTGCTGTGTATGCGATCACGGCCATAACAATGCCCGCAGGAAGGTGATGTGTACATCAGTTTATAGCCCATTACACCTACCGTATAATGGGTAGTCCTGATATATGTACTCACTTTCAAGTACGATTACGGTCATAAGTATACCCATTAAACAGCGATGTACGTACATTATTTTTTTAATTTAAAATCCTAATTTTGTTGGAAGTTTTGCTAATGTAGTTTAAAACCTAATGCTAATCGATTTTTAACGTGATCTACATGAAGATACATAAAATAATGGCATTTTTCTAACAAAATAAAATTAAATACAGCTTAGTTAGCCCATTTTAAATAACTGCTCATTATATATTTTTTCATTAGTGTCAGAATATCTTTATGTATGACTTTCTATCCATCACAAACCTGAACAATCCGTGCTAGTGGACATCTTTTTAGGTAATTACTGGAGATACTCAAAGTCAAAAACTGTGATTCCAAATATTTTGTAAATATAAGATTACACATTTTAAATTATTGCCTTTCTAAAATGATATTTTGTTAGAAGACCAACAGTGATTTAGTGTCAATCCGGCAAGTGTAGGTTGGGTAGCATACGTGATCACCTTTGGTAGCACCCGTGATCACCTTTGGTAGCACCCGTGATCACTTTTGGTAGCACCCGTGATCAGCTTGGGTAGCACCCGTGATCAGCTTAGGTAGCATACGGGATCAGCTTGGGTAGCAACCGTGATCACCTTTGGTAGCACCCGTGATCACTTTTGGTAGCACCCGTGATCAGCTTGGGTAGCACCCGTGATCAGCTTGGGTAGCAACCGTGATCAACTTGGGTTAGGTTAAGGTTAGGTTAGGTTAGGATAGAAAATTTCTCGATTCAGCTATAAAACAGTCCAGTTAAGAAGAAACTCTTTACGGGCATATAACCGATTTTACCAATACCATTGTACGTGTATGGGTGGGCGGTTGGGTCAATACCATTGTACGTGTATGGGTGGCCGTTTTTTAATCCCCTTTTTGAGCTTTTAAGTTTAAGAGATCTAAAATCAATCCATTGAGAGCTAAACACTGTAATCCATTTTACCTTATACACAAAATGCTATAAGGCCCACGTATACTTAACACATCACGTCAATAAAGCTGGAAAAGTAACAAAAGACTCTTAGCTATACAAATTGTTTAAGATCCATAGTTAATATATAAAATATAAGTGAACGTCACACAACACACATTTATTACAATATAAGTTCAAATATTATTGTGATCAATTTTTGTAAATCAGGATTACCTTCCTCACACCAGAGGGGTTCACAAAGGAATCAAGACTACACTTACATTGTTATAAACCTGCGCCGTGTGACGTAGGCTATACTTGTGTTGTATTTATACCAACATGTAATGTACTGACTAATAAACTATTTACATAGTAATTGTAGTTTTATTTTAGCAGTGTCATGGTTCGTTTGTGTTTTTTTAGTAACTCAGAAAAGAAAACTCTTAATCCGGCGCTTAAATAGAAACTATGTGTTTTGGAGAATTTGTAAAATTTCATCAATAACGATTTGTAAAGAATTTAGCAATATTATTACTGGAATAATTTATAATGTAATGCTGACACTTACAAAGGGTAGAGACTCCATGATGTACGTGGAAGGCTCCAGAGCCTATAGTAATATTAGATTATCCGCTCCCTCGTATTATAGTCATTAAGAGTTGTTGTCACAGATCAAACAACAACAATGTTCACATCCGGCACCTAAAAGGAAAAGAATGTGACTTCCTTGTTGAATGATGGCTTTGGGAATCCTTAAGTTATCTGGAAATATTTTCTGGATAACTTAACGATACAGACTAACTGTATTCTGTTTTGGCACCTGTTATCGGTTAACTCCATCAATCATTTTCAGATGTGAAAAATACCTCTCATGTCAAATATTAGGCAATTTAAAAGGAAGCTATAATCTATAGAAATCATTTGTAATGTATTTTAAGCTCAACACTTGTAAATAATTAATTATAAAGACACAATTTAATTTAAATGCAAATTGTAAATAAATTATTGTAAATTGCACATAAATCTAGTTAGATAAACGATAATTGTGTTGTTAAGAAATTATGAAAATAAAATATGAAAGAAAATGGGTTTCTGTTGACAAAAATACAGTTCTTCATTTTTATTGATTTTTATATTTCAAGCGCTCCTTCTAGTATTTAAAAAACGAAGGCAACTTTTCGGCAGTGTAAAAAAACTTTTGATCTTATTAGGTATCGTACTAAAAATCCCGATAACTCAATATTTTGTTCTATGAGGAATGTATGGTGAATATGAATAAGAAAACTGGAAATTGTACTGTATTTTATTCATGAATAGTTAAAAATTTTACAAAACTAAAAAGAAGCTATATATTATAGCAACAATGTATGTCCTATTGAAATGAAATGGAGTTACAGTGTTTTTTAGTATGAACAGTTCAGTAACTTAATCTAAAAAAAATTTAACTTCTATTCAATTTGACACTGGTGTTTAGTTGATCTACTCCAGCTTATCATAGACAATAACTTTGTCACGTCGCCGTGGTCAGTGACGAAGTATCGAGTGTCAAACTATTGAGGTTTTACTGTATTATGTACCCTAACCTACATTTCAGTTGTCGTTCAAGGTTATTTGATATGACTTTAACTTAGATATATAGTTTTTACTGAAATGTAATTTAAGATTATAGGTAACACCTGAGGGAGACAAATAGGGTTTCTTTCTTGTTGAAACATTTCGTTTCTTTTTAAATACTAGAAGATTTGGGATCTCCAATAAATTAACAACTATGAAAAATTCAACGCCAATAAATAACTGTCAAGCATCATTCAAGCGGACTCGACAGCCAGGTCGCGGACTCGGTAGCCAAGTCGCGGACTCCGTAGCCAAGTCGCGGATTCGGTAGCCAAGTCGTGGACTCGGTAACCAAGTCTCGGACTCGGTAACCAAGTCGCGGACTAGGTAGCCAAGTCGCGGACTCGGTAACCAAGTCGCGGACTCGGTAGCTAAGTTGCGGACTCGGTAGCCAAGTCGCGGACTCGGTAACTAAGTCGCGGACTCGGTAGCCAAGTCGCGGACTCGGTAACCAAGTCGCGGACTCGGTAACCAAGTCGTGGACTCGGTAACCAAGTTGCGGACCCGGTAGCCAAATCGCGGACTCGGTAGCCAAGAGGTGCGTGTAGTTCTATTATAAGTTAAATAACTGTAGATTAAACTTGTGTCTATTGCGCTGTTCATAATTAGAAGTTCTGACTGTTACATTTCGCAATCTACCAAGGTGTTTAAAACTAAAGAGCTTCAATCTTTATTATTGATTAATCAATTGAACACTAAAAAAATTCTTAAACATGCCTCAAGCTTGAATTTTTAAAACACTTATAAAGATGTTGATTAATTACAAACAGAAAACAAATCCAATAACAATTAATTTATTACTAAACAATTAACTACCTTTTTGGAGAGGATATAATTCAAACTTACAGTACGGTAATCATTTTTAGATGTGCTATGCCTAGTTGAAACAATTTTACATTTCACTGGGCTCAATTTTCATCTGTCAACAATTAAAATGTAAAATTGCCTAAAAAGTTGATATTAAAAATGGAAATAAAATAAGTCGGCACTGGTGGCGCAGTGCTGTAATCCAGGTACTTGGGAGCAAAGTGTTGAGGATATTGTATGCGATAGGTTTTATGCTCGGTCCTCTTAATATCGACACGGCTTCCGCACAATGATTGCCATCGAAGTGGACACTATTAGAGAAGTCTGGGGTGTCCATGTTGGATGGTAATCAAGGTTCAGATGTTGTGTAAGGGAGAGAACTGAGCATTAAGCTTGTCAGTGACCTGAAAAACAGACCAACATTACGTGTTTCGGATTCCACGTAAAGCAGTAGGTCCTTTAGTTGCCCTGGCTATTGGGCTATTAGTAATTAGCTCTTTCTGAGGAACAGTCGACCTTAGTTAGTATGGTGACGTGACAAAGTGTCCCAACGACAAACTGAGCCATTTTTTGGGACAAATTGTCGTTGGGAGAGTTTGAGTCGTCAAAACAATCACTAAATTTAGAGACTCAGTAAGGCTCTAACAAGGCTGAGTAGTATAGTGAAGTTCAAGGGTGCAAATTACCACTACCTAAACTAAAGTACGTGTATTGGTGGGTGGATGGGTCAATACCACCATACATGTTTGAGTGGGTAATCCCAGAAGCAAGGCTCCTAAATTACCTAAACACTTGGTCAATTTAAAAAAGCTATCATATAATCAAAACATATATGAAGCTATATTTATTGAATTATTTTTTTCAATGGAATTTTCCTGTTAGTCCTTAAAGCAATCACATAAAACTGTTTACAGCTGAAGGACAATTGTTGATTCAGTCCTTGAATATACATTAATTATTTTTATTATTACATTAAACATAGTTAAGAACGACTGTTTAAAAGATGCATTGCCCCAAGTTACATGGGCTATGAAGGGACGGAAACTATATATTACATAAATAAAAACAAACAATAGTGGAGGTTGAAACCCCCGGTAAACTGTGAGCGGATTGATTGTAACACTAAATCGTAAAACGCCTACGAAAGAAGAAAAATAGAAAACTTTTACTCATTATTTGGTATGAAATAATTATCTCTCTACATTCCTCTTGTTAAAGGTTTGTCCTATTTTATTCCTAGCCTGTGTTTTATACAATATTTCATATCTTTAGTTATTTATTATTACATTAGTTAGCGTTAAAATTGTTACTCTAGTAAAGCATTAGAATGTATAGCTGTTATAGATATTAAAACTACTAATCATGGTTCACGAGTACCTAGGTTTGGGAATAGTGCTCTTTTTTAATTAATTTAGATGGACTATTTTTCAAAATGACTTTTATTGTAAGACATAAATTAGCGTAACTGTATTTTTAGTTCGATCAATTTAGGTTATTGTATGTATAAACTATTGTGCTGAACCAGGAATGGCTAAATACATTTTTTGTCTTGTTTCACGTTTGGTATTTTTGTGTTTTGCCCTGGAGTCAACATATACGGTATGTATCTACAAGGTGTGTTTTGCCCTTGAGTCAACATATACGGTATGTATCTACAAGGGTGTTTTGCCCTTGAGTCAACATATACGGTATGTATCTACAAGGGTGTTTTGCCCTTGAGTCAACATACACGGTATGTATCTACAAGGTGTGTTTTGCCCTTGAGTCAACATATACGGTATGTATCTACAAGGTGTGTTTTGCCCTTGAGTCAACATATACGGTATGTATCAAGGTGTGTTTTGCCCTTGAGTCAATATATACGGTATGTATCAAGGTGTGTTTTTCCCTTGGGTCAACATATACATTATATATCTACAAGGTGTGTTTTGCCCTTGAGTCAACATATACGGTATGTATCTACAAGGTGTGTTTTGTCCTTGAGTCAACATATATGGTATGTATCTACAAGGTGTTTTTGCCCTTGAGTCAACATATACGGTATGTATCTACAAGGTGTGTTTTGCCCTTGAGTCAACATATACGGTATGTATCTACAAGGTGTGTTTTGTCCTTGAGTCAACATATATGGTATGTATCTACAAGGTGTTTTTGCCCTTGAGTCAACATATACGGTATGTATCTACAAGGTGTGTTTTGCCCTTGAGTCAACATATACGGTATGTATCTACAAGGTATGTTTTGCCCTTGAGTCAACATATACGGTATGTATCTACAAGGTGTGTTTTGTCCTTGAGTCAACATATACGGTATGTATCTACAAGGTGTTTTTGCCCTTGAGTCAACATATACGGTATGTATCCACAAGGTGTGTTTTGCCCTTGAGTCAACATATACGGTATGTATCTACAAGGTGTGTTTTGCCCTTGAGTCAACATATACGGTATGTATCTACAAGGTGTGTTTTGCCTTTGAGTCAACATCTACGGTATGACTGTATCTACAAGGTGTTTTACTGCGAATGTCACAATAGTGTGTACTTTTCCTTCAAGCTATGTTTCTGCGGTAACAAAAATTCTGTTAATTTCCCTCTCAAGGTGGTGTATTCGTCCGCCATGTGACTCAACGACCATTGCTCGTTAAAGTGCCATTAGGTCCTAGGTAGGGTATCTAACATGTCAACACCCCTCAGAGACGTGCGTTTGAGGCGAATTTCTGGTTAGATAACTATGAAACCATTAATTTATGTTAATTAAAAAAAAGCCCCTCTTCTTATCTTAAAACATTGTCAAATCTAGCCTTTAAGTGAACGAAATTATTTTTGAATATTTAAAACATTTTTGTGATAAGGGAACAATCTCACGCAACAGAGTTTTTCAAGTCAGCTTTTTTATCAACATGTCTTCAGTCTTGGTTCAAAAAAGTCCTAACATATTTTGAAAATATAATTAAAAAAGAATCTAGATGCACACGTAGGAGTTATAAAATAATGTTTACATATGGAAGAATGAAAATGAGTTACATTTTTACTGTAAATAATTTTAAAAGCTTGAAGAGCAGAATTAATTGCCTATGACATTTACTATTGTTCGTTTCTTAAGTCGTGTACTATGCGTATTAGAGAGATCGTTTCATGTTTATATTTTCCTCCTTGTTTTACTAAAGGTATGTCTTTTAAGGTGTGCTTATTTAAAAAATAAATAAAATGTAAGCCTAACGTGGAGATTCCTTCTATGTAAGAATGTATATCTTACAACCCCCCCCCCCCTAAGTTGATGCATTTAGAATACAAAAATGAGGATAGTCTTGGTTAAGTTAACTAGATCTACTTTTTATAGAGAGTATCTGATTACCACGTTTGAAGATCAAATTAAAGATTAATGATTGAATTAATTTTAAACATGAAAATCAAATACAAACTTTAAACAAAAATCCTTTAAAATTAAGGGTTGCATCTACAGGCATAAGTCTGTAGGGTTAGGTATGCCATTCAAAATCATTTAGATGAAAATTTTGTGGAAAACCAAGTCACGATAGCGAGAAACACGTTCCCTAGAACAACAAACGGTAGATATCACGGCGAGAATGCGCTGAAGATGGCGGTGACAGTGACGACACACAAGTGAATCATCTGTTATGATTGTTAACTTTTACTGGTTAGTATATTTACCAACCATGTGGAAGCTTTCAGCTAAACCTTAAAGCTATTTACCACTAATCACCTTGAATTAGAACCACGGTAAATTCAACAATAGTGTTGTTTGAAAAAACTGCCACTTCGCTTGTGTAACGACTTGCTAGATGGGTGTGATAGCTACCGTGTTTTATAATTACTGAGGCAAAAAAGTCGTAGTGGAGGGTAAGGTCAATGACTACAGATACACTACAGATAGAATGAAAGAGGGCAGCCAGGGCCACGACTCTTACACTATTTTACATGTAATAATGTTACTTTTGGAAAAAAGAATACTAAATTTAGATTAAATCACTATAAGTTAGATAACGTCAAGTTAGGTTAGGTTAGGTTACATCCGGCTAAGTACCTAACTTATGTAGTGTATGATACGTTTATGCAACCGTTCGGTGGGTCAAGAGCGAAGTGGCCCATTGGGTGGACCAATACCTCCATAAGTGTGTAGGAGGTGGTTGGTTGGGTGGTTTAATACCACTGTCCGTGTACAGATGAATGGGTTGGTGGGTCAATACGATTGTACGTGTATAGGCGCGTGAGTGGGTGGGTCAATAATATTGTACGTGTATAAGTGGGTTGTTCAATACCATTGTACGTCTATAGGTAGGTGATTGGGTGGGTTAATACCATTATACGTGTATAGGTGCTGGGTCAATACCATTGTACGTGTAAATGTACATGTGTGGGTGGATCAATAACACCGTAAGTGTATAGGTGGGTGGGTAGGAGAATACCACTGTACGTGTATAGGTAGGTGATTAGGTGGGTTAATACCATTATAGGTGTATAGGTGCTTGCTGGGTCAATACCATTGTCCGTGTAAATGTACGTGTGTGGGTGGATCAATAACATCGGACGTGTATAGGTGGGTGGGTCAATAACACCGTAAGTGTATAGGTGGGTGGGTAGGAGAATACCACTGTACGTGTATAGGTTCGTAGGTCAATAATATCGGACGTGTATAGGTGGGTGGGTCAATAACACCGTACGTGTATATTGGTGGGTGAGTAAGTCAATACCACTGTACGTGTATAGGTGTGTGAATGGATGGATAAATACCACCACACGTGTATGGGTGGATTGGTTGTGGATTTTACTGTACGTGTAAAAGTGCGTGGGTTTTGTAAGCTTGGTATATATATATATATATATATATATATATATATATATATATATATATATATATATATATATATATATGTATGTATGTATGTATGTAATGTACTGTATATACTATGAAAAAACCATAATATATACATAGTATATCATAGTATATGCCAGCAGCCATAAGATTATGAAAATACACATACATTGATATGATCCACCCGCCCACACAAACACGTAAAGTGGTAATGACCCAACCCCCACCCATGCACGTACATTGGTATTTACCAAACCGCCCACCCATACGCATACAGAGGTATTCACCCACCCGTCCACCCGTACACGTACAGTGGTATTGACCCAACCACCCACCCATACACGTACAGATACAGTGTAAGGGACCCACTCGCCCACCATACACATACAGTGTTAGTGTCCCACCCATCCATCAATACACATACATTGATAGTGACCCACCTATTCACACACAGTGTTAGTGACCCACCCATCCATCCATACACATACACTGGTGGGTCATTACCACTGTATGTGTATGGGCGGGCGGGTGGGTTACAATAAACTTTGTCCTTGTACAGTGGTTGGGGGAGGGGATTGTTAGTCAATCTTATCCGTCAAGTGAGTTTTGACGAACATAATTCAGTGCCTTCTAAGTTTAGCAGTTAAGTTGAACAAACGTTCTTTCCTTATTGTTTAAGTGGAGTGTTGAAAACCGAAAAGAAATGTGTGAATTTGAAATCATTATTAATTTGATATAAACCAACAAGCTGTTCATGAAAATGACAACTTTTATCTATTTATCTAAAGAATTCTGGAAATATTAACTGCTGCTCTACATAATTTTAAGTGTAAATATGTGTTTTAGCATGTTAATAACGAAATAAATGTACAGAAATTATTGAAAGACATGAAATACCTGAATACTGGCAATGAAAAGAAAAACTGTTATTTGAATTTATCTGTTTCTATTGCGTTTCTATTTGAGATTTTGTTTGATTCATTAAGTGACTAAGCGGGTCTTTCATTTGCAGAAGAGGGCCTTAAGGGTTACTCTGGGTTTTAAAAAATTCCCTATCCTGCAGAGGCATGTTTACCCAATCGTACAGTGGTAATGACCCACCCGCCCACCCATACACGTACAATGGTACTGACCCACCCACCCATCCATACACGTACAGTAGTACTGACCCACCCATACACGTACAATGGTACTGACCCACCCGCCCACTCATACACGTACAGTAGTACTGACCCACCCGCCCACCCATACACGTACAGTAGTACTGACCCACCCACCCATACACGTACAATGGTACTGACCCACCCATACATTTATTTCCTATGTATATATATATATATATATATATATATATATATATTTCTTTGCCTAATATATTACGTACACAAGTTTTAATACGCCAAACAATTAGAAGTTCAAATCTGAAAAAAGTGGCGGTCTTTTTTTTTTAAATCCCATTGGTTCAGAAGAGTGAACAAAGGGTCCAAGAATGGTGCTGTTTTGGGACGTTGAAAGATTAAAGGGTAGACCGAAAAGATTCACACTTGCTGGAAGGAGGTACTCCTATGTGGGTCGCCGGAATGGAATTGTAGGATGATATAGTGGGCCGCAAAAGTCGTACTTGTCCTGGGATCTATTACAGGAAAGTCTCACTTATGCATCTGACATATATGTGAGACTTCCTACCTTGCTCGTATGAAGTTAGTCTACCTAAATTTAAAACTACATTCAATGTAGAGGCTACTGACACAGGTAACTGCGAAGAAAAATCATATCATATATGAAACTTTTTTTATGAATTATCCATTTTTAAATTTAAAAAATCGTTGTAAATTTACTTAACCACTTGCCTATGATTACATTTGGTAAAAAATGTTCCAGAAGGTTGAACAGATTTATTTGAATTTGTATAACAATAACTACAAAAGTCTTCATCTCTCAACACTGTTAGGGTCTGTAATCTGTAACAAAAGAAATGTGTAAAAATACCCAATAAATTTTCATATTATGTACTTATATTACATTGAACGTTTGTTATATAACTATATCATTACAATTTTAAGGAATTTTTTACGTTTTAGAGACTTTATTATTTGAAAGTACTGTTCTAAGTGAACTTTAAATAATCAATCACATTTGTACAATCAATAACAATAAACTGTACATTTTATCAAGCTTGTAAAAATATTTCCTCTGAAACTCTATGTTAGGTCTGTTGTCTTGGTAGGTCTTCATTACATTCGTATATTCGTATCGTAGGTCTTCATTACAGCCTATTCAAGTAGAGAGGAAACGTTATTGTCTGTTGTTGCATAAACTTATATACAAGTTAGAAATTATAAAAGAAAATTCCCTGCTCTATACTTTCTTTACACAGGAAATTTGGGATTTAGTTTCATCAGTGAATTCTGTTATTCATTCTAAGCTTACTGTAGTTCGGAGCAAAGTTCGCGAGGACAGCGGCGGTGGCCGCGGCGATGTTGTTGGACGCAGCAACCAGAGCGGCGTTGAACTGAGAGACCAGTGAGGGCAAGATGTTCTGGTAGGCGAATGGAGTGTACGGGAAGCCGGGAGGCAGGGGATACTTGATAGGGAACGGGAAGCCCGGGGGGAAGGTGACACCCGGGATGACGATGGGGCCTGAAGTGAACTGGTGAGGCTGCCAAGCCACGTGGTCCGGGTGAGGAAGCGGGTGACTGGCGCACACGACTAGCAGGGCTGCCAACAGCCACAACATCTACAGGTGAGACAGAATCAGCTGGTCGATATAAAGTATATTACTGTTTTAAAACTAACCATAAATTAATTACTACTTAAATTTGAAACAAAAATACCCCAAATACATAATACATCTTACATTAGTAACCATTAGAAACTAATCAAAGATAGACCTAGAGGAATTGATAAAATTACCAGTTTTAATGATGTAGGCATGATTTGCAATAATTAACAGCTGGATTTAAAAATGTGTTGACCAAAATATGAGTCTTACCTTGGGAGAAGTTGCCATTTTGTTGTTGTGTCCAGTCTTGGTGCCTTATAAAGATTCCTTTATCTCTTCAACTAATGACTCCTAAACCACTTAGAGGATCGCTATATCATACAACAAGTCCAACTATCATTTTAAAACCAGTTTTATTTTACGCCGTTTAAAAATAAAGATATTAAACTTAACGAAATAGAATTTAAAACAATGTATCCTTTTAAAAAAATAATAATAATAATCAAAGGAATTACAATTTTTCGTATGCAGAGAGTCTAGTTTCAGATATTGCGGAAGTGAAATTTTAGGGAAATAATTAATGAAACTATTATTATAAAATTAATATTATAATATCCACAAAAATATATTTCAACAATAATAAGTTCACAGGAAATCTCCATTGTAGTGCAAGTTGTCAAATCCTCCTAAAAAAGTAAGATTTAATTAAATATACAATTAAGTAATATCTCGTTTACATATACATTAAATATATTATGTAAATAATATCTCAAAAACGTTATCTATACTAAAAGGCCTAGTGTGTCTTTTATTTTATTTTGTTATATTTTAAAAAATATTTATTTATTTCATGATCTCGCTGTGGTGCCTTCGTAGATAATTTTGTCTTTCTTTTTTCTTAAGAATTACATCAGTTTTCATTATTTTCCTTTGCATTCCTATTAAGGGTTTTAGAAAACTTTGACTTAAAGATTCCAGTGTATTACAGCTTTAATGTTTATTTTCCATTCTCTAATTCCACCTTTCATTGATATTGATTTGATTATTTGGTGGAATCGGATAAAACTGCTACAAGGTACAGATAAAGAATTCCTACTCACACTTAAACTACCCTAGATGTATAGGCCTAAGTTGTAATCAGGGTTAAGGATTATAGGGTTGATTATAGGGCCTAAGGAATTAATGAGTGAGAAAATTAATATATTTAAATTTACTTACTCGTATTATATTTCTGAACTGTACAATTTCTTTAATGTATTCCATTAGGTTTAGCTCAAGATTTTCTTATTTATGAATGCTAGACTTTATTATAATTTTGTTGTTATAGTATAAAGGTCAACTGTAAGAGAGGACTTATTAGTCCTAAGATATTCCCTAGGACTTATTAGTCCTAAGATATTCCCTAGGACTTATTAGTCCTAAGATATTCCCTAGGACTTATTAGTCCTAAGATATTCCCTAGGACTTATTAGTCCTAAGATATTCCCTAGGACTTATTAGTCCTAAGATATTCCCTAGGACTTATTAGTCCTAAGATCACCTTTTTTTAATTGTAAAAACCCCTTTGTACAATGAAGTCATTATTATCAACCATCAAAATGAAGCCTTTATAAATAATTGAAGAAGATCATACCTGTTTCATAGATCAATTACAAACGTTGACCACAGAACAGAGAAAAAAAGAGACATAGATCGCTTTCGGAGATCATTGCGAATGTCTCAATGGCCGTTATATAGGGATTACAACTAATATAAATCTTTATATAATCCTTGAATATTTGGGGGTAATATAGGGAGGGACTGAGAAGGTACATCACATGGCACAGGTGAGAAATATCTAATCGACACATATTTAGCGCACTATTGGATGCAACATCTGATTATTTATTTTCTGTGGCATCAGCGAAAACAGATTTTTATCCACTAAAACCTCTGTATTGATATTTGCTATGATGTAAATCACAGTTCATAATTACGATGTTAACAGTTGATAATAAGAAACTGACATCGACTTTCTTTTAGTTAAGTAGTTATTTGTTTATTGTAACTCAGTATTAAGTCTTGTAAATTATCAAATGAAAATGAACATTAAGTGTTTCATATAGAAAACCAAAAATATTCTACTTAAGATACCTACCCCAGCCGTATCCCTCCAAGAACTCCCAGGCGGGGATTCCTCCGTCATGACCTATGGAACCATACCCCCCTCCGTAGTGTGAAGGATAGATGGGGTAAAGCCCACTGTGCCCCGAGTATCCTCCTGTCGAAAAAACACAAGTTATATATTTTATGAATATTTTAATATAAAGTTACTCGTAATATGAGATGTTTAGAATACTTTACTTTCTGTTTTGATTCGACTTGACGAGATTAATTTGATCGATATTCACATTTTACCCACCCCAATAAATATCTAGCTATATATCTTATCCTGAGGGACCCATTTACTTCAAGATGAGATATGATGTAGTAGAAATTTATTGTCGAATTTTTTTAGTTTGATCTAATTGTTGTCAATTACCTTGTGAATTATTATCATTATTATTTGATAATAATGATAATTATCAAATATTATCATTATTATTTGATAATAATGCCTAACCAAGTTATAAAAATGCGTAAATCTATAAAATATTAAATCTAATAAACATTGGACGTTTTCTCAGCTACCTGGTCAGCAAGGATGCTCAAGAAAAGATTAACCTACTAGTAGAGGAGAAGTTGGACGGGGAGATCTACTATCATGTAGAGAAGGTTGCTGGAAACGATTCCATCAACAATAACTCCTAAAGCAGTGAAAAAACGCTAAGGTATTTAAAAATGATTGTCTGCTCTCAGTTTTGTTTACTATGCCAAATTTTTCCAACATATTTTTGGTAAAATAATTTTTATTGGTATATCACGTAAAGCATATAGTCTAATAAAGAAAAAAAGAATCATTTTGCTGTCAAAAGAGAGCGCTTGATTCGTTCAACACTCAACAGTTCTTGAGTTTATTTCATCAGGACGTTCTCGTTATGTGAATTCCCTTAGCGAGAGGCTCAACAACAGTTTTTATACACATTCTCTCTGAAGTCATATGTCAGAATAGAGTATCAAAGTTACTTTAGACGTAGGTTCTCTAGTAAAATTACTACATTGCCCAAATGCGTCACAGTGACTATAAGATTTAACCTGCCTGATTCAAATGTAAAGGTTCATATTTCATGTTGAATAACGTTCAATCAATAACGTTGCAAGCAGTGAGCCATTTAGACGTCATGTAATTTAAGTTAAATAATACTTAAACAAAAATGGATTCGTATATTTCCTCTCATAATTAGTCAAATCATTTCAGTTATAAAACAAATTAAACCCCTTACCAAATCCAGTATGATGGCCAGGGAAGCCTCCATAAGGGTAATAGTTGTTGTATCCATAGCCTCGCCCGGGGTGATGTTTCCCACTAGGTGTGAGGAGATCCACCGCGAGGCCTCCCAAGCCATATCTGGATAACTGCTTCAGAATCTTCCTCCAAAGCCCTTTACGCCGGAAGTGACCAGTCTCCGAAGTGTCCAAAGGGTCATCATCTTGTAAAGGAATGGGGGATGTTGTTGTTGTAGCCAATAATGGAGTAGGAGAAGCTAGCGAGGCAAACGTCAACTGAAAATCACAGCTGTATAAGGTAACGCGTTATAAATCAACTAGAACTTCCTTTGAACACATAAAAATATATTTTTTTATCTGGAGAAACATGAAATAATTATTTATATTTAATTAGCACTCACTTAATGTTAGCTAGTTAATGTGCAAGAGTACATTGTCATTCCCTTTTAAAACTATTAAGTCAAACCACCCATTACTTATAAAAAATTACCGTCATATTTCAATTGAGACAAATAGCGTAAAAATATTCAAAATGTTAATTTGGAGACTGATAATTTTCTTTAAGCAGTTTTTTTGGTACCATCAATATAAACCTGTTATTAAGATTTGGCAAAAAAGGGAATAAAGGTTTAAATATTCCTGAATTTCTAAGTTCTTTAAATTAATACTTTTACCGGTTGTGCAACGTTGCCGTCTACTAATACTTTTACCGGTTGTGCAACGTTGCCGTCTACTAATACTTTTACCGGTTGTGCAACGTTGCCGTCTACTAATACTTTTACCGGTTGTGCAACGTTGCCGTCTACTAATACTTTTACCGGTTGTGCAACGTTGCCGTCTACTAATACTTTTACCGGTTGTGCAACGTTGCCGTCTACTAATACTTTTACCGGTTGTGCAACGTTGCCGTCTACTAATACTTTTACCGGTTGTGCAACGTTGCCGTCTACTAATACTTTTACCGGTTGTGCAACGTTGCCGTCTACTAATACTTTTACCGGTTGTTCAACGTTGCCGTCTACTAATACTTTTACCGGTTGTGCAACGTTGCCGTCTACTAATACTTTTACCGGTTGTGCAACGTTGCCGTCTACTAATACTTTTACCGGTTGTTCAACGTTGCCGTCTACTAATACTTCAATAAATACAGTTAGTGTGGTCAACTAATTACAAAGTATTTCATTCAATAAAGAAAGCCGCGACGTGTGTTTTATTTGCGTATTTTTTCATGTTAGGTTTGGAAACAGTGTGGACATTATGAAATAAAGATTTGGAAATTAATAAATTATCAAAACCAAACACACTTTGAAGCAAAACATTAGACTATTCAATTTTCAGAACTGATTTATGGTATGAATATGGTAATACTGACGATGACTTTAAATTTAGTTGTAAATAATATGTTTATTTTAACATTAGCAAAGAGTCCGTACTAATGAATTAAATGTGAACCCAATAGTGTTAGTGTTTATGAGTAATGTAATACTAGAACATTATTTTATTATATATATTAATTTATATTAACTATTCCAGCAAATTAATACAAATTATAGCCTATATTAATTTAAAACATTTTACTAAATAACGTATGTGTTATATATAACTAGGAGGCACCCCTAGAAAGATCGCGCGCTCAGCCCGTCACGTTCTACAATCATCATGTCATCTTGGCCTTCGGCCTCGGTAATGACAGTTGGTAGCCTCACTCGCTGTGCGCTCGTGATTCTTATGATAAAATTTTTTCGCATTTCCTTTAAATACGCAATGTTGTATCATGGCGTCTTACTCTACCAAATATACTGTAACATAACATTTCTACTTACGACATACAGAATGAGCATTGTGGTCCACCAGTTCTGTTCCATCGTAGCTTGGACGGCTTGTAGGTTCAGCTTGTAGTATATATACAAGCAGGAAGCAGAGCATAGTCAATTGACAGAGCTGAGCTGTGTCATTAGATGCGCCATGTCCTGCAATACCGCGTTATATGACACAACTTTAGTGGACTATTCCTTTAATATACCTCATTCGTGAGTTTTTGTCCTACACATGAAGAAATATTCGGTCACAGACCGACACGAGAAGAAAGTGTATGAGTGGCTTTCCCTACATCCATAGGCCTACGGATAGTTATTTTTTAAAACATATAAGAATTTAACAGCACGTGATTGTTATGTGCCGGTATATCTAAAATTACATTAATATTTAGCTTACGTTGAGTATACGAATTAGTTCTCTATAAAATATACATTCGCTTTTGTTTTTCTCCATTTTTGAACATCAGTTTACATCCCCACTTACTTTATACTTTCACGAAACTGAAAACAATCTTAAAGAGATTTAAAACGCGATTTCATTGAAAAATAAAGTTCTTAGGCATAAGCTTAGAAATTTATGGAAACTGTTTGAAGACGAATTTAAAAAAAATCATTGTTAATTATTGTGGTAGTGATAGGTAACATATTCATATCATCCTTTATCACTCTTGTAAATCATATATCTGTCCATGCTCAGTTACAAAACGAGCACGTGGGCTTTTATCTTCATGCAAAAAAGGTATACTAAGCCTATTGAGTAAACCACTTTTATAATTCAGCGTGATGACTCTCACTCCTACAGCGATGCTGACACCGGTCGCAGATACTAACCATTTCTGATGTTTCAAAGTTCATGAAACCTATAAGTTTGTCATAGGTTCACCAGTTGTTGGCTCATGTGGCTATAAGTATTTTAATCAATTACACATGTCCTAGTTTAGATTTGTCATAAGTAAATTAAACAGCTGATAGCCGTGGTCAGAGTATGCCGGTCGAAGATCAGGTTAGGGCGCATCAATGTGGCTGCAGGGTGAGGCCACGCCGACAAGAGGGAAGATCTACCATGGGCCCCACAATAGTGGGGCTGGGCGGACCTCTGCCCCAGGGCCTGGCCTGGTAAGACCATTAAAAAAAATGTTTAATTGATAAACACTAAGTTATTCAATATAGTAGTTGAACAATATACTATTTTGCTCCAGTTAATTTTACTCTTTTTATAAAAACACACTAACAGTAGGCTGGGTTTGCACCTGAATGACAGAGGTAAAGATGTATTAGGCTGATAAGATACAATAAATCTAGCCAGTATGATAAGAAAATTTAAGTCTGAACTTTTATTTGTAAGTACTTAGATGTAACCACTCTTAACAATGTCACTCTGTGTTCACCAGAACCTCTAATGACGTCACTTAAGCTTCCTCATGATTTTCGTTAATTTTTCAAGATTCGTACTTCTGAATGTTCAGATGGGTCTTATCCCTAAAAGTGACCAAAACAAAATTTCCCTTAAGATGAAAAGTTCCATGTTATTCTTGAAACTGAGCATGGGCAGAGAAATGATTCTGCAAAACACCGCTTTTACAAACTTCAGCTATGCAGCTCCTTTTGTCACGAGGACAAATCATGGTGGTGTGGCCATCTAAATCCGGACAAGTTTAGATCAAAAATCTAAAATATTTGCAAAAAACTTTAACACAAGTGAATTCTCCATTCTTCATTTTTTTAAATATTTTTCATAACTAAATATTTACAAATTTAACCTAAAATTAAGTTTAAATGTATTCTACTTTACAAACATAAAACTTAAGTTGCATATAGGCTTAGGTTTTAATTGTAATATTACTTTTTGAATTATTATAATATTACTTAAAAACTAAGCCCTTCCACTAATAGAATAGACTGGAGACTGAATATATGCATAACTGTACTTGTATTATTAGTATATTGGAATTCACTTCTGTTTTAATTCTTGTAGCAATGAATGAACATTTGTCAACTCCGCCTACATAACCTGTTCAGGAACAAAAGATGAAACTCATATTTAACCTAACATTTAAATTGAACTCAACCCCAAATGGGTCGTTATGGAATGGTTTAAACAACAAAGATAAGTGAAGTATTTTATGAAACTAGAAAAGTGTGATTTAACAGAAAGTATGGATTACCTACACTAAGTTTTACCATTGTAAATACTGATCCCAAAAGCTATGGAAGAATTTTTATTAGATTAAAATATTTGTTATTTATATGACAAATAATTACAGAATTATTTATATATCCATGTAATAAATAAAGAGAACAAGTAAGAATTATATTTATAAAATAACCAGCAATCTAATAAATATTCAGGAAATATCTTAAATTTATAGCACAAACAGTTTTATAACGGTTATGTAACGCCTACATACTGAGAAAGCAGTGTGCAAGACACTTCGGCTAAGAGATTACATGTAAACAAAGAAGGCGCCGAAATCCGCGAGTGATTTACAAAGGCTTCTTTTCTTTTGTTCGTCAAAGTAATGAAAATGAAAATTCTCATGTTAGATTTACTTCTCTACTCCGAAATATTCAATGTCATAAATTGTTTTATTATTTATACATACATATTTATTTTTATCAGAAGTTTATCCGGTTAGACAAAAATTTTATTATACTTAATGCCGCCTTTTCGTTGCTTAAACAAGTAATAATATATTTATTAAATATGTCATATTGAAATCATGATAATTTCGTTTTCCGCATAATTATTTCTCTCGTTATATAAAATATATTGATCGATTGTTATGAAGAAAATTTTCGATAGCTTGTTTTAAGCCATCAATAAATATAAATTTAAATCACACGAATGAAAGTAAATGTTATAGTTTTAATGATGTAATTAAAGAGACTAATACATGTAAATTATTTATTTGACGTTGGTTTATTCTAGTGATTAATATTTACTTACCGAAATCTAAAATTAAAACAAATTATCTATTTAATACTCAGTGATATAACAATTTAATACTGTGGTGATATTTTGTTTGCCTTTGTTTCTTTTTCCACAACTGATTTGTTTTCCTAGATATTTGTTAAAATTATGCAAAGCAATAAACATGAAGTACATCATGTTCAGTTGCATTTCAATCAGTATTCAGAGTATTCTCAAGTTAGTGGCTCTCCATCAATTGTACAATTACATTTCCCGAACTGTCATAAAATATGCACACTGTGTACTAAGCAAGTGTTCTCTGAACACCCTACTTATAATTATAAATACATTTAGGAACACAAATGCGTGACGTAATCAATGACATAAACTATCCACTTTATATATTTAAGGTTCAAACAGAATTTTCCCTTTAAGAAAACATGTTAGCATTTTATATACTATTTATAAATTGCGTTCAGCAACAATAAAATTGAAAAAGATAAACCCTTTTGTGGTTTGGCGCCTTTGAAGTTAACAGAGCTTCTTTCATATGAGATATACTGCATATTGTATTTCAAAGATGACGGCGTTCCATATAAATTTGAATATCCCATTTGCTTTTATTTTCAGGTAGGTAAAGTTATTTAATTTCATATTCTAATTGATGTTCTTATATTTACAAACTTTAGTCATATATTTAACTGTATATAGTACAAATTTAATAAATAAACAAGATATGTTTTTACGGGTGATAACACGAATGTGTGTGTTAAAGCTGTCTATTTATTCATATTTTATTAGTTTGAAGAAATTGCTGACTAATACTGTGCTAAAAAAGACTTATTATTCAATTGGATTTTAATCAGTCAAAAATACTGAAGATGGCGGCTATATAGGAGAGGATTAAAGCAAGTAAATGGTGAGGATAGAACTAATTTTTAAATAAAGACCCAGCTACAGACCACCCTGCTACAAATATGGATGTGGTAAACACAACGTGAAAACCAATCTGTTTTGAGTGTGAGGATCCCCAAAAAGCATGTAATAGAGAAACTGGCTGATTATTTAAGGTTTGTGTTGTTTCTAAACAGTTTATTTACTGCGAGATAAAAAAATAATACATTGTTTAATTTCGAAATTAATAATTGCAATATATGTAAATTTATACTTTTAAAATTTGCTGTCCGCCTTTTGATGTGATTGTAACGAAGGGTTATGTATTAAGTAAGAAGTACAAACTGAGATATTTTGCCGTATCTGTTAATTTAATAACCTTAATACTAACTCATGTTATTGTTTATCTGTTTATTATAATAGCAATCGATGAGCCAGAGAAGTTACACGTTATATATTTCACAAAATTAGACGAGAATGCAATATTTTGGGAGGGTTTTTTTGGAATTAGTTCAGATTCTGGGCTCTGCTTCATAGATCTTCAAAGTTCTAATGATAATACTGAGGTGATATTTTGATCTTTGCAATATCCGTCAGTAATCGTAGAAAATGTTCAGCAGGAACTAAATACAATAAAGTTGTGTTCTTTTGAAAGGAAACGATGATTAAATGATACCGCAGGAGTTTGCAGAGGCTGTCGAATCGGACATACGATCACGCGAATTCAAACTAAACAGCTATTCTTTAGCGATTTTTCCAAACAAATTTCATTTGATCAAGAACTAAATTGCGCGTTGGAATTGCTTTGCGAATTCCTAATTGGTTTTATAGAAAAAATATACAAATATTAGTTTTAAGTTTTTATTTTCACCTATTTTTGAAAACTAGGCGTATGTATTCATAATAACAAAAGCAAACCCAATTCGAAATATGATAGAGTTTAAAATGACACCTCATACACAACTTTTGGTCAATAAATAACGAAAAAATGTGGATTCGCAAATAACAATGTTGGGATTAAAAACAACATGGCTGGCAGCATTTGCAGACTCTTTAGCCTGAGTAACCTTACATAGCTAAAAAATAGAAGGTTACTGACATAAACGAAAAGATCCAACATTTTTTAATTTACTAAATCGGCTGATTTTAGTATCGATCAGAAGTTTATTGTTACGATACAGTTACTTGGAAAACCCTTCTTTATTCTCTTAACATATCTGTGGCCAAACCTTTTCAGATGTGATTTAAAAACAAACAATATATTTTCTTTACAAGCTAATTAAAAATAATTATTGAAACGTTTCTTGAAAATTATAAATAAATACTAAAATACCTAAACTCGAATATCGTTTAAAACAACTAAAAATATTATTTATATGTAAAGATATAATAATTAGTGGCCTGACGAGTTAGTATGTGGTGCTTTGAAACGGGTAATATTAATAGCATTCATATACATTAGGCCTAGTTACAAAAATTCCAAGTTCATAAAGTGAAACCAAACCAGCTTTCATGTGTAAAGTACTGAACTATTTCGAATCCGGTTTAGCAATCTATTGGCTAATGGTAAACTTAGCAAACAGGACATTTCCGTTCGGGTGGTCTAAATCCTGTTCGGTTAAAATGTTACAAAATTCGTTAAACGATAATTTCTAACTACTCTTATGAAATATATAGTTGGGATATAACATTTATTGTTGGGATATAACAGTTATTGTTGGGATATAACAGTTATTGTGAAATCGTACCTTCACTAAGTTATTTACATGCTAAACTCAAACATAGACGAAAAGAGTTCAATTTATGACGAATTGGCCTCTCGTGTGACCTGAAAATAAAAATTAGGTACTGTTGACATAAGTGCAGTTCAAATTCCTCAATGTAAAACAAAATACCATCGTGGTCAATGCGATATACTACAATAATTAAATGGTATGATGAAGAATCATGAAGTTGTTGGGTACAGGGGAAGCACTTTGCCACGATTTATCCCATTGTTTGTTTTGTTATTTATTTAAAATTTTTATAATTATTGTTATCTAATTTATTGTTGTATTGTTTTTGATTTAAGGAAGTTCCCAAAAAAATAAATGTACTATAATATATATGTGTAAAAATATGTTTCACATGTAATTGTAACACCATAATTGTAAACAAATTATAGTTTTTCTCTCAATTAGCCTTGAGCTAGAGAGATAAATATAAACTGCTTGTACAAATTGTAATTTTTCGCAAGTAATAATTATATTTGAATTGAATTGAATTTTAATTTATGTCAGTTGACGTATTTTTAAGTCAGTATTAATTAAATCTTTGTATCTGTTTGTACAATAAATTCGTCTGGGAACAATTTACACCTGAAATTACACCAATTGTTTTTTTTCTTTTTTTTAACAATTCGGTTGGAATGAATTAAAATAAAGTTAAGTTTTGAAACAGAGTATCATAGATACTGGAGATAGATTAAAATTTTGAGTCAAACCGAGGCCCAGAAAATGTCATAAGTAATCTTGTTTTGATTAATTTATAAGAACATAAAAACGTTACTAGTTGTAGTTCTTATTGTAGAATTGATCAATAATTTTAACATTTTTTAGTTTGGTAATTGAGTTCGTAATATTATTGGTTTATACTCAAATTTTGTCAAATTATATATTTAAATATCCACACACACGCTAATATTTAAATATATAATTTGACAAAATTTGAGTATAAACCAATAATATTACGAACTCAATTACCAAGACCAGTAAAGTCAAGCGATGTAAGTTGTGTGGTATGGTGTCTGTGTAATAGGCCTAATTGAGTGAGCATAGTCCACTAAACTTAGCTTAGTTAACATTTATCTTAGATATTCTATTACAGTACATTTTCAAATGAGGAAATTTCCAAAGCTAAATATTTCAAATTCAGCTAACGTTTACTTTAACACTTTTTTTCTTAGAAACTTGTGTTTTTGTCCAATGTTTTAGGAAATACTTATCACCAAAAATATTTCTTTCAAAAGTAGGATTACGTGGATTATAATATATCATGAAAAAAAATAGAATACACTCCTCTTTGATACAAAATGACGTCCCGATGTAGAAAGGAATGCATCGAGTAAAGGTCGTATGAACATGAAGCGTGCTGAGGAGTTCACCCTAGGAAGAATAGGATTTAAGTTTCTACTCTGTTATATAGACACAACTATTTTTTATTTAGCGTACATTCCAATTTGTTAGTTCTTACGAAATGACATTCAAATTTAAAAAATATAAATAAAGATTAAAAAAATTAACGAGTTTTGGTTGTTAATTAAAAAATTAAAATCATTTTGCAGATCTTGTTTCTATATTTTTCAAAAAGTTATCCAGTTCTACATTAACCCCAGATTCTTGCTACATCGAACATGAGTGTTAGGCATTTTAGGTATATATTTTTAAACAATATACTGTACTTAATTGAGACTACTTTGCTCGTCAGGCCCGATGCCTTTGACTACGACAGGCCAATGGGCGATCACTGGTCCCAGCAGTATCTCGTCTCATTTGAAACTCCACATAGAAAATACGAAACAAATATAATACCACGCAAAAATACTCATACAAACACTCAAAAAATTTTAATTTTAAAAGTTAAATCCGGTTCTGAAATACTTGACTATTCAATGAGCTTGTAGATGATAGTAGGGATCACAAGTACCGGAAGCCTGCTGGTCTTGTTTACAAGCGGCGCATCAAACAGCTGGATTGTTGTGCCACACTCCAGGAATGCGTCTGGCTCCATTGAACTCGCACTTCTCCAGGACTGGATGACAGCACTATCTGGAGAATCCTACAATATTTAGCCGTCTCTACATTCTTTGATCAATAACACGTGATTCCTCGTATTAAACTCGCGTGTTGTAGTGAACTTGATCAGCTTACTCGTGCTGGTTTGGATTCTGTAACAGAATATGCCAAGTAGTGTGTGCGTGTGGCAGCTAACTGGCTGGGAGATCACAGTAGTGACAGTCCACGTCAATGTTCGGTTGTTACCTACTGGCTAGCGGAACATGCGTCTTGAGAATGGTTGTCCGATAAGAGGCCAAAACGTCGGTAATTTATGTATATAATATACAAAGCCTACTAAATGAATCGAACCATGAAGACTACGAACTACGATACCATGAAATCCTTTCCTAGAAAACTCCTTATTAGTTTTTTAATTTGCATAATACGTGTTTGTACATATACAGTAAAAGTGAATGTCACACAACACAAATATATTACAATAAAAGCACAAAATATGCAAATATACTACAGTGTAAACACAAAATTCACAAATATACTACAGTACAAGTACAAAATGCACCAATATATTACAATAAAGCATAAAATGTACAAATTTACTACAATCGCACAAAAATGCACAAATACTATGCTGATCGATTTCGCCAAACCACGTTTAGCCTACCTTCACAAAAGAATCAATATTTTGCATATTTTTTCTTATACTATAGTACGTATGTTAAAAGTGTGTATATGGTTCTTATATCGTGATATATTTTTGGATTATGTACTTGTATTGTGGTATATTTGTGCATTTTGTACTTATATTTTAGTATATTTAGGCATTCTGTACTTGTACTTTAGTATATTCGTGCGTTTTGTACTTATATTGTAATATTGAGTTGTATTGCAGCTACTTAATGTCGTTCATTTTGTAGTGTTAAGTTAATTTTATAATTAATTACAAACCTATGATATTTATCTTTTGGGTAATTACTGTACATAAATGGGTGAGTGGGTGGGTAAACACTAGTATACGTGTATAGATGGGTGGGTGGGTCAACACGAGATAAATATAATTAATATTAAGACTTAGTTTGGATTGAACATTGAATAATGTCAATTTTTCGTTTTACTCCTTTTTAAATTTATAATTAGTAGTTATTTATACTACATTTTAATAGCTGATATTAATTTAGCATGACCCTAAACATGACAACTGAGCTCTTAAATATCAAATGCGAGTACGTATGTTCATTATGATTGCAATTGCATAATTAACTATAATAGTTTAACCAATACTATAATGCATACTTCTTATTACAATAAAGAACAAATTACTAAATATTGCTAATTATCAACCACGAATTAAAACGGTCTAAAATCTGTTTAAAATATGTTAATTTTGTTTTATATTCATAATTAATTTATTTATTACAACCAAATTCATTAATAAAACTTCGTGAATTGTTTCTATGTTCAAAACGAACATAAAAATAATATAACTAATCGAATATTTTAATACAAACTAATTATAATCAATTTTTTGAAGGGCAGGCTCAGAATAGAAAGTTATGTTTCCATGTATTTTCTTAAAACAGTTAAAACCAACAACTAATAAGGTTTTTTACATAAAAGAATGATAAAAAGAATAATTTTACTATTCAAACCAAATATGTTCGAATGCTGACTAGCTGAAATACCGCAGTAAATTAAGTAAAGTAAAAATTACATTGAGTTAATTGTCTGTGATCCAATTTCAAACATTGAAGCAGATTTTGATTTTTTATTTAAATTTTATAATTTAAAGTTTTTCTATTTTTTTATTTTTTAATATATTTTAGGTTAACATAAAGGGAAACAGGCCATAGCTTAAAATTAATTTTTAAGTGAGTAAAACAATTTGATAATTTTATTTGAGTCATTTAAATGACATAATTTTTTGTAACTTTCACAAAAGGCCTGTCAACCCCACGTTGTACAGAATTTTATACGCTATTTCTGTTGGCCCAATATCCAGAGGTTAGTAACATGAAACTGCTTACACTCTTTTATATCACATAATGTATAAGTTTGACATTCATTGTTAAACATTAGTAAATCAACGATACTTTTAATTATGTTTAATTATATTGTAATTTTAATCTTTCGAAAATTTGGGCATAGATTTGATGTAAAGGAGATTTGTGGTATATGAAATAGTTTGTGATGTTGTAGATTTTAGTATAAAAGAAGACTTTGTTAAATTGAAGATTTTGTTACGTAGAATCTTTTCGTATATACAGCATTTTTTTAATTGGAGATCTCATTGTATAGGAAGTTATGTTACATAGACAATTTTTACATGCAGAAGATTTTGATATAGAGAAGATTTTATTACATGGAAGCTTTCCGTATGCAACATATTTTTGTACATTAGAGATCTTGTTGTATAGAAGATTTTGTTACGTAAAATATTTTGTTATAGAGACAATTTTATTAAGCTTTTCGTACATAACAGTTTTTTGTATGTTTGAGATCTTGTATGGACGAGTTCGTTACATCGACAATGTTGCTATAGAGACGGGTTTGTTAGATGGTAGCTTTTCGTAGCCTATATAAATATGTTTGTACATTAGAGATTTTGTTGTATAGCAGATTTCGTTACGTAAAATATTTTGTTATAGAGACAATTTTATTAAGCTTTTCGTACATAACAGTTTTTTGTATGTTTGAGATCTTGTATGGACGAGTTCGTTACATCGACAATGTTGCTATAGAGACGGGTTTGTTAGATGGTAGCTTTTCGTAGCCTATATAAATATGTTTGTACATTAGAGATCTTGTTGTATAGAAGATTTTGTTACGTAAAATATTTTGTTATAGAGACAATTTTATTAAGCTTTTCGTACATAACAGTTTTTTGTATGTTTGAGATCTTGTATGGACGAGTTCGTTACATCGACAATGTTGCTATAGAGACGGGTTTGTTAGATGGTAGCTTTTCGTAGCCTATATAAATATGTTTGTACATTAGAGATTTTGTTGTATAGCAGATTTCGTTACATAGAAGGTTTTGGCATATGGGGGATTTTAGTATATAAAAAATGTCGTATACATGCAATTTTGTTATGTAGGAGATTTGTTATCACTCATTTTTTGATGTGAAAATCTTAAAGCCAAATTATATAGTATTTCATAAATTACTTATTTGGATGGTTCGATTCGAGTAAATTAAAATTCGTGACACTTTAAAATAACGAATTGTTTGAAAAATGTTATAAGTAATGTTGGTCCCGTCATTATTAGTAAATACTTAACTATGTATTGATTTATCCTCAGTAATAATGTAGTAATTAAAGAACTGATAATATTAATTACAATGTAGGAGGGGGGAGCTGCCGTCCACACAACACGTGTATCTGTTCGAGGCGTGATTGTCCATCTGTCTTAGACGAGATTTACATAAACACGGCATTGCCTCCGCCCCCAGGCTCGTAAGATAGGCCAACGAGAGTAATACAGGTTTCTACGTGGGTCTGTTTACCTTTTAAGCAATTTATGTACTTACTGAATTACTTAGTAAGGTCTATTACTTTCACATAGGATTGATTTGCTGTTATGTGGGTATTTACAATTGCTTTTTGAAATTTGTAGACTTTGTATATTCCTTGTTGAGGTAATTTATAAGGCGGTCTGTAACAATTTCTCACTCTGTTTAGATCCTGAGTGGCCTACGCAATGTATTTTGCGTTGGATTTTTATTAAAACTGAAAGGAATTTTTTAAACCTTCGACAGATTGTATATTTCACCCAAGGTTCTTCCTGGAAGTGTAGCCTACAGTTTAGTAAAGACATCATTACAAACGACAACTTCTACCTCTTCACTTGTTCCCTTGAAGTATGGTGTGTTCAGTCTATTAATCTGCTTTACTTCAATAGGTAATGCCATGGAGGTTTCTGCTGGATCAACTACTCGGCGTGGTTCAATCAAACCAATTGAAACGGTAAGTATTTTCTAGAACGAAATTGACATCAATGTTGCATTTGTATACTTCTGCCATAGAGGAGAAATAAACAGAGGTCTCATCCATTAGTATACTCAGCACTGAATAAGTGTCTAATTAGTGTGTCGAGTTTGTCATGCGAATTGCAGGCCCAGCACCTTGTCCGCTCTTCGCTTTATCCTCATCCCTTATCCCTCATCCCCTTCTCCTTTATCCTCTCCCCCAAATCCTCAAGGATAAACGTAATCATTATTATCATGTACGTATAAAGA
>JAQJVL010000400.1:120480-340480 GCA_035578905.1 Stictocephala bisonia | reverse complement strand
TGCATGACTTTTAAAAATAATACAATTGATTCTTGAAAGTATGAACTGTTTTTCTAAACACTTTGATCCCTCAGAACAATAATACAACTACTAATACGTCACATGTAAATATATTTTGTTCAGCTAGGTAAGCCATTGCACTACATAAGACTATTACTTATTGTTATTGTAATGGATGTAAAATACAGTAGATTGATATAATTTATCCTAGAAATTAATCTGGCCATGAATTTGTGCTTTGAATCTGAAAAGTTTACTTGGAATAAATTTGTTACGAAGATTAATAAATAATTAATCGACTACATTACGTCGATTTAAACTCGCCATGGGCCGGTGCAACTGGACAACCACTTCTCGCTTGTTCCCTCTCACACTAATAAATAAAATAAACCGGTTATCCTCAATTTTAAATTATATTTTTTCAATTCAATTTATTTTCGCAAGCGCAAATACACATTGCTGCAGTGCACATATAAACCATCTAGCTATATGCTAGTTGATGGAAAATATATATTACTAGATAATGTTTTTATGGGTGGGTCAATACCACTGTACGTGTATGGGTGGGCGGGTGGGTCAATACCACTGTACGTGTATGGTTGGGCGGGTAGGTCAATACCACCGTACGTATATGGGTGGGCGGCTGGGTCAACACCACTGTACGTGTATGGGTGGGCAGGTGGGTCAATACCACTGTACGTGTATGGGTGGGCGGGTAGGTTAGGTTAGGTTAGGTACATCGTAAGCTTACTCGATCCACCATCAAATCTTGGATATAAAAATGTTCTGTGGTGGTTTTTCTGATGGTTGTATTGACTGGTTCAAGTCATACTTGACGGGCCGTCGGCAGTATGTAAAGGCTGACAACAGTGTATCTGACTGGAAACTGGTGACCAGAGGTGTGCCCCAAGGTTCCGTGCTTGGACCACTCTTATTCTTACTTTACATTAACGATGTTACTACTGTTACCATCAATTTCTGCAAATTCCACTTATATTCTGATGATTTACAAATCTATACTCAATACCACAGTACGTACATGTATGAATGGGCGGGTGTGTCAGTACCACAGTACGTGTATGGGAGGGTGCACACATGTATATTTATATTTACATAAATATACATGTGCACATACCAGTGTATGTGTATGGGTGAGTGGGTGGGTCAATACCAGTGTATGTGTATGAGTGGGCGGGTGGGTCATTACCACTGTACGTGTATGGGAGGGTGGGAGGGTTAATACCACTGTACATGTATCAGAGGGCAGGTGGGTCAATACCACTTTACTTGTATGGGAGGGTGGGTGGGTTGTGTTGTGTAAAGGGTTTGTGTTGTATCTTAAGTATTGTGTTTATCAGTGTCAAGAGTAGACGTCAACTGGTCAACTGGTAGACGTCAAGAGTACAGTCAAACAAACTTTGGGTAACTTTGGGTAATTAACAAGTGTGATTTAGTAACTGTACTTCACACTTCATAACATTTTTCAATATTTATGAACCCATCCAATGCTTTGTAAACTGCATCTACAAAAGGGATCTTACAAAATGTTGTGCCAATATAAAGCTAATAACCTTTACAAAAATGTTTGATATGTTGCTTACTCTGAATGACTTGCCTACTACTGTAATAAGTGCCTACTACTGTATTTAGATGAGGTTAAACCTAGTTATATTTGAATCTTTACGACACTCATTAAATTTTTGAAAATATGAATCTTCATTACATTTATCAACATTTGTCTACATTATAGCCGAAGAGGATAGCCGGCTGACTGAATTCCAGGAGCCGGAATTGATTTGAGTGTCAAATTATTGTGAAATATACTATGAGTTCGGTTAGGTTAGCTTAAGTGTTTATAGGAATAAAAATGATATTTTAACCGCTAAATTCACGTTAAAATAAAAAAAAATATCAAAACACTATTTTTGTGACAAATTTGTAATTTTTCATTTTATTTTACATTTTTTAAACGAATTCTTCGTCGTGGGACGAACTTCTCTCCTCTCATCCTCTTTAACCACTTTAAACCATTTTAACTACTTTAAAAATAAAAAGTTTTTTTCGAGGGGAGAGAAAGTGCATACTATTATTTACAAAAGTGTATCCAGGCCGAAAACTATATTCGAGGTTTTAATGTATTTGTAAAGAATTTAATCAAATTTCAGAACTAATTAAAATACATGTCTTGTCAAACGGTGATACAACCATAGTTCCAACAAAAGTAATTAAATATCATTACGATAGAGTTGTTTTAGTTTATCTGCTGATAGTTTATTTCGTTTCAGTCGACGAAGAGTGTGGAGGTGGAAGTTTTGACATGAAGGTGAGGAGCCCCCGCTGTGTGGGTGCTTTCCGGACACTTGACACGTGCCGACCTTCGATGTAAGGGGACAGTTCCCACCAGGAGTGAGATACATAGCTTGGTATTTAAATAACACCTAAAAACCCCGGAAATTGTCTCTCAAGTATTGTGGCGAGACGTAGATATCCCATGGACAGAGCTTGTGTTGAGGTTCATACAAAATGCTGTTTCGTCGTAGTATTCAAGTCCTCGGTTAAATATGATGACTAAATGTTATTTCAAATGTTGTACAGTACTCATTTTGTTGTTATTTTAAATACACACCTTAATGTAATTTCTTAAAGTTAAGTATGTGAAATTTACAATCCGTTCTTAAGGATTTTAAATAAAAAAACTCACAATATGAAACTATGGTCCACTAGATTAGACCTTTAATAATCAAACAGAACTCAATATAACTTATTATAATAATAAACTCAAACCGTACAGCTGAAATAGAGCAGCATGTTTTGGCTCACTGACGGTACAATTACATATGAATAAGGCTGTCTACTTCCGAGAAGTGGTTATGGCGGTTTGGGATATGACCACCTTAAGGAATCACTAGTAGAAAATCCTCATTGGTAAGGATTATTGTTTAACCATTGCAAATATACATTCTTCAAAGATAATATATCTAATTAACAATAATTTTCAACGGAATGCGTGCTAAAACATAAAACAAAAGAAAAAAGTTGGTTGTTTAAACACTTTTTTGACCTACGTGTAAAATATTGTAATATAATTCAGGTAATGTTACATTCACAAAGATTTTTTGAGGCACGTTCTTGATTTACACGTCCAAAGTACGTGTAAATCAAGAACGTCAATATCACTGTATGTGTATGGGTGGGCGGGTGGGTGAAAACCACTGTATGTGTATGAGTGGGCGGGTGGGTCAATACCACTGTATGTGTATAGGTGGGTGTGTGGGTCAAATTTGTTAAGGCGGGGGTTAAGTGTGTTACAAATTCAACTCTGATGTATACCTTGAAAGCACAGACATGAGCATTGTAAGTCGACCTCCGGTGGGATTTGGTCGTGTTGTAACAGTCTAGATCTCATTACGTCACGAAGCCAGCGGCAATGTGGAGTTGGAACCACGACTACTACTCGATCTGTTTCAGCTTTCTATTTAGCTCGGGCTCACGAAATTGCCCGAGAATCGGCAAGAAGATTGTGATGTCGTTAGCGTTCTGTAATTAAGATATTTTGTGAATCTACGTCTGTCCACCGTGTTCTCTTATATTCAAACTATGAATGTAACTTCATCAAAGATAGTTCCAGTTGAAGGATGATTTTCACAAGTTCCTCTACAGGCAAGATTCGAATACTTACTTTACAGTGAGTTTATGTAAGTATGGAAATAAACAATAGTAATTTTGTAACTATCAATAGATTAGTTGCCCGAATGTACGTTTTATAAGAAATGACATATAAGCTGTAAATACATTAGCAGAAAATCATTCTTGAAATTTTTTTCAATAACTGGTCTCCATTGGCGTTAAATAAACTCATTTTTACAAGGTTCTACATTAACATTTTCCCGTGTCCCATTATCAATTAAAGTTATTCACTGCCTTGTTTTAGCTGCCAAACAACTATTCGTGTTAATTAACGCCCCCTCTCTATCTTAATGTACAGTTATATTATCTTTTCCTTGCTCTAAATGACTGTCAGGAAAGTTTCCGAAACGTAAAGAAATATAACCTATCCAAAATGATGACCAGTACATATTTCAGCTCTAGGTACTAATTCGTCCGTTAATGTAATGATGAGGCAATGCTCTTCCTCGACATATGGATCTGCTGTCGTCGTCCTCAGCCTTCTTCAAACAACAAATAGCTCAGTGAAATTATTAATCAATAAATAATATATATATTTATTGTTATTGTTGTGTTTTCATTGCATTTATACTTGTTTATTATTATTATTTAAGCGCTTTTTGAGTTGTCACAATTGTTTTACATATTGTTTGATATGTCTGATTGTTGTTATTTAGTAAATACTCTCCAGTTTAGTATATATGCTTGGGGGTGGGAAAAATAACTTGCACTTTGGGGAAAAGTAAAGGTATTTAAATATTTAATTTTTTGTATATTGCTATTTATATGTACTATTTATTTTGGATATCTATTTGTTATTTGCTTGTTGTCAGTTGTTAAATGTTTATTTACAATGCTTGCTTGTTGTCTAGCATATTGTTAATTTAAGATTAGTGCTACAATTTAATTGTATGTTTCTATCTGTTTTGTAGCAATACAAATTGTATAAATAAATATTTGAATTAACTTGCATGTGCTTGTGATATTCACTTTTTGGGTAGCGTAGGCCTACTTTGTGTAGGTTTGCTTATGCTACACCCCCACCACCCCCACCCCGGCTATTCCACGACCATACTTGTAGTACAAATATTCAATCCCAAAGAGTTACCAAAATGTAAACTAGTCAGTTAAAATTTATAATAAACTATATTTAAGTCATATGTTAAACTCACATTCAAAATTTATTTAACTCTTATCTTAATAATTCGAATATTTAGTTCGTTATTGAGTTCTTTACGATCCCCATATTCCGGGGAATTTAAGAACTTGTTAAAGAAACACAAATCAGGTACTTACAATGCCTATGCGTGAACGAGTGAAGTACCGAGCGTTAGATCAGTTTGGGATTCGAAGCTCGTACCTTTGACTTCGCAGTCCAATTGCCAAGTCCGCCACGCTGCAATATTCAATTGTACACTTTGTTGTCGTTTGTACAAAAAAATAATAAATAATAATAATAATACTTTTTAAAAAATTTTCTAAAAATCATCCAAACTATTAAAAATTGGAAATAAAATAAATGGATACTCGTTTGTATTACAAATTTAAATATTTTTAGAACAATATTTCAAAGAGGTATTTACGAACGTCTTAATTCACCAATACTGGAATGGTTTTGGCTGGAGATCACTGGCCTAAATATTTTTCAGGCATATTCCTTAAAGGAAAGTTTATTGAAAAAACTTAGTTTAGGGAAAGCCTTACATAACAATTTCGAGACGCTGGAGTTTAGACAGACACGCGCATATAAAAATGAGTCCGTTAGGTTCTGAGTTTCCGCTCCAGATTGCTGCAAGTCAAAACCTCTGGAATTTTCCTCATTAGATGGCATTATTTATTATCACATGCAATGTTTAATTTTTACTAGTATTCTACACTTAGTCATCCAAAGATAGAAAGAAATATCTGAAAACATTTGTCATATCCACGGCTTTAAACAGTTAATCTAAAACAACAGTAGGCGTACAACAAATTAATAAAATAGTAAATATAATTTTTAAGATATTAAGCTTTGACTTATTTTTTTTTTTAAGGGGGCAGATCTTAGCATTACTCTACCCATTCCCCATAGACTGTTGTCTGTGCGGAGAACTTATGCAGACTCTTTTTGCAGTCATAAGTTACACTTATGACACTTAAGTTTTTATAAGTATAATATACTTAATATTTGTAAATTAAATGTATGCATTTTACTTAGTACTGTCAGACAATAGTCCGATTAAAATATCTTTGGAACTGGCGGAACGGCTACGAGCTGAAATTACAAGGTCTGAAGGTCTGAAATTACAAAACTCTGAGTTTTAATTTGCTGTCAAACTTAAAAGAAATAAGCAATCATTTTAAAACTAGTTGTATAGTGTCTAGCATGTTATGTTATTTAAGAAAAAATTATGCTGGAGGTTTTGCTTAAATTAATATGCTTATTATTGTTATATTTGTACACGTTTTTATGAGTAAAATTGCGTGTGAGTCGTCTTTAACCTGTCACTATAGCGAGAATAATGATAATAAAATAATTTCTTATGGATGGATGAAATTTTGGTCCATTGTGATTAGTTTGGCGTAAGTCTCATTTAATAATTCAAACGAGTTAATGAGAAATTAATTTTTTTTGTAAACCCTTACAAACTCGGAAACGACAAACGCTAGACAAAATTTCTTTAAGCAAACATTAACTGAGTTATTTATGTACTACTAATATAATACTGTGGCACTAATGAAACATGTAGAAAAATAATGAAGAGTTGCTGAAGTAAACTCATAATTCGTTTACATCGAGGCTGTGTCGGACGCGTAAGGTATACTCTGCCAAAGGAGAAGTGTACTTATTCCAGTACAAGCGTAAAGTAATCTTCACAATAATACATGGACAATATTTCCAGATAAGAAATTTTTCTCCAGTAAGAAATAAGGGGAGTTAGTCGACTTTGTGGTGCGCTCATGTTCAGTTCTTAATCGATTTAACAGTGCTTTAATCAACAGTTTATTATTATTGCAGTTATTTAGTTTTATAACTATTACAAGTTTTTTTATTTAGATGTGGCAATAATGCTATAGGATTCAGTGTGAATATAATTATTAGTTTAAGCGCAATTCTAATATTTAGACCCATTCAAATTTGAGTTAATAGTCTATTAGTAATGACAAGAATGCCTTGTGTTTGCAATGGAAGAGGGCAGAGCTGACTGCTAAGCCAGTGACTGTATAATGAGCGTGTGGTATCACAACCGCCTTGTTGACAATCTAGGTTTGAAAACTACTAAAACTTTCTTCCTAGTTCAAGAACATTTTATTTGATACGAGAGTATGATTTCAGTGTCACCTAAATAACACAATTAATTTAGGTTTAAAGAAATGTTGTCTAGTGTTTGTCGTTACAGACAAGGGTTTACAAAAAAATTAATGTCTCATTAACTTATTTGAATTATTAGATGAGACTTATACCAAACTAATCACAATGAACCAAGCTGTCATCCATACACAATAAATAATTTTATTATCATTATTCTTGCTACAGTGACAGGTTAAAGACGACTCACATGCAATTTCTTTATAAAAACGTGTTCTTAAACACAAATATTACAGTAAAAACAAATTAGTTTAAGCAAAACTTTCAGCATAATTTTGTCTTAAAGAATATAACATGGTGGAAACAATACAATTAGTTTGAAAGTTATTGCTTTCTTATTTTAAGTTTGGCAGCAAATTAAAGCTCAGAGTTTTGTCATTTCAGACCTACGGCGCGTGGCCGTTCCGCCAGTACCAAAGTTATTTTATTCGGACTATAAGTAAGGGGAGAACCCGTACGGTACAATGTGAACATTGCTGAGATAATTCCATTCCAACCCGGATTCAAACCTGCTCTATCTCCAACCCAGACTGACACCTTAGATTGCTCGGCCACTGGCTCACCCAAGAATCTCTTACATTATCTATTCCTCTTAAGATATGCTCTTTGTTTTTGCATATGCATTTGTTAAAAGCATGTTTAAGTGACCAAAAAATGTCTTTCCTTTTATGTTTTACAACACTTTCCATTGAACGTTAGTTAGATTTGTTAGCTTTGAAGAATTCGTGTTTGCTACCAATGAACATTTTCTACTAGTAATTCCTTAAATAAGATACTTAATCAGTTAGAAATGTTCTACTTTTGTCAATAAACAACGGAGATCCTTTAAATCCAACTAAAACCTAGTTAAATGACAACCTAGAATTAGATAAATAGAAACAACACAGAATATTAATAGGAGATTCTAATCAATTTTAATTTTTTTTAAAATCATATTTACACGTACACTCTTTAATTTATTTAAATTTCACGTGATTCTAGCGGTAGATAAATTAGGAATTTATCTCTAGAATAAGTATGGAAACAAATGAATAACTACTTTTCGATAAATTTAATTAAAAATTGTCATTTTACACAAGAATAAATCTTATAATTAAATAAATATTATCATAAATCAAATGTGTAATTCAACTTAGATGTGATAGATGACTAGATTTTGACAGTTAATTGATATTTTAAAATTACAACTAAAGTGATTATGGAGCCAACGAAACTTGAAATAATATTTAGCAATCATTCATGAACGTAAAATTGAACTTTACGTCTTACCACAATTGTTTACACGTCTCAAAACAATATCTCTCATTAAATATTTGAATTATTCTGTAATGAATATTGATAAGCATTAGTATTACTCTTAACTCATGTTCGAGGCAAGACAACTATTTACGAATGTAAAATTACTTGGTATATAAAATATGTTTAGATATTTAATGTTTAAATGGCCAATTTACTTTCTTTCCTAATATGTTTTACAACTGTGAAGATTCTAATCGTCCATTGAAAAGAAGGTTAATGCGATTTATTAGCTTCGAAGAATGTGTTTACAGATGGTAAAACCGTATTTCCTACCAAAGAGGGTTTTATACCAGTACTTCCTTGAAGATACCTAAGAAGTCAGATAGGTTCTACAATTATCAATCAACAACGTGATTGTGGTAAACCTGACCAAAACGTTAATTAAATGACAAAGCTGGTTGTTAGTGACAAGAACTTCTGACTAGTAAACTGTGACGTTGATCGAGGGTGTTTTTGTGGGAACTCGGCCTGCCTGGTCACAGTGACACGCGTGTGTGAAAGCCAGGGGGGCGCACGCCCAAGAATGTCCGCGGCACGCTAGACTGAGCAGTTCTCTGGCAACATCAACATGGCCCACCAACAGGTGAGGGATTTCTACAACAGGATTATCAATCGATTTAAGATATTAAGAGTAAGTCGTAAGTTCGTCGTGACATTTTACTAATATTAACTTCAAAATTTAAAAGTTCTAAAAATTATTTAATTTATTTTGTTTTTTTAACAATACCGATGGGTTTATTTTGTTAAATTGCCTGATCAAATTAAGCTAAAAGTATGTACATTAAAAAAACAAGAAATATCTATCTTACCAAGCCAATTTGATATATTTTACATACTTTTGTTAAATTCATTTGTATACTGTACTTACATTTTCTATTTAAGTACACAAAATTAAAATTATTAAGTACACAATACCATAATATTTGTGCATTTTGTACTTGTATTGTAATATATTTGTGCATTTTGTGCTTATATTGTAATAAATTTGTGTTGTGTGACGTTTACTTGTACTGTATATGTATCAACAGGTATTATGCTTATTAAAAAACTAATATTAAAATGTGTTTAAGTGTAAGTTTAAACTTAACACTAATGAATTAAACTAATTTTTTTAATTTAACCTTTCACAATGATAATCAGATCAGAACTACTAAATGGCGTTCAAAATTGTTTATGGCTCCTGTGGTACTGAAGAAAGAAGGTACTTTTGCTGAAATTAATTAAATATTGCTTTAATTAAACATTTTGCTTCCGAAACAGAATTATTAACTATATCTCTTTAAATAGTGTGAACCTATATATTTGCATTTCCTACAGTCAATGAACAAGGGGTATGCTATTTTACAACAATAGTAATATACATTACAGTACAAACCTTCTGAATTCACTGTCATCAAGTGAAATATTTAAACAGTATTTTTTACAAGAATTAGTGTTTAAAAGGATATTTCGCACAAAGTCGCTAATTATAACTAAAGAACAATATTAGAACTTAGGCTTAAGCGGTCGGTGTCATAACTAGAATCTACATTTTCCGGTGACAATCGCGTCAAGGTACTATCTGCAATATTTACAAGATAACCAGACGTTTCGCCCACACTGTGATGTGGCATCCTCAGTGGTTTCTCTGAGACTGTAAATATTGTAGATAGTGCATTGATGCGGTTCTCACCGGAGAATGTAAATTTCATTTAAAGAACAATATTTGTCATATGAAAGTTGACATGTCTCTAGAATGGGTTAGACACAGAGAAAAAATAAACAGAGATCGCTGGCCGGAGCAAACGTCACAGTGGCAGTTCAAAGTATATTAAAACTTATATACTATCTTCATATATTTGTATTAATCCTTGAGGGTTTGTTGGGAACAAGGGAGAGGGACTGAAAACGTTGCTGGCCGTGCTATCACCTGGCAAATTGGAGAAATAACAGCTCAACACACATTTAGCGTCCGAAGTATCAGAGATTATTAGGTTCTTAAAAACAAAAACATCATCGGGCTATGACTATATATATCTTCGAAGCTTCTTAAGTCATGTTCTGAATATTTTATCAATCCCTTGGTACAGATGATTAACTATTCCTTTGAAAATGGAATCTTTCCAGATTTCTTAAAACTATCTATTGTAAAACCCATACATAAGAGAGGAAATGTACATGATCTTGAACATTTCAGGCCAATTTCAATTTTATCAACGTTCTCAAAGGTGTTTGAAGAAGTTGTATTGAGAAGGTTGTGTTCTTTTATAGATCAGAACAACATTATTTCTAACAAACAGTTTGAGTTTGTAAAAGGCAGATCTACGGTTGGTGCAATGTTTGCACTTTTGCATAGGGTGGTTGAGGCTTTGGATGGAAGGAGATCTACTGCTGGTATTTTTTCGACCTCCGTAAGGCATTTGATCTTGTGTCACATAAGCCTCTTTTGGAACAACTAGAAGTTATGGGGGTGCGGGGTGTGGCAAATAAATGGTTTTCCTCCATCCTAGTGATCGGCGTCAAGTTGTTGAATTAAAAGTGACAGATGTGGATACCTTGAGGCCATGTTATTCTGATGTTGAAACTATATCTAAGGGTGTGCCGCGGTGTTCCATGCTTGGGTCAGTGTTATTCATTTTATTTATAAATAATCTTCAAAAATATGTTACTGATGGCCAATTATGCCTGTTTGCTGACGACACGTCAATTGCAATAGAAGGGCAACGCCGACAGACCTTAGAGATAAGCTCATTTTCTTCAGTCTAATAAGGTCTTCCAGTGTTTTTGGGAGAATGGTTTAGTTGTCAACAATACAAAACAAAGTTTATTGATTTTAATATGACATCAAACAATACTGATGGTTTTAGCATTTTAATAAATGACGCAGAGGTCTGTTCTGATTACGATGTGTATTTTTTAGGGATAATTATCGATAGAAATTTAAATTTTCATTCTCATCAAATCAAATCAGTTTTATTGCAGTGGACATTTAACATGTATTGCAAAAGTCAATTTTATTTTAAAAGATATTTTATGTCTAGTTAAAAAATAATTTAGTTTCGCCCACACTACAAAAAAATCTCTCAAACATACAACATTTCTGCACATTCATACATCCAATTTTCCCACCTCCAGTTCCGGTGTCAGCATACCAAATGTGTGGTATCTAAGTTACTCGCCAAAAACTCACCCACACTATAAAAAGCATGGTCGGCTAGAAAGCCTTTTAATTGAGTTTTAAACGCCTTCAGCGTTCTGACGATTTTTATACAATTTGGTAGTTTATTGTAAAGATGGACACCTGCCTCTTGAGGGAAAATGCTCGTAAGTAACTGTTCTGTGCTTCCCAGTCCTATAGTTGTCCCTGCCTCTGGTGCCATATTCGTGAATGTCTCGTCCCCGAATCAAAGCATACTTAGAAAAAGTTGTTGTTTCTAGAATATAAAGGCAAGGTGAAGGCAAGATTCTTAATTTTTTGAAGATTGGCTTGCATGATTCTCTGAAATAAACTTTTTCGATCATACGAATCGCTCTTTTTTGTAATCTGAACACTCTCAGGAGCTGATTACTTGCACCGGCTCCCCACAACACTATGCCATAGACTAGGTGGGGATAAATTAAACCATAATACGCCGTCTTCAGTACCTAAATAGGGCAGTATTTGGCTAATGTCCTCATAACATAGATACCATATGTTAATTCGGCACATACCGCATCAATATGAGCGTTCCATATCAAACCTAGATCTATGTGTAATCCCAGGATTTTTGACGTGAACACCTCTTCCAGCATAGTGTCTTCCAACAGTACGCTGGGGACCCATTCTAGGCTCTGGGGACGTAAGGTAAAATTTATAAAATTTTATTTAGAAGAATTTGTATTCAAGTTTATGTTTTTGAAATATTGAATGCATTTATTCAATTCTACAAAAGTTTGTTGTTCCACGAGTTCAGGAGCTTTATCTCTAAAACACAGGGTTGTATCGTCTGCATATTGCATGATTTTTCCCTGGCTCAGAGATGCTCCAATGTCGTTGACATAAACTAAAAAAAGGGCTGGACTGAGAATTGATCCTTGAGGCACACCGTAGCACCGTAGGTTGATAAGTTCGGATGATTGATTTGCGATTTGTATAATTGAGATCTTTGTCTGAGGTATGATCCAAGCGCACACCTCTGATGCCATGAGATTCCGATTTGCTGAGTAGTATCTTATGGTCAACACAGTCAAAAGCTTTTGATAAGTCGAGAAAAACACCGAGGGTGGATTTCCGACATTCTAATCCCTCCACAACCATATCGACCAGACTCACCACTGCGTCTAAAGTCGATTTACCCTTTCTGAATCCAAATTGATACTCAGAGAGCTGGTTGTGTTTATTTAAAAAATTTAGCATTCTAGTTAAAAAACGTTTTTCAAATATTTTGCTCAAAATTGGCAAAATCGAGACCGGCTGATAGTTATTGATTGAGCAGGGGTCACCCTATTTAAATATAGGCGTTACCTTAGCTGTTTTAAGGAGCGAGGAAAAGACTCCAGTTTGAAAAGATAAGTTTATTAAGTGTGTCAGTGGCCTCAAGATATACTTGTAGCATTTCTTTAGGACTGACACTGACATAAAATTTAGATCGTTTGAATTTTTGGCTGGGAGCTCTCTAATAATCTGCTGATTTCTTCCTCATTGGCAAGTCTTTCTCATATCGACAAAGTTGCAAAAAAGATCTGTTCTGGGATTTTTTTTCCTTCGCAGACTTTCGTCTTTTACAGATACAGAAGTTCTTCTGACAACCTGCTATGCCACAATTTTCCTTATCTGTCATATGCAGTCTCTATATGGGGTGCGAAGAGTTCTCATGTACATAAGATACTTATCTTACAAAAAAAGGCCGTAAGAGTTATTGCACGTGTTCAAAAAGTACAGTCATGTAAAGCTGCTTTTAGAACTCTAAAAATACTGACATTTCCTGGAATTCACATTTTGCAAACAATAATGTTTTTGAAACAAAATCTGTAAATTTTTCAATCTCTTATTCCTCAATCTAAGTACAATGTGAGAGATAAGCAGAAATTAAATATTCCCCTACATAAAACGTCTTTAAAAAAAAAAAACATACATATATATTGCTGTGATTTTATATAATGCCATAAAGGATGACCTCAAGGCTGTGGGAGGCGTTGTTAAGTTTAAATGTAGTCTCAAATACTTTTTAATTGAAAAGTGTTTTTATTCAGTTAATGACTTTTTAAATAACCAGTAATTAGGCTACACTGTAATTGTTATTACTATATATACTAGTTTTGTATTATGTTTAATATTGACGCAAGCCAATGCATGTTTATTGTTTTTATGGCAATAAAGTTATTTTTTATTTGATTTGATATATACTCTGCTAAGAAAGGTGTTAAAAAATTGTCTATAGAATATTTATCTTGAAACGGATAAAATAAAAATACACAATATAGCATTGGAAAAATATACTTTGGAAAGTATCTCTATTTTAATAGAATAGGTAAACTTAGAACATGACGCCCAGTAAAATATTTATAAACAATTTTTCACGTTTTCAAGCATGCAAGGTGGCCTCTTCCCAAGCTGCAAAGTTACCGCTGGAAGGTCGACAGCCCTATAGTAGCAAAGCAATTTTACCGTAAGCGGGCAAAAACATTTTTTTTCTATTTCAATGTTACGGTACGTGTTTATTATTATTATGAGCGATGGTGAACTCTGATGGTTGTAATAGGCCCATTCTATTGAACCATAAGTTGTTATTACGATTTTTATGTAAAATCGTCAAGAATGACTTTTAGCCCTGAAAATGTGTGAAAATACTTAATATTTTACAAAAACAACTTATGAAAAAACCTAGAGCAGGTCTTCGGCGTTCTAATGACACCTCAAGTGTTACGATACGATTACTATTACTGTATGAAATAAATTGTTTAAATAAAAACCCATGGCTTTAGCGTTTTTCGTGAAGGGAACGTCCACCTTAAAAATACACCTGCATCCATAAAGAAAAAAAAATTCAATTATTGACAGTTGATTCACTCACATTCATCCTCTCAGTCGGAGGTATGGCCATTACCATGCTTCAGTTATGTGCAGATCTGTGAAGATACTTCACTTCCATTGTTCCACAGTTCTAGGTTAATTTCCCTTGCTATAACTTCTGAACGGGTTTTGCCCGTTTGCTCCGTTCTTCACAACTGTTCGCAGATAGCGAATGGCCTGAGGCACATCAGCTGTTCACGGTTGTCATTCCGTCCAGCTGGCTGAGATATTTAACTTATATTGTGGATCGAACAACATACATTTTGATTAGTTTTACAAAACAGCGGGTTATAATAAATTTATCATTAATTTGGAAATCAAGGACGTATCACAGAGAAGGGAAAACAGAAGTCGTGTCAAATAGTGTGCTCAGTTTGTGTCGAATAGTTATTTCTCCTGTTTGCCGTGCGATGAAAGAGCCATTGTAATCCTCATTGTCATCAATTTAAATCACTGCATTTACTCACTCACATGAAAGTAATGTATCGTAACTATACATTTCATAAGGATTACAAAGAGACTAAGTAATTGATTTTACAACCTCTAGAAGTCAAGAAAACGTTGCTTCAGGATTTAGATAAAAAGTTTTGTAAAAATTATAAAACTTAAATAAACTAATCTTGTTAAACCACGTATTAAAACATAAATAATAATTTTTTTTGTTAATAAAAGTGTAAAGTTGGTGAACAATTAAAACTAGTTTAATTCCGGTACACTTTTTGTTCGAACTAGGATAAAAATGATTAACACTTGTAGTAACATTTAAAATTGAATTATATCATAACGTACAATTAAACGAGGGAAACGAAGTTGTCATCGAATGTTTCATAGGCCTCCTGGGTTTTCAGTAAACAGGCTTCACATATAATTTCGCACCAACAGTAAAAACTCGATTAAAAAACCAAGTTACTTTCACATCCCAACTTGGGAAAACAATTTAGTTGTATATACATTACTTTACGGTCGTATCCTTCCACGACGTTGAGTTTTATTCTGTTCTCAAAAGCGAATCATCCCACAATTCTACCATATTTCTCTCTGTTTACCTTTACTTCAGGGACTTGATCCTTCCTGTTGACCTTACATCTTAGATGGCTCGTGTGTTCACCGGCTCACCCCCCCCCCCCCAGGTTGGGTTACGACCCATGGGTTGGGCGTGCCTCCGTACTAACGCGTGTCACACCGTCTCTAACCACCATTTCTAATTGGCCGTAAAATCGAACCACCCAATTAACAAGACAGTTAGTTGGCAGTAGCTGTCGACCTTCTTGTTACATACATCAGTTGTATCTCGGTAATCTATCTGCGGCTGGAGGTAGAACATTTAACGTTTTATTGTAAATTATATCGTAAACTATGCAAGTGATGTTATCTATGCAAGTGGATGGGAGAACCTATGTCTGGAGAATGAAACAGGAAGAAAAATGTTTCAATATACTCCAGGGAGTTTGAGTTGCATCTATATTAGTTTCACTTTTACTGTAGACTTATTGTTATTTTAATGATCAAACGAACAAGTCATTTGTATGCTTTGACTTAAATATGTTACTAATTAGATTGGACCATTCGCTTTGTTCTGTTGTTTGCATTCAGCACGTTTGCTCCGCCGATCATACCGCAATTTAGTTCGGTAAACATTTAAGCACAAGAATGAATCTATTGGTTTAAAATATGTATTGTAAATATGGGTAGCAACTTTGAAAAAATACGAGTTTTATAGATTTAATTTTTAAACGCCCATCGTAAAGCTGTGTGGTATATGGATTGCACTCAGGAGTGACGTAGTGTCCTACAAACTAAGACCAACTTTTCTTTAGAAGGTGTCATTAAATAATAACTCTAAAACAAATGTGGTAATCGGCTAGATAGGCCCTAATTGTTTTCACCATTCATTTGATTCTGTGGTAAAACAAATGTGGTAATCGGCGATAATTGTTTTCACCATTCACTTGATTCTATGGTAAAACAAATGTGGTAATCGGCTAGATAATTGTTTTCACCATTCATTTGATTCTGTGGTAAAACAAATGTGGTAATCAGCTAGATAATTGTTTTCACCATTCATTTGATTCTGTGGTAAAACAAATGTGGTAATCGGCGATAATTGTTTTCACCATTCACTTGATTCTGTGGTAAAACAAATGTGGTAATCGGCTAGATAATTGTTTTCACCATTCATTTGATTCTGTGGTAAAACAAATGTGGTAATCGGCTAGATAATTGTTTTCACCATTCATTTGATTCTGTGGTAAAACAAATGTGGTAATCGGCTAGATAATTCTTTTCACCATTCATTTGATTCTGTGGTAAAACAAATGTGGTAATCGGCTAGATAATTCTTTTCACCATTCATTTGATTCTGTGGTAAAACAAATGTGGTAATCGGCTTGATAATTCTTTTCGCCATTCACTTGATTCTGTGGTAAAACAAATGTGGTAATCGGCTAGATAATTGTTTTCACCATTCATTTGATTCTGTGGTAAAACAAATGTGGTAATCGGCTAGATAATTCTTTTCACCATTCATTTGATTCTGTGGTAAAACAAATGTGGTAATCGGCTAGATAATTCTTTTCACCATTCATTTGATTCTGTGGTAAAACAAATGTGGTAATCAGCTAGATAATTGTTTTCACCATTCATTTGATTCTGTGGTAAAACAAGTGTGGTAATCAGCGATAATTGTTTTCACTATTCACTTGATTCTGTGGTAAAACAAATGTGGTAATCGGCTAGATAATTGTTTTCACCATTCATTTGATTCTGTGGTAAAACAAATGTGGTAATCGGCTAGATAATTGTTTTCACCATTAATTTGATTCTGTGGTAAAACAAATGTGGTAATCGGCTAGATAATTGTTTTCACCATTAATTTGATTCTGTGGTAAAACAAATGTGGTAATCGGCTTGATAATTCTTTTCACCATTCATTTGATTCTGTGGTAAAACAAATGTGGTAATCGGCTAGATAATTCTTTTCACCATTCATTTGATTCTGTGGTAAAACAAATGTGGTAATCGGCTAGATAATTCTTTTCACCATTCATTTGATTCTGTGGTAAAACAAATGTGGTAATCGGCTTGATAATTCTTTTCACCATTCATTTGATTCTGTGGTAAAACAAATGTGGTAATCGGCTAGATAATTCTTTTCACCATTCATTTGATTCTGTGGTAAAACAAATGTGGTAATCGGCTAGATAATTGTTTTCACCATTCATTTGATTCTGTGGTAAAACAAATGTGGTAATCGGCTAGATAATTCTTTTCACTATTCATTTGATTCTGTGGTAAAACAAATGTGGTAATCGGCTAGATAATTCTTTTCACCATTCATTTGATTCTGTGGTAAAACAAATGTGGTAATCGGCTAGATAATTATTTTCACCATTCATTTGATTCTGTGGTAAAACAAATGTGGTAATCGGCTAGATAATTGTTTTCACCATTCATTTGATTCTGCGGTAAAACAAATGTGGTAATCGGCTAGATAATTCTTTTCACCATTCATTTGATTCTGTGGTAAAACAAATGTGGCAATCGGCTTGATAATTATTTTCACCATTCATTTGATTTTGTGGTAAAACAAATGTGGTAATCGGCTAGATAATTCTTTTCACCATTCATTTGATTCTGTGGTAAAACAAATGTGGTAATCGGCTAGATAATTCTTTTCACCATTCATTTGTTTCTGTGGTAAAACAAATGTGGTAATCGGCTAGATAATTGTTTTCACCATTAATTTGATTCTGTGGTAAAACAAATGTGGTAATCGGCTTGATAATTCTTTTCACCATTCATTTGATTCTGTGGTAAAACAAATGTGGTAATCGGCTAGATAATTGTTTTCACCATTCATTTGATTCTGTGGTAAAACAAATGTGGTAATCGGCTAGATAATTCTTTTCACCATTCATTTGATTCTGTGGTAAAACAAATGTGGTAATCGTCTAAATAATTCTTTTCACCATTAATTTGATTCTGTGGTAAAACAAATGTGGTAATCGGCTAGATAATTCTTTTCACCATTCATTTGATTCTGTGGTAAAACAAATGTGGTAATCGGCTAGATAATTCTTTTCACCATTCATTTGATTCTGTGGTAAAACAAAGGTTCAGTAACATCTCGGACCAGTAACATCTCGGCCCACAGTGAATTTCCGAGAAAAATAGTAACATTTCGGACCACTCGGTTTTACAGATAATTAAGCGAGTAACATCTCGGACCACTAGAAGTTGACGAGGGTTGTGGAACGCAAAGCAGGTAGTCGGAGGTCCTTTACCCCTGTTGGGTAATTCGCACCTGGCTGTGGAATTTCACCCCTTCCTGCTACAAGCCGTAGATTCCCACCCCCTCCCCCACTCACGACCCCTTCCGCTATGGACGGTGACATTTGCAAATACAAGTCTTAGTTTGACTAGTGATTCCTTAGTGTTAAGAGTCAAATATGGAATTTTCAACTACCATTAGAGGCAACCCGAGTTTACTTCTTAATGGATTCAGATACACAAAGAAGAGAGAAAATAAGTGTGGTGAAGTTGTGTGGCGGTGTATAAACCGCCCTTGTAGTGCAAAAGTGATAACAAAAAACGGTGAACTTATAACAGAAGAGGCCCATCTGTCTTGTGTTCCTGATGTTGCGGCAAACGATGTCCAGAAGGCTATGGCACAGGCGAAGAAGAGAGCTCGGGAGGAGACGGACATATCGATTTCACGGGTAGGTTTACATTTTTATTAGTAACGATATTTATAATTTCCACTGCTGTAGTAAGAAAGCTGCAAATGTTGTCCTCGTTAAGTGGTTATCGTTATTATTATTAAGTGGATAAAAATTAAGAATAGTAAATTTTTTACTAAAAAATATTACTAACTATAATTCCTACACTATCTATCATTCTTCTATCATATCCTACACTAATTATAAATTAGTGTAGGACTTCAGGCCTAGCTGTTTAACAAAAATTTTAGCTATAAACTGGAACCTTTAAAAAATCATTATTTTTTGTTGTTTGTAATTGGTTCTCTTGTTTGTGTTGCAGAAATGATATTCTTCACTTATTAGTTCGGCTAGATAATTGTTTTCACCATTAATTTGATTCTGTGGTAAAACAAATGTGGTAATCGGCTTGATAATTCTTTTCACCATTCATTTGATTCTGTGGTAAAACAAATGTGGTAATCGGCTAGATAATTGTTTTCACCATTCATTTGATTCTGTGGTAAAACAAATGTGGTAATCGGCTAGATAATTCTTTTCACCATTCATTTGATTCTGTGGTAAAACAAATGTGGTAATCGTCTAAATAATTCTTTTCACCATTAATTGGATAAAAATTAAGAATAGTAAATTTTTTACTAAAAAATATTACTATCTATAATTCCTACACTATCTATCATTCTTCTATCATATCCTACACTAATTATAAATTAGTGTAGGACTTCAGGCCTAGCTGTTTAACAAAAATTTTAGCTATAAACTGGAACCTTTAAAAAATCATTATTTTTTGTTGTTTGTAATTGGTTCTCTTGTTTGTGTTGCAGAAATGATATTCTTCACTTATTAGTTGTTCATTATGAAGGTTTAATTTTTTGTCAATCCTTAAATTTTCGTTTAATTCATTTTCCATCACCATTTTCACAGAGTGCTCGGGTTTTGTACATTTTAGAGTGTATGCATACATTAGTCAAAACCACAAACCTTAAAAATATTGTGTTTAACTGGATTGTAACCCTGTTTCAGATATTCGAGGAAGAATTCAGACCCCTCCAGCAATCTGGATTTGAACTGGTAACGAAAGTTCCTGCATTTTCGAAGTACAAAGTTACCTTGCATCGACAGCGACGGGATTCTCAGGGTATTCAGACTGAACCCAGTCATCGGGATGAAGTGGAGTTGAATCCAGAATATTTGATTATGTCCGACGGAACAAACTTCTTGTTAGCTGACGACCGTGATGGAGAAAGAATTCTGATCTTTGCCAGCTCCACAGGAAAAGCGGCACTAAAAGAAAATAAAAATGTTTTCATGGATGGAACATTCAAGAGTGTGAGTAAACAATTTGCTCAATTGTACACTATTCATGTTGATTTAGGAAGTACTGTGGAAGAGACTAATGTTACCCCAGTAGTTTTTGCCATGCTCCCCGATAAAAGAAAATCAACTTACATTCGAATGCTTAATGCGATCCGTAGTGGGCTCCTGAAACAGTAAATGCTGACTTTGAAGCTGCAGTGATCGAGGCGGTCAACACAGTTTTTCCAAATGCAGATTTCTACGGCTGTTATTTTCATTTTTCGCAGAGCCTTTGGAGGAAGGTGCAAAACCTTGGGCTTTCCAGCGAGTACAACACTAACCAGGAAGTGAGAGACTCAGTGAGGAAATGCGCCACTCTTGCTTTTTTGAAGCCAGCAGATGTGGTGGAAGGGTGGCTTCACGTCTACAGCATAGCTGAAGAAAACGAGAAACTCATTGAGTTTTTTGATTATTTCGTCGAGCAGTGGCTAGACAATCCCCTTTTGCCTTTGAAGGCTTGGAACTGCAGTGGAAGGCGACACAGAACCAACAACGCGGTTGAAGGCTGGAACCACCGACTCAACTCAGTGGTGGGCAAGCCACATCCTCGAATTCAGAGCTTGATCAAATCTCTTATGCAGGAGGCAGAAAAATCTGACTTGATAGTTACAAGAATTGACCTTAACTTAGAAGGTGTTAAACGGAGGAAAAAATACGTTGAAATTGATCAGAGGCTAGAGAAAGCAAATGTGCAATTAGAGATGTCAGGAGATGTTCAAAGGTTTTTGAGAAACGTCTCCTACATACTAAAGATGGACTGAGACAAAAGAAACCACCAATGTGCTACATGACGATTGCCTACTTCGTTGACAAAGATATACTTATACATTGTACATATTGTACATACCTGTTTAGTTTTAATAGTCATCATTTTTTGATATTAGTTATAAAATGACAAAGCGCAAGCTGCATCAAGACGATATATAATTGTGCCATATGTAAATAGCGAGAAGATTCGACAAGGCTGAAAAGCCGCTTTTTGCATTACCAGACTTGGTTTGTGTTTTAAGATCAGACCTTTCTAGTAATGAGAAAGTTGGCTGATCATTTATTTTAGAAGTCAGACGAGAGAAAGTATGCAGTGTAGCCTGATAGTACAATAACATCTTTTTTTGACAACGATACATTTTTAAAATTGTACATATTGTATATAATGAAATTATATTGTTTAGTAGGGCTGTTATCAATATAACAATTGCATAATTCATTTTTAGAACAAAACACCCTTTATAAAATAAATATATTATTTATAAAAGAACGAAATGTTTCGGAACTAAGTCCATTTTATAAAGGGTGTTTTTATCTAAAAATGAATCAAGCAATTTGTATATCGGTATATGATTGTTTAATTTTAATAGTAATAATTATTTAGTTATACTAGTTTCACAAAATGTCAAAGCGCAAGCTGCATCAAGGCGATAAAGAAGGCAGACGAGATGTGTGGTCCGAGATGTTACTGGGGGGGAGGTAGTCAGGTAAATTCCAAGCTCCAGTTCGTGGAACGGGTCCGAAATGTTACCTGGTCCGAGATGTTACTGGTCCGAAGTATTACGACACGAAAACAAATGTGGTAATCGGCTAGATAATTGTTTTCACCATTCATTTGATTCTGTGGTAAAACGAATGTGGTAATCGGCTAGATAATTGTTTTCACCATTCATTTGATTCTGTGGTAAAACAAATGTGGTAATCGGCTAGATAATTGTTTTCACCATTCATTTGATTCTGTGGTAAAACAAATGTGGTAATCGGCTAGATAATTGTTTTCACCATTCATTTGATTCTGTGGTAAAACAAATGTGGTAATCGGCTAGATAATTGTTTTCACCATTCATTTGATTCTGTGGTAAAACAAATGTGGTAATCGGCTAGATAATTCTTTTCACCATTCATTTGATTCTGTGGTAAAACCCGTAACGTGAATAACATTAAATTGACTTTTCGCCAACTAAAAAAGTAAATTAATTAAATCATCCAAACAACTTAATTTGGTAGTTCAGACCATTCTATAAATTCAATAGATTGTTGTAAATTTACTGTAATAGTAGGCTATATTGACTCTGTAAATATTATATTATCATTAACTACTACACCCTATCAGGGACGTGGTTGATCATAAGTTTGATTTAATTTTCCTTTTTCTTCACCCTTCATTTATAATTTTTTTCTACATTTGTCAGCTGTTTTCTTTCTTCGGTCCAGTTTTCCTCGGTGTTTGTTTTGCGTCGGTTTCAAATTTCATATTCATTGTTTGGTATTTGCATAGTGCAATGTTTTTAAAATCCTTAATTCAAATCTGCTGTATTTCATTTTGTACTTATTTCAATAATTTTCTTTGGTAATTTTATTTTCATTCATTTTTTCTATATGTGTAGGACTGTCATATTCATTTTCTGATCTCGTTTGAAAGTGTGTTTATTTTTACATCGTTTTTGTTCTATGATCTCTTCATCTATGTATTTATTATCGTTATATTAGACCATAAAGTATAGTTATAAAATATTAAGGTCACATGTTTTCGTTGTATAGAACAACTATTTAAATTAAGGTAATAATTTTAACATAACTACAAACTTGTTAATAATGCCGGCGTAGTGGCTTAGTGGCTAAGGCTTCGGAGTACGGAGGGCAAGTTTCGGTTTGAATCACCAACTCAGCTAACGGTCGGTACTTCACTCGTATATAATTCACGCAAAGGCCTACAGGCCCATCTGAACTGGTGAGTGAGGATTCAATAAAAAAAGAAATAGTAATGATATTTTATGTAATAGTTACAGAGGTCATTTGGTGCTAGGTGTTTTTTGTAAATTAGATAAATGATAATTTTCAAGATATAAATAGTCACGCACGTTGTGAGAGATTATAAAACGAAGATTAATAAAGTGGAATATGTATAAAAGAGATACTGTATTTCAAACCTATCCAGTGCATAAGTCGTAAACATTTCTTATTTACTAAAGCTATTTAATTTCACACGGCGTATATGAATGATAAAAAATAAGCATATATATTGTATGGGATTGGCAATATTATTATTGCATGCCAAGAAGGATATTTTATTGAACAACTCGGCAGTTTGCATTCATATCTATGTATTATCGTTGGATTCAAACCAAATGATTCAATGAATATGGAACTTGTGATCTAAATGTGCAGTACAAACATTTTTGTACTGTCCAACTAATTGGAACATAATAACTGCCACAGTCAACCTCAGTATTATTTTTATTTATTTACTTTTATATAAAAGGAAGTTTGGATTTATACTTATTAGATTTTGCTGCTAAGATAAATTACTTATTGAACCCACCTGTCACTTACATGACGTTTCAATAATTATTATATTCACATTCAAAACAAAGGAATATCTAAACATAAATTTATTACAATATAAGTACAAACATTTACAAATATTACTGTGATCGATTTCGGTAAACCACGCTTACCATCCTCAGACCAGAAGTGTCTACAAAGATCCTCCACAGGGGATCATATGATAATCAACAAAGAAAGATTTTTTACATATTAATAACAAAATTTGTTTAAGTCTGTTTTGTATTTCTACCAATACGTAAGTTAATATGATAATTAAGAAAATACTATAAAACTTGCATTAAAATTATTACTAAAGAAATAATAATTCACCCTAAAATATTTTGAGAGGTCTCCCACATAGGTGAACTACATCTTGAGTAGGCCGGATTGCATGAGTTAGTTTGTCAATGGACTCTTTGTATTTATCTTTTTATCGAATACAATACTTATGTTAACTTATTGTTGAAATGAAAATGAAAATGTTATGATAGCAATGATATTTAAAAAGAGGGTGAACTGAAAACTCTTAGTTTTGCAACTAATAGCAGGTCGAAGAATTAGTTTAAAAATACCGGCGAGAATCATTCTTCCAACATTATTGAAGCACACGCCCTGACTATTCCAAAATCAGTTGTCTCTGCTTTAGCAAAAAAGTATCTAACTGTTAAAACAAATTTTAAAACTATTAACTCTATAACATACATCACCGGACTGACCACAGCTGTGAGGTGTAGTGCGAAAGTTAGCTCGTAATAAGTTGAGGCTTTACCTACTATCAAAAGCAGAGAAACAATGTTCATTTCATATGGTTAAAAAGCTATTTTACACACTTGGGACTTTAAGTTCCTGTGGAACATTTTTGAAAAGTAAACGTACAATGTGAAATGTGTTTGTTGATTTAGAAACTACTAGAACTGTTTTTATTCCAACTATTTATTTAGTGTCTTGTATTAAGAATATTAAACTGCATTAACAATGTTGTTTGAATTTAATTTTTTAATTTGGACTCTTAAAAACTTCTATACCCTTTATTTCTATACACTGGCCAAATATAGGCACCCGGCTGGCTTACAAAGAGACGCCGATGACCTTTCAAGCCCTTGAGTGTTACCTCTTGAGCAATTAGTTTTAAAATTATAAGATATAACACGGCTTAAAGTGAACAGAGATTTTACCTTTTCAGTCTTCAAAGGTAATCTTGACCCGCCTCTTAAAATTACCGGATGTACAAACATATCTAAATCGCCAGTGTAATTAATAGTGATTCTCAGGCAATCTACTGAGTCTCCGAAGTCCTCATGAGGCGCATAAGTTAGCTCCTTCTAAAGGCAATTAGAAAACTGACCTCTTTTGATCGACTCAAAGAAATCCCATCAGATTCATCCCTATATGGAAATTGCTTATTGCAGAAAAAACTTAATATTCTTATTAATTCCATTAAATGTGTGACCCATTGTGGTTAAAAGACTAAAAATGCTAACAAATATTTGCTAATTTAAAGTAATTAGCAAAAACAGTATCAGCAGAAAAGAGCAAGGATTTATAATTAATTGTCAAATGCCTTGACCGGAGTTGTGGCCTCCAGCTATGTTCTAGAACCGGACGTGTGCTGAGTATTGAAGGGGTTCCTGTAGGCAACACCTGGCTCATCACTCCTAGTGGCTCCGGTTACAATACGGACACTGATTCAGCACTTGACTGGTTTTTCCAAGGTCTTCGCGTGTTCTGGAACAAAGCGTATACGGAGTTATAAGGTGGTGGTAAACGTTTGTGGTGGATCAGTACGCCTAGTTCATCACTCCTAGTAGCTTCGGTTACAATACGGACACTGATTCAGCACTTGACTGGTTGTTCCAATGTCTCCGCATGTTCTGGAACAAAGCGTATACGGAGTTATAAGGTGGTGGTAAACGTTTGTGGTGGATTAGTACGCCTGGCTCATTACTCCTAGTGGCTTCGGTTACAATACGGACACTGATTCAGCACTTGACTGATTGTTCCAAGATCCCCGCGTGTTCTGGAACAAAGCGTATACGGAGTTATAAGGTGGTGGTAAACGTTTGTGGTGGATTAGTACGCCTGGCTCATCACTCCTAGTGGCTCCGGTTACATTACGGACACTGATTCAGCACTTGACTGATTGTTCCAAGATCCCCGCGTGTTCTGGAACAAAGCGTATACGGAGTTATAAGGTGGTGGTAAACGTTTGTGGTGGATTAGTACGCCTGGCTCATCACTCCTAGTGGCTCCGGTTACATTACGGACACTGATTCAGCACTTACTGGTTGTTCCAAGGTCCCCGCGTGTTCTGGAACAAAGCGTATACGGAGTTATAAGTTGGTGGTAAACGTTTGTGGTGGATTAGTACGCCTGGCTCATCACTCCTAGTGACTTCGGTTACATTACGGAAACTGATTCAGCACTTACTGGTTTTTCCAAGGTCCCCGCGTGTTCTGGAACAAAGCATATACGGAGTTATAAGGTGGTGGTAAACATTTGTGGTGGATCAGTACGCCTTGCTCATCACTCCTAGTGGCTTCGGTTACAATACGGACACTGATTCAGCACTTGACTGATTGTTCCAAGGTCCCCGCGTGTTCTGGAACAAAGCGTATACGGAGTTATAAGGTGGTGGTAAACGTTTGTGGTGGATCAGTACGCCTGGCTCATTACTCCTAGTGGCTTCGGTTACAATACGGACACTGATTCAGCACTTGACTGATTGTTCCAAGGTCCCCGCGTGTTCTGGAACAAAGCGTATACGGAGTTATAAGGTAGTGGTAAACGTTTGTGGTAGATCTGTACGTCTAGTTCATCACTCCTAGTGGCTTCGGTTACAATACGGACACTGATTCAGCACTTGACTGATTGTTCCAAGGTCCCCGCGTGTTCTGGAACAAAGCGTATACGGAGTTATAAGGTGGTGGTAAACGTTTGTGGTGGATCAGTACGCCTGGCTCATCACTCCTAGTGGCTCCGGTTACAATACGGACACTGATTCAGCACTTGACTGATTGTTCCAAGGTCCCCGCGTGTTCTGGAACTAAGCGTATACGGAGTTATAAGGTGGTGGTAAACGTTTGTGGTGGATTAGTACGCCTGGCTCATCACTCCTAGTGACTCCGGTTACATTACGGAAACTGATTCAGCACTTACTGGTTGTTCCAAGGTCCCCGCGTGTTCTGGAACAAAGCGTATACGGAGTTATAAGGTAGTGGTAAACATTTGTGGTGGATCAGTACGCCTTGCTCATCACTCCTAGTGGCTTCGGTTACAATACGGACACTGATTCAGCACTTGACTGATTGTTCCAAGGTCCCCGCGTGTTCTGGAACAAATCGTATACGGAGTTATAAGGTGGTGGTAAACGTTTGTGGTAGATCAGTACGCCTGGCTCATTACTCCTAGTGGCTTCGGTTACAATACGGACACTGATTCAGCACTTGACTGATTGTTCCAAGGTCCCCGCGTGTTCTGGAACAAAGCGTATACGGAGTTATAAGGTGGTGGTAAACGTTTGTGGTAGATCTGTACGTCTAGTTCATCACTCCTAGTGGCTTCGGTTACAATACGGACACTGATTCAGCACTTGACTGATTGTTCCAAGGTCCCCGCGTGTTCTGGAACAAAGCGTATACGGAGTTATAAGGTGGTGGTAAACGTTTGTGGTGGATTAGTACGCCTGGCTCATTACTCCTAGTGGCTCTGGTTACAATACGGACACTGATTCAGCACTTGACTGGTTGTTCCAAGGTCCCCGCGTGTTCTGGAACTAAGCGTATACGGAGTTATAAGGTGGTGGTAAACGTTTGTGGTGGATTAGTACGCCTGGCTCATCACTCCTAGTGGCTCCGGTTACAATACGGACACTGATTCAGCACTTGACTGATTGTTCCAAGGTCCCCGCGTGTTCTGGAACAAAGCGTATACGGAGTTATAAGGTGGTGGTAAACGTTTGTGGTGGATTAGTACGCCTGGCTCATCACTCCTAGTGGCTCCGGTTACAATACGGACACTGATTCAGCACTTGACTGATTGTTCCAAGGTCCCCGCATGTTCTGGAACTAAGCGTATACGGAGTTATAAGGTGGTGGTAAACGTTTGTGGTGGATCAGTACGCCTGGCTCATCAATCCTAGTGGCTCTGGTTACAATACGGACACTGATTCAGCACTTGACTGGTTGTTCCAAGGTCCCCGCGTGTTCTGGAACTAAGCGTATACGGAGTTATAAGGTGGTGGTAAACGTTTGTGGTGGATTAGTACGCCTGGCTCATCACTCCTAGTGGCTCCGGTTACAATACGGACACTGATTCAGCACTTGACTGATTGTTCCAAGGTCCCCGCGTGTTCTGGAACAAAGCGTATACGGAGTTATAAGGTGGTGGTAAACGTTTGTGGTGGATTAGTACGCCTGGCTCATCACTCCTAGTGGCTCCGGTTACAATACGGACACTGATTCAGCACTTGACTGATTGTTCCAAGGTCCCCGCATGTTCTGGAACTAAGCGTATACGGAGTTATAAGGTGGTGGTAAACGTTTGTGGTGGATCAGTACGCCTGGCTCATCAATCCTAGTGGCTCTGGTTACAATACGGACACTGATTCAGCACTTGACTGGTTGTTCTAAGGTCCCCGCGTGTTCTGGAACAAAGCGTATACGGAGTTATAAGGTGGTGGTAAACGTTTGTGGTGGATCAGTACGCCTGGCTCATTACTCCTAGTGGCTCTGGTTACAATACGGACACTGATTCAGCACTTGACTGGTTGTTCCAAGGTCCCCGCGTGTTCTGGAACTAAGCGTATACGGAGTTATAAGGTGGTGGTAAACGTTTGTGGTGGATCAGTACGCCTGGCTCATTACTCCTAGTGGCTCTGGTTACAATACGGTCACTGATTCAGCACTTGACTGGTTGTTCCAAGGTCCCGCGTGTTCTGGAACAAAGCGTATACGGAGTTATAAGGTGGTGGTAAACGTTTGTGGTGGATCAGTACGCCTGGCTCATTACTCCTAGTGGCTCTGGTTACAATACGGACACTGATTCAGCACTTGACTGGTTGTTCCAAGGTCTCCGCGTGTTCTGGAACAAAGCGTATACGGAGTTATTAGGTAGTGGTAAACGTTTGTGGTAGATCAGTACGCCTGGCTCATTACTCCTAGTGGCTCTGGTTACAATACGGACACTGATTCAGCACTTGACTGGTTGTTCCAAGGTCCCTGCGTGTTCTGGAACAAAGCGTATACGGAGTTATAAGGTGGTGGTAAACGTTTGTGGTGGATTAGTTCGTCTAGCTCATCATTTCTCCTTTTAAGAGATGGACGCTACTTCAAGTTTGCGTGTTTTCAAGTTGGATAAGTGCGCCTGGTTCAGTACTCCTAGTGGCCTAGTCACAGAACGGACACAGCTCCAGCAGCTGACTTGTTGAACTATGTCGCCGGCACTGTGCTGAGTTTTCAAGGTGGATCAGTGCACCTGGCTCATTACTCCTAACGGCTCCAGTTTCATGACGGACTTTGCTTCAGCAACTGACTTGTTGAGTTGCGATCACGGCATGGTCTGGAGCCGAGTGGAGTGCTGAATGTCCAAGGTGGATCAGAACGCCTGTCGCACCACTCCAGTTACAAGACGGACGCTGTCTCAGCAGCTGACTCGTTCCCTTTCAAGTAAGTCCTCAATGAATGATTAAGCAATAATTCGAACTGCTTAGCACACTCTACTTTCTACAAAGCTGTTTTCTTTTAACAAATGGAGTAAGTGTAAAACAATTCACACGAATTTATAAAGACATTTTCAGCCTTCTCTTAAAGAAACAATCTTACATAATCAGTATTAAAGTTATACAACAAAATGGCCTTATTATTAAACACTATTAGGACATGAAGAAACCACCTAGAAATAGTGAAATAGCATGAAACAAACATGCCGTGTTCTCGGTGCTTTCAACATCTCCCAATAGTGTTTATTGGGAGCAAGGTCTGTGGTACAGGTGCCGTCATCAATACAGGAAAAGCAGCGATGGAGGAAGTAGTTTTACATTTTATTAGGTATAAGTTGGCAAAGGTGAAAGGTTGCCTGGATAACCCACTGAGTGCACAGAACCTGTTATAAATTATAAAGGAACTTTCCTTGAGGAATAACCGACCAAATGATTATCTAAATATAGTTTAAAATATGCATCATTTGGGCATTTAGGACCAGGAACTTTACACAGTCTACCTCCTGAGGATGTTCAAAATAAATTAAAAATTTATTTGACAGCATTTAAAATTGTTTTATTACATTTCCCTTGTATATTGTTTTGTGTATAACTTAGTTGAGTAATTTAAAAACACCCTGTGTTTTGGAGGAAATTAATTATTTTTTAAACTCGCATAAGTTAGTGTAGTCATATACGTTAGAATTACTGAATCTATGGAGCATATTTCAAATAAGAACGGTTTTGGATTTTATATTGCAACTTAACAAAATTTACTTTCTATGTGGTTTTGTACTTATCTATAATAAAACTCAGATAAGGAGACAGCTTATGAAACCGAAAGGAAAATAAACTTATAACTATTTCCCTTTTAAGTTTGCTGACTATTGTAATGTTATATGTTGTAAATAATTGTATCAAACATTGATTAAACTAAGTGATAAAGGAGAGGCTGGATCGGTCGGCCATCTTAGATTTACTTTCCGTAATTCCAGTGTAAAATGGTTCATTTGACTTTTACGGAATTTGTCTCATAAAACTATGTTTTGTTTGTTATATAGTAGATATTTGAATAGAAAATGTTAATTTCTCGGCGTATTTTTATTTTAATGTGACGATACACGGGCTTATTTGGATCTCTGCTGGGAGAAGCTCAGTGTTGATCTTCCAGTGACCACCATCTGCCGATCGCACCGCATCGGGCCCAGAGCGCAGACCAAACAGGATGGCACCCCTCGACACTGGCCCATCATCTTGAGGTTTGTAAGCTACCATGATCGGCACCGTGCAGAGAAGAAGAAGCTAAGAGGGACTGGAATTGTAGGAGAGAACCTCACGGCGGCGAGGGTTGAGGTACTCAGGAAGGCAGCTGCAATACACGAAGGACGAAACGCCTGGACCACGGACGGCCGAGTGATGTGGGTCGACAGCGACGGAATGCGCGGATCCGCAACTCGACTGGAGGACTTACCAGAAGTTTTATGACTGTACTGGTTGATAGTAATTTCGTTATTTTTGTTTCTAATTATTTTTGATTATGAATCTGTGAGTTTGTTTATTTTTCGCAATTTGAGTTAGGGTTTTGATTTAATTTGATTATAATTTTAAATAAAGCATCAATAAGAGTTTAGTTATTGACAGAAAGGGAAAGCTTTGTTTTATTCTTTTATTTGTATATTTACTTATAATTATTACTGTTTTTGCTTACTATTTTATTTATTTATAGAATTTTTTATTGGTTAATTGCTTTAAATGAATAGATAACATTTTTAGTAAAATGCTAAAATTGCACTTGTAGAAACAAAGTACCATTTGTTACTTGCAGGAAGGCTCTTCTTCTTCTTTTCAGTATAAACTATTATTATTCAAATATGTTTCCTTTTACATTAACACATTGTCATAATTCGTAAATCCATAACATTAGCAATAAAACAGTCGAATTACCAGGCTATTGTCTTGAATTACCCCTGTCGAAACGATCGTCTCCACAAGGGGGTGGAGGTGTTGCCATCTACGTCAAGTCTCACCTGTCTAGTCACATATTGCACTCCTCCGACACTTCTAGAGAAGGAAGGCCTAAATATATGTTCTTATCAGCATTAATGGAACGCATATCCTTGCTAGTGTTTGCTACAGAGCTCCAAATCTTCGTTATCTTTCTGAATTTTAGGAAGCCCTTCAAGTCCACATTGCTCGCTACAGTCATGTCTTAATGATGGAGGACCTGAACTCTGACTTACTTGGACCTGTTACTTATGATCAAACTTACTTGACAACTATGTTGCACTCATGTAACATGACAATTCTTCAACTGGACGCCACTCATCACACTGCCACTGCTGACAATTGGCTCGACCCTAGTTGCACACCTTGGGCAACTCTCTGCTCCTGGTCTTTCAAAACACCTAATCTTTCCCGACACCTACTGACCCGACTGTTTTCTTTCAAAACACCTACTGACCCGACCCTAGTTGCACACCATGGGCAACTCTCTGCTCCTGGTCTTTCAAAACACCTAATCTTTCTTATTTATAAACTTCGCCCACCAACGCCTAAGCCTGAATTCATTCAATATCGTAACTACGGTTTAATGAACCATCAAGCTTTGTTGTCGGATGCAGCAGCGCTGCCTGGAATGAGGCTTTTTCATCTAACAACATTAACTTAATGGTGGATAAATTCAACTTTCATTTAACCAATCTTTTTGATGATCACGATTTAAAAATTAAAAACGAGTTACTAAAGGACCAGATCCTTGGCTTATTGATCATATTCACCATTTGCAAAAACAAAGAGACTCAGCTTTTCGTAGTGCTAAAAGGACAAAATCCGCCCAGGGCTGGGCTGTTTATAAACTGCTAAGAAATAGAACCCAACAGCAAGTAAGAAATTCTAAGATCAGATTTTATGATAATTCCTTTTATCAAAATTTTTCTACAAAAATATTATGGTCCAAAGTTAAGGAGCTAGGAATCGGGAAATCCAAGCAGGAATCCACAATCTCTTTTGACTTGAACTCTCTCAATGATTTCTTCGTTAATATCCCTGTTGCCATGACTGGTGCATGCTGTTATGTTACTGAGATTGACAATCACCCAACAGTGGTCCCCAACCATCAGTTTTATTTTGCACCTGTAACTGAGGCTGACGTGTTTAAAGCTGTCGTGAGGATGTCCAGCGGTGCTGTCAGGGCTGACAAATTCCCATCCGATTATTAAAGCTACCTGTTAATCTGCCCATAATAACTAAAATATTTAATGTATCTTTAAAATCACCTTATTTTCTTGTTCTCTGGAAACATACAGTAGTACGTCCATTGCAAAAATGGACGTACTACTGCAGGAGTCTCCTCTGAAACTCCTTCTGACTTCAGGCCTATCAGTCTACTTTCCGCCCTCTCCAAATGCCTTGAACGAGTCGTACACCAACAATTTATATCGTACCTGGATCAAAATAAAATGTTGTCGAAATATCAATCTGGCTTTCGTTCCAATCTTAGTACTACTACTGCTCTTCTTAAGATCACTGATGACATTAGGATAAGAGACTTTTCAAACCAAGATGGCGAACACTCAACAATCTCAGTGACAGTGCTCCCATATTTAGTGTAATTCTAGTGGGTAAACCAACAATATCCCTCTGATAATTATACATAACTACTACTTCATAGTACTCTGAGTACATATAAATAAGCTATTATCAAACACAAACATACCTCAAAGTGCAATATCCATATTTCACTAATCCACTTTATGGAGTATTGACTTCAACTACTTTTAAGCCATTTGACTTCAATGTAATTAACTCAAAAAATCAATTATATTTCAAGACAATTTTCATGAAAGACTAATTATTATATTAATCAACTAAGCAATGACTTTTAATAATTTATTAATTACTAATAACAAACAAATATATCATAGCCAAATAGTCAACCTATAATAGTGACGTCATAAAAGCTCCAACTCATTGGATACGTCACTCAGTGATATATTATTCAAATCATCAAGCCACCTGCTGTACAACAGAGACAGATAAGTGCAACTGTGTGGATGGCTCAGACTGGAGCACTGACCTGGAGCTGTTGACTGTGTGACATACTCACATGACCAACATCTCAACTGCCTCAATTAGACAACATTAACTGTCTATTTCATTAAGCAGCTGATTATTTTTACTAACCAATTTACTCAATAATGAGGAATTGATTATCCTTAAATCAAACACATTTATAATTATAAACTCATGACTTAACTGACATAGTGAACCAGCCAAACACTTAATAAAAAACTGTATCTGAATTTTAATATATCTGACATAAAGAAATAGCCAAACCTTTCATAACTGAAACAACCTTTCAACACCCTAACATCAATATAATACCAGTATATTGATAGATAATACCAGAATATAATACCAATAAAGCTTTATTTGACAGTGCATACTTAAATAATAATATTCAAGGAACTGTACTAAGCCATACATTTTAAATGAAAGATAAAAATAATACACTCACTAGTAAATGTGTTGATACTGGCAGTCCTGCAATTAAAACCAGGTAATTTTTCAATAATAAAAATTATACATAATGATACGAATGTAAAATTCTCTCAAAAACTTTTAAACCCAAGTTCAGTAAGCAAAGGAAAACAATCCACTTTGGGAAGTGTAAATGCTAAGTCACCAAGAAAAACTATTAAAAAAATAGACTCCCTAGAATCTTGCATTACAAATTTGAGAGAAAATAAAGAAATGGAGAAAATTGCTCTTTATGTAGATAGTCTAAAAAGTGATTTGGTGAAATTAAAAAAAGAGAATCAGATCTTATCCGAAACTGTAGACAAAACTAAAACTAAACTTATTGAAGCAATCTCTCAGTTAAAAGATTATAGCAAAGAAAAAATGATAACAAACTTACTAAAACAACTTGGTTAACTGATGAACATATCGGACAGTATTTAACCAACTGAATGATATGGTATTAGGAACTAGTTCTCCTATACAGTATATATATTTTAAATCCTTTAATTGGCCATGCATTAAAAGCGTTAGAAGATACTGATCATTTATTGATGCCTCTTAAACTACAAGACAAAGACACCAGTAAATGATTCAACAGATTTTGATAAAGAAAGTGGAAGTCATTGGAGCCTACTAAAAAGTATATAATAAGAAAACACACATGTTTTATTCATATGACTCTATTTCAGGGAAAAATAGCTTGCAGGAAAAAGTTATAGTAGACAAGCTGTTATTGCACATGTCAAAGGAGAAAACTGTAATAAAAGTTTTACCGGGACCCACACAGAACAATTCATATGACTGTGGCATTTTTTTAATATTAGCTGCAGAATACATTTTAAGCAATAGTAAAAATCCCAACTTCTTTTCAAACATTTCAATACCATGTTTTGATGCCATGTACTGCATGAAGAAAAGAGCATTACTAGCACTCGTTTTGACCAATATGTGTAATAGGAGTGTTCTAACAGCCTTAATGGAGCAAAATATGCATTCTAGGGAAGACTTGACCACTTTTAAATATCCAAAACATCCTCTGCCAGGAAATAAACTAATTAATAACTCAAATGTAGATAGTCAAAGTATTCTTTTGAACAATCGTTTTAGTCCTCTTCTTCAAGAACCAAAAGAGGATAACAATGAACTTGAAACAAAAACTAATCCGACGAAGAACCTCAGTAAGAAAATACCCCAAAAAATAAATCAAATTCATAAAAAAATTACAAACAAAAATAAAATTATGATTTTTGCTGATAGTCATGGAAGGGGTATTGCTGAGAAGATGAATACGGATGAATGTGAAGCAACAGCTTTCACTAAACCTGGAGCTAGGTTTTCTGAAGTCACAAGTCCGTCCGAAAAGTGTCCAGATGCACCGGTGGTCAAAATCTACCCACCTCACTTATCCCCGCTGCAAATTCCTTCGACCGCCGGAGCCGGTGCAATTGGAAGGCCCCTTCCTTCCCCACCCCACTACATTTCTTCAAACATAGTTTATAAGTGTTTAACAATTTCGCAATGGAATATTCTATCAAACACTTGCCGATGTTTCGTGGCACATACTAATGGTAGACCATAGCAGGTTCTAACTAATAAATATGGTAACTATGTATTTAATGTTTAATTTTGTGTTTATCCATGGCAACACTAACATCTAACCTAACCTAACCTAACCTAACCTAACCTAACCGACTCATGACTCATGTCATAACAAAGGGTGTGGAATTTGGCACGGTCAGCTTGGGGTTACTGTACTAGGAATCCGGCCTGGTTGGACTTTCCCGGCTCATGTCATAAACAAGGGCCTCTGGTGCAATTGGAACACCCCCCAAAAGGGGCTCCGGTGCATCACAATTCCAGGCAACGTAGTGAAAGACATAATTGTGATTGGTGGAGGAAATGACGTTTACCAGTCTCAACCACAACATTTGTGTGACAATTTGGAAGAAGTATTTACTAAGTGCACAAACTTTAATGTTCCTTTATGCACAATACCGTATAGATATGATCTACCTCACAATCATATAATCAATAGTAATATTATGGAAGTAAATATTCATTTCAAAGCAACAGCAAGTAAATTCAACAACATATATATAATTGACTTATTTAAGTAGTCATAAATAGTGAAATATCACATGTATTGACTCATCTTATAAATTCTTCTTTTATAACTGGCCATTTCTCAGAACAATTAAAAGTAGCCAAAGTTGTACCGATACATAAAGAAGATGATGTAAAACTAGCATCAAATTATAGGCCAGTGTCTGTTTTACCATGCTTATCAAAAATATATGAAAGATCAGTTCATTCTAGAATAATAACTTTCTTGGAAGATAATTCTTTTATTGATGATTTCCAATATGGTTTCAGGGCAGGTAAATTAGCAACATTGGCAGCAGCAGTTTTTGTTGAATCTATAATAGACTCTGTTGATAATAGTGACTATGCAATAGGTATTTTTATGGACTTGACACAAGCATTTGATTGTGTTGACCATTTTATTCTCTTGACAAAACTTGAAAATTTTGGTGTTAAAGGAACGGCACTCAAGTGGTTTAAATCTTATTTATCGAATAGATCTCAATTTGTAGAAATAACTACTGTTATTCCTTCCAATAGAATTTTCAAAATACATTCTGATGTGCATAAAGTTGCCTCTGGAGTTCCTCAGGGGTCAATTTTAGGACCACAGCTTTTTATCTGTTACTTAAAAGATATTTCTCAATCCCTCACGAATATAACACATAACAGTTTATGCTTGTATGCTGATGATGCAAGTCTAAAAATCAGTGGAAAAACTCAGGAGGAAGTTGAGTATCTCTCTTTAATAGAGTTGGCCAATTTAAATCAAATTTTTTCCAAACATGACTTAAAACTTAATATTGGAAAAACAAGTTATATGTATTTTAGTACTTTGCAGAACAAAAAGAAAAGAGATTTAAACATTCAAATAGGTGCAGAGTACATTGAGAGACAGGGATGTACTAAATTTTTGGGTATGGTAATAGATGAAAATCTTAGTTGGAATTTACATGTAACTAAAATAATAGGTAAAATTAATTCAGGACTGTATGCACTGAAAAGAATGTCTTTTTTATGTGATATTTCTACTTTAAGAATTGTTTATTTCTCACATATTAAGTCACATATTAGTTATGGATTAAGATTGTATGGAGCAACAAATAAGTGCTACTTGGATCAAATTCTTATATTACAAAAAAAAAGCAATAAGAATAATGGCAAAACTGACAAATTATGATTCTACAAGGGAGTATTTTAAGAGCCTGGAAATACTAACTGTTTACGGTTTGTATGTATATCAGTGTGTAATTTTTTGTAAAGAGCACCTAATTATTTCTGATGAAATCACTAATGTCCATAGGTATAATACTATAAATAGAAGCCTTGTTGTTAATAAACACCATAGACTACACTTTTACACACAAAAAAGCTTCATATATTGGTAACAAATTTCTGAGAAAAATATCTAATTACATAAAATCTGAAAATACTTTGTCCAGTTTTAAAAATAAATTAAGGAAATATCTTACAAATATGGTGGTATACTCTCTTGCTGAATTTTATTATTTATGACAAGATAATATTTTTTATGCTTTTAATATCTTGTTAATACTGTAGTATAACAATCATTCATATTCTTGACACCAGATTAAATTTCAGTTTTAATTTTTACATTGTTTATAAACATTTGACAAATAGCAAGTTCAAGGAATCAGCCAAACTTCATTAAAAAACTGGGAAATATTACTTGTTTAGTTTAAGTAATTATAATGATATTGACACTATTTAATGTATACTTCTGTACATGTTTATGAATAAAGACATCGTTGACTTTGACTCGTTACTACTCTAACTTTATTTGATTTTTCAAAAGCGTTTGATTGTGTCCATCATCACTTACTTCTCATTACATTAAAAATGGCTAGCTTCTCCGATGGTTATTTTAACTGGGTTAAGTCATATCTTACTGACCGACAGCAACTTGTGAGGGCAGGGGATGCTGAATCAGAGTGGAGACCCGTCACACGAGGGGTTCCCCAAGGCTCCATCCTTGGTCCTTTGTTATTTTCCCTGTACATCAACAATATTACTGAAGTTATTTATCACGTTAAGTTCCACTTGGACGCCGACGATTTACAAATATACTACAATTTTCTTATTAAAGATGCAAATGCTTCTGTATCTTTGATCAACGAGAACATTAACTCAATCACTATATGGACACTGAAACATGGACTAAAACTGAATGAGACTAAGAATCAAACCTTTGTGTTAGGGACTAGACAGTTTCTTTCTCAAATTGACTTTCAATACTTCCCAAAACTGAAACTGAACAATTACGAACTTGAATACTGTAAAAAGGGAAAAAACCTCGGTCTTATTATCAACAATACTCTGACGTGGAATCAAACTGTTACTTCAACTTGCAATAGTCTTTGCTGGCATCCATAGTTTAAAGCGGTTTGCTTTATTCCTTCCGTTTTATGTTAATTAAAGCCATGCTAGTGAAGACTCTTGCATTATCTAACTTCAACTACTACGACGTAGTCATTAACGATATGACTGTTGAGCTCTCGGAAAGACTACAACGTGCACAGAATTACTGTATCCGTTTCATTTTCATCTCCGACGATTCGATCATGGATCATGTTACTCCTTATTTTGAATACTTGGGTGTTTTGAAACTAAAAAATCTCCGAGAATATCATATCCTTACTTTGTTTTATGTTATCATCAGATTAAACTCACTATCTTATCTCTCCGAAAGATTTCTTTTTTGTCCCAAATTAGTTCTCGTCATACACGAAGAGGAGCTCTACTTCTATCGATTTCACAACATAGAACTACGATTTTCAATCAATCCTTCTTAGTCCCTTCATGTCATTTGTAGAATTCTCTTTTTGATAATTTGAAAGTTATAGGTAACCGTGCTTGCTTTGGGGTGGAGGTCAGGGAGATGCTGCGTGGACTGAAGTAGTGCGGGAATTGGCAGCGATGGTAAGCGTGCATGTGAGCGAACCATGTATGAATGAAAGTAGTGAATGAACTTATAATATAGTCTAAGATATATTCATAGTTTATAAAGATTATGTAAAATGTATTCTCGGTTTTAAGTTATTTTGTTTTGTTTTATTAAAATTAGATTATATATTTTTGGATTTTGTGTCACATATAGATTTACTCTTCTTTTTTTTTTGTGGTTAAGTGGAAGACAGGACTAAATAGTCCTAACTTCACCCACCCGCCCATACACGTACAGTAGTATTGACCCACCTACCCGCCCATACACGTACAGTGGTATTGACCCACCCACCCGCCCATACACATACAGTAGTATTGATTCTGGGCCAATACCCACCCACCCTCCCAGACAGTACAGTGGTATTGACCCACCCACCCTCCCAGACAGTACAGTGTTGTTGACCTATCCATCCCCCAGACAGTACAGTGATGTTGACCCACCCACCCTCCCAGACAGTACAGTGGTGTTGAGCTACCCACCCACCCATACACGTACAGTGGTATTGAAAATGTACGTGTATGGGTACATGTTCAATACCATACACTTTGATTGTCTTTGATTTGTCTTGATTAAACAATTTCATTTCATCTCATTTTATCTCATTTCATCTCATCTCATCTCATCTCATCTCATCTCATCTCATCTCATCTCATCTCATCTCATCTCATCTCATCTCATCTCATCTCATCTCATCTCATCTCATCTCATCTCATCTCATCTCATCTCATCTCATCTCATCTCATCTCATCTCATCTCATCTCATCTCATCTCATCTCATCTCATCTCATCTCATCTCATCTCATCTCATCTCATCTCATCTCATCTCATTTCATACACGGGCCTAAAATTGTTCTAATCTCTAAAATTAATTGGAATGGAAATACCAGCTAATGGAAAAACCAAAAGCAATCAACAGTATTTATTCAAAAATTTTTCAAAATTTAAATCATTTAAATCGGCTAATAAACAAAAGTTTTAAAGGATTAAAAAAGAAACACTTGTCATTGTTGTTATGGAGGATAGGTTAGTGTTGGCTGAAAATATGATTGACTATTACGTTTTATAGGAAGGAAAGGAACAATATGTTTTTTATTCAATGTACATTATATTATTTTAGTTCGTGGTTATTAAATTTACCTTTGCTATTAAAGTCACTAGAAGTTTTGATCACTTCAGCTATCCTTCCCTTAGGCTATATTGTGATATAAACATGATTTAAATTACATTTTTTCATTAGCTGTTAAAGGTGGTGTGTTAATAGGAAAGGAAATAAACAGCAAAGTAAAAAAAAATACAATAAATTAACATTTAATGATATAACAAACCTCAAATATTAGGTTTACAGCAAAGGGGCCAATAAAATAATATAGGTCTACTGTGCACGGACAAACAAACACATTTTATTGTTCGTTTACTATCTATAAACCGTAATAAGGCCGATCAGATGTAGGACTGTGGCTGGTGCCGGCCTATTAATTCACAGCAGCTACTCACCGGGCTTAGGTGACTCCCGAACCGTTTTCAGGTCAAGTTGGTCGATCATGTATTCAGTGATAGGAGGTAACGGGAGTGGACGACCGAAGACATCACATACCAACTAGCGAGAGGCTCTGGATCGAAATGGAAACTATGTTGGATGTGTGAGGACTGCGTAGGCCGAGAACAAAGTAGGTCAAACACGGTTATTGAAAAGGTTTAATCTTTGGGGACTGAAGGTGAATCTTTGGGAACCTGAAGATATTTCTAACAATGAGCCTCAAGTTGAAGGGTTGAAAATAATTGATAGTTAATAATTAAATAAAAGTTATATATAATTATAATTACTGATATAAAATCATTAATCTAAGATACCCATATTGCAATCTAGTAACATTGTTTATGTGGTGGATTATTAAATTTGCGTTCTTGATTTCATTGGTAAAATAGAAACAACACAAATTGAATCCATATCAGAACTAAAATATGTATGGTACTTTATAACAAACATAAATTTATAAACATGAATTAGATTAATTATTTGTAACTTGTTGTATCCAAGAAAGAGAGGTTCACAATAGTGTACCTAGTAAGGAAGGTGGGATCAGCCATCTGCGTGGTTCAAGGATTAGTTTGCATTTATGCGCGTCATAAAGGAGTTGGGATCCCAGCCATTTGTTTACTTAGAGGTTGTGTTTGCATTCATGTGCGTAATGAGGGAGGTGGGATCTCAGCCATCATTCTGAGTAGTTAGGGGGTTGTGTTTGCAGTTATGTGCGTAATGAGGGAGATGGGATCTCATCCATCTGCGTAGTTAGGGGGTTGTGTTTGCAGTTATGTGTGTAATGAGGGAAGTAGGAACTCAGCCATTTGTGTGGTTAGAGGGTTGTATACCTCCTTCGGAGTATTTGTCCTCATTCAACATTTCGTCCTATCATTTGTGTGGTTAGAGGGTTGTATACCTCCTTCGGAGTATTTGTCCTCATTCAACATTTCGTCCTATCATTTGTGTGGTTAGAGGGTTGTATACCTCCTTCGGAGTACTTGTCCTCATTCAACATTTCGTCCTATCATTTGTGTGGTTAGAGGGTTGTATACCTCCTTCGGAGTACTTGTCCTCATTCAACATTTCGTCCTATCATTTGTGTGGTTAGAGGGTTGTATACCTCCTTCGGAGTATTTGTCCTCATTCCACATTTTGTCCTATCATTTGTGTGGTTAGAGGGTTGTATACCTCCTTCGGAGTATTTGTCCCCATTCCACATTTTGTCCTATCATTTGTGTGGTTAGAGGGTTGTATACCTCCTTCGGAGTACTTGTCCTCATTCAACATTTCGTCCTATCATTTGTTTGGTTAGAGGGTTGTATACCTCCTTCGGAGTATTTGTCCTCATTCCACATTTCGTCCTATCATTTGTGTGGTTAGAGGGTTGTATACCTCCTTCGGAGTACTTGTCCTCATTCCACATTTTGTCCTATCATGTGTGTGTGCGCGCGCGTGTGTGTGTAAGCATTAATGTTGAATTTTAATTGGCTTTGAGTAACAGTGGATTATAACGTATTGTGTTTTATATTCATATTAAAAAGTCTATTTAAGTTATTTTCTTGATTTAACAGATTTTGCTAAATGAGTTTTACAAATAAAAACAACTACTTAAGAAGAGGTCACTAACAATGATTCTGGGTTTGCTCATGCTAGATAAAAGGAAGTAATTTAGATAAAACGAAGACTGTCGTAATGCACAGCTTAATCTGACGCCGTAGTTGGTAAACAATGGAGAGGTTTATCGCTTAATACCCGACTTACAACTAGAGTTATGGGGAGACCGCTAAGTACTTTGTCAAGCTCAATAAAACACTTTAACAGGGTCTACTGCAGTAATCTCCTGTCGGGCTGGCATCGAGCGCTCATGTTTCCGCGAGTCAGTGATTGTGGTCGCAGTATTGAAGGCTTTACCATCACAGTTTATCATAATACCTCATGATGGTATATTTCTAATCATGAAGTAGTTCTTATACATGAATGGTTGGAATAAATAATTGATTACGGCTAAGATTTCGAAATACCATTTCAGAATTGTTGTCAGGTGATTCTTTCTGGTGGAATCTTGGCGGTTCTATGGTCTTATGTCTCCCTGATTAACGCATATACCAAATTGAACAATAGGTGGAAAAACTTATAGCACCAAATTGAGTTCTTGGTCTCAATAAAATTACTTCTCTACACAAACACAACATTTCGACAGTATAAAATCTCCTCTCGTCTTCAGGTGTTACTTACTACCTTAACTATATTTACGACTAGTTTTCCCTTTTTCTCTCACTCCATAATAATTTTAGAAAACCTTATAAACTACACGCTTTATAAACAGACTACGATTTTCTTTATAAAAATGCACGTGTTCTTAAAAACTATCACATATATATATATATATACTTTATTCAGATGTTGTATCTTTCTGAATTTCCAAGGTTTTAATTGTTAAAAAACGAACCATACAATCATGATTTGTATATTTTAATTTCCGTTCAAAATGACTTCGGTGTGACAGTTTTTAAGAACGTGTGACCTTTTTAACAGTCAACCGTAGTCCATAAGCATGTAGTTTTTAAGGGTTTCTTAAATTATTATGGGTTGAGATAAAAAGGATAAATAAACTAGTAGTTGTAAATGTAAGCTGTAATAGTTGTAAATAAAAGCTGAAGTATTAACATCTGAAGACGACAGAGTTTTTATACCTGTTGAAACGTTGTGTTTGTTACTTAAAACACTTGAAGCATTGGAAACTTCTAATCACTTTCTACCAATTAAAAAGGTAAATATTCTTGTATTCAGTTCACTATCAATCATTATCAAGTAAAATACTCTTGGCATAACTACACAATACAACGTTTTCCTAAAGTTCAAATAAAGCTTCTTTGTTTTGCTTAATGCAGATGTATCCCATAGTTTTGAAGTATGTCCACATTCACAACACCGAATTCATGCTAAGCAGAAAATCATATTACACAAATCATTGTATTCGTACTTTAGACGACACCAACACATTCGGAAAGGTACTAAATCTGGAGACACTTTCCAAGTTGCATACTGATAGAGGAAACTGTATCCAGACTCGTGTTCAGGGTGCTACTGTAAAATAACTATCAATCTCTAAAAGACACAGTATTTTGTATTAACAGTTATCTCGTCTATTTCTGTGTTTAGTTATGAAGTTAGTTTTGTAATGGCTAGTTAAGTTAGAAAAATAAACAGATGTTTGATCAAAATTTATGTTACAAAGTTGATAAAAACTTTTTATAATTTTTTCACGAATCATGTGGGCTATTAAAATATTATATTAATGAATGAATATAGAAAAACTCCTCTTCAAAAATGGTTTTAAAAAACCTAGTACAAATTAACTTACTATTTAAAAAATACTTAATTGAAATAACCATTCGATTATTCCATAAGTAAATAAACGTTCTATAAAGGCAAATTTTGATGTAAGATCGTAAGTAATTTGCAGAGGGAACACTTTAGTGTAACACTTAAACCCAAGTATCTACAGTAGGCATGTATAACTTAATTGTCCAACGTTGTTATGATTCAAATTACGTAGCAGATGCTAGAAATATTACCAAATGAAAACTAAAAATGCCGATGATACGAAAAGGTGTTCAAGAAAAATGCCGATGATACGAGAAGGTGTTCAAGAAAAAATGCCGATGATACGAGAAGGTGCTTAAGAAAAAGCATTCTACGAAATGGTTTGCGTAGTAAACTCTTTTGATTATAAAATAAAATATTTTTCAGTAAAAACATAACTGTTGAGGTGTAAATGAGGAATCCTAGTGTTTCATTTTATTTCATACACAATGCGTTAAACCGTGAAAAAAATAGCTAAGCATACATTTTCCAAATGCATGTGATAATATTTGCAGAATATGTCATTTTTTGAATGCATGTTAAAAATGTTATCTCAATGCTAAACTCCATAAGGAATCTGAACATTTTGACCTCTCATATCTAAGTTATTAACCAAATATCGAAAACTGCCAAGACTAAAAAGGTCTTTAAATTATTATTTCTATCTTAAACAGTCATAAAATATAGGGCGTTTCCTAAGAAAAAATCAAAGTTGACCGCCATATTAGAAAATGGTGGCAGTTTTCCAAAATTTGAAATATGTATTTTTAATCGTCTCTAAAAACAAGGTAAAGTTTTTTAGTTGCCAATTTAAAGTATTTTGTCCGACTTATGGTTTCCAAGATCACAGTGGTGGCCCATTTAAAAAAGACATCCTGTATAGCCAGGACACTCTTTTAGCTACACACTTTATATACATGCACTACATATTTAAGAACAACTGGCAACGATTTTGTATTTGAAATTCAAACTGATGATCTATCGTACAAGGGTCGGGGAAAGTGAGGAAGGGATCTGACAACATGTGAATGAAGTAAATAGGTTATCAGCCGTGTATTTCCCGCGGCCAATCGATGTAATGCATCGTTGATGTACTTGAGACGACATTACGTAATACCCTTCATCACATACTGAGTTACACTACAAAGTAGATTTAACCTATCGTTTGTTAGATGAGTGAACTATAATACTTTGTAGGTCCAGACTGCCAGGCCTAAACATACCGAGTTACACTGCAAAGTAGATTTAACTTATCGTTTGTTAGATGAGTGAACTATAATACTTTGTAGGTCCAGACTGCCAGGACTAAACATACCGAGTTACACTACAAAGTAGATTTAACCTATCGTTTGTTAGATGAGTGAACTATAATACTTTGTAGGTCCAGACTGCCAGGCCTAAACATACCGAGTTACACTGCAAAGTAGATTTAACCTATCGTTTGTTAGATGAGTGAACTAAAATACTTTGTAGGTCCAGACTGCCAGGACTAAACATACCGAGTTACACTACAAAGTAGATTTAACCTATCGTTTGTTAGATGAGTGAACTATTATACTTTGTAGGTCCATACTACCAGGCCTAAACATACCGAGTTACACTACAAAGTAGATTTAACCTATCGTTTGTTAGATGAGTGAACTATTATACTTTGTAGGTCCATACTACCAGGCCTAAACATACCGAGTTACACTACAAAGTAGATTTAACCTATCGTTTGTTAGATGAGTGAACTATTATACTTTGTAGGTCCATACTACCAGGCCTAAACATACCGAGTTACACTACAAAGTAGATTTAACCTTTCGTTTGTTAGATAAGTGAACTATAATACTTTGTACGTCTAGACTGTCAGGCCTAAACATACCGAGTTACACTACAAAATAGATTTAACCTTTCGTTTGTTAGATAAGTGAACTATAATTCTTTGTAGGTCCAGACTGTCAGGCATAAACATACCGAGTTACACTGCAAAGTAGATTTAACCTATCGTTTGTTAAATGAGTGAACTATAATACTTTGTAGGTCCAGACTGCCAGGCCTAAACATACCGAGTTACACTGCAAAGTAGATTTAACCTATCGTTTCTTAGATGAGTGAACTATAATACTTTGTAGGTCCAGACTTCCAGGCCTAAACATACCGAGTTACACTGCAAAGTAGATTTAACCTATCGTTTGTTAGATGAGTGAACTACCGAGTTACACTGCAAAGTAGATTTAACCTATCGTTTCTTAGATGAGTGAACTATAATACTTTGTAGGTCCAGACTGCCAAGCCTAAACATACCGAGTTACACTGCAAAGTAGATTTAACCTATCGTTTGTTAGATGAGTGAACTATAATACTTTGTAGGTCCAGACTGTCAGGCCTAAACATACCGAGTTACACTGCAAAGTAGATTTAACCTATCGTTTGTTAAATGAGTGAACTATAATACTTTGTAGGTCCAGACTGCCAGACCTAAACATACCGAGTTACACTGCAAAGTAGATTTAACCTATCGTTTGTTAAATGAGTGAACTATAATACTTTGTAGGTCCAGACTGTCAGGCCTAAACATACCGAGTTACACTGCAAAGTAGATTTAACCTATCGTTTGTTAAATGAGTGAACTATAATACTTTGTAGGTCCAGACTGCCAGGCCTAAACATACCGAGTTACACTGCAAAGTAGATTTAACCTATCGTTTGTTAAATGAGTGAACTATAATACTTTGTAGGTCCAGACTGTCAGGCCTAAACATACCGAGTTACACTGCAAAGTAGATTTAACCTATCGTTTGTTAAATGAGTGAACTATAATACTTTGTAGGTCCAGACTGCCAGACCTAAACATACCGAGTTACACTGCAAAGTAGATTTAACCTATCGTTTGTTAAATGAGTGAACTATAATACTTTGTAGGTCCAGACTGCCAGACCTAAACATACCGAGTTACACTGCAAAGTAGATTTAACCTATCGTTTGTTAAATGAGTGAACTATAATACTTTGTAGGTCCAGACTGTCAGGCCTAAACATACCGAGTTACACTGCAAAGTAGATTTAACCTATCGTTTGTTAAATGAGTGAACTATAATACTTTGTAGGTCCAGACTGTCAGGCCTAAACATACCGAGTTACACTGCAAAGTAGATTTAACCTATCGTTTGTTAAATGAGTGAACTATAATACTTTGTAGGTCCAGACTGCCAGACCTAAACATACCGAGTTACACTGCAAAGTAGATTTAACCTATCGTTTGTTAGATAAGTGAACTATTATACTTTGTAGGTCCATACTACCAGGCCTAAACATGCCGAGATACACTGCAAAGTAGATTTAACCTATCGTTTGTTAGATGAGTGAACTATAATACTTTGTAGGTCCATACTACCAGGCCTAAACATACCGAGTTACACTACAAAGTAGATTTAACCTTTCGTTTGTTAGATAAGTGAACTATAATACTTTGTACATCCAGACTGTCAGGCCTAAACATACCGAGTTACACTACAAAATAGATTTAACCTTTCGTTTGTTAGATAAGTGAACTATAATACTTTGTAGGTCCAGACTGTCAGGCATAAACATACCGAGTTACACTGCAAAGTAGATTTAACCTATCGTTTGTTAAATGAGTGAACTACAATACTTTGTAGGTCCAGACTGCTAGGCATAAATAAAATACGATTATTACAAAAGCAGATGTTACTGATTTTTATTTACAACGAAAACTTATCTGTTTCATTACGTAATTTTGGTATTAAAATTAAATTTGGAAGGGTTAAATAAAAACCATTCATATTATAAATGCTCCCATATTGTTTGTGATATTATTATTAGTAATAAATTTAATAGTAATGAAATTTTGGTTGTTATAAGACCAAAATAGTTTGGCATGTGATTTTAGGTTAGGTTACGTTAGGATGATTGGATTAGTTACGTAAGGTTATCTATGTTGGGTCAGGGTTGGTTAGGTAATGTTAGGTGTAGTGATTTTAATACTAGAATTTATTAATATAACGTGGATATAGGGAATTTAGTTTTATATGGTACAGTTTAATAAATGTATTTTGATTGACGATAAAATGCTTGGAACAGGCAGATGTAAAAATTTGGAAAATACCTGGAATAAATTGGAAAAGTAATTTGAATTTTCATTTTATAGTTGTAACTTCTGGAAAATTGCCGAAAAAATTCTGATTTGATGAATTTGTAACTCAAGAGTAAATTAGAATGTAACCAAACAACAGTCATATACGTTAGTAGTTTAAATTGACATCCTGACTGTTTTTTATAATATTTAGTTTTATTTATTGTACAAAGAATTTGACAACTAAAATGTTACTCTTATCTAAAATATTATGACAACTATAATTTAACATAAGCGAACAAGACAAATATAACAGTGGTTCAAACGTGTTTTGAATGATCAAACTCTAGTGCGAAATACGTCCATAATAATCGACACAATTAATTATTGTCTGAAGTGTTTTTGAATGAGTGTTATTCTTACTATAAAATGTGAAATGTTTATGTTGCTCAATGAACTAAAGTCCTGGAGACCAGGAAGATAGAAGTAAAAACACCATAAAAATAGAAGGATGAAAGTGGTGAAATCTTGACAGGCTGAACGAGGATCCAGCCTTGCGGATAAGGGCGAGTGGTTCTGCCTGTTTTGTAGCAGAGGACATTGTTCTGGCAAGCCTAAACAACAGTTAAAAGGAAAACTCCATTAGACCTATCGTAATTTTAAATCTAAGGACATTTTACTTGTAAAACCGAATCGGGAAGGCTAAACTCTACGGTTTCAGTTTTTTCTTTTCCTTCATAATTTTTTAAGAGAAGTTATTTTTTTTAATATTAAGAGCATTTATTTCTTTTAATTTGCCTTGTTGGCGATGGAATATTTTTGTAATGTTTTCAAATATTATGGTAATTTGTTATTTATCATTCATGTGAGTCACGATAAATTCGTAGATTTTCAAATAAAATTAATCATAAATTCACGGAAATCCCGATTGGAGACTATTAACAGTTTACATTATCAATACAAATAACAGCTTTACGCAATTAAATACATTTCCCCCTTAATTATGTAACCGTAGAAATAGCATTTATTGTTTGGATCCCAGTAAAGAAACATTTGCCAGACGTGATCATTTGTCATATTATTTACCTGAGCTATTACAAAAACATAATTCTCAGTTGTTTAAATTATTTAAAAAAATTAAATTAAGATGATTGCTTACTTATTTATAATGAGTAAAAACAGTTAATGGTTGATTTTAAAATCAACCGATTTTATGTCTCACATAAACGACCAACAATGTAGCCTACTCGTATAGAAGACAAACAACATTAACATAATCTTTCACTGTATTTTAGTTAATTTATTCTGATTTGAAGTCGAGTACATAATAATAATAATAATAATAATAATAATAATAATAATAATAATAATAATTATAATAAATCCTTTATTGCAAGGACAATATAAAAATATTGTATCGCAAACGTCAGTATTAAAATTAATTAACCTAAGGCTTTAATTTAAACAATCATTCATAACAATAAATACACACAAACATACATACAAGGAGGGCATTCACACAAATCAACCTAGTGTTTGAAACTCCCACAAAAGTCAACGGGATGTGTCTAGCCAATTAAGTTGGTCTCCCAGTCGTGTGCTAGGAACTCTCCGATGCTGTAAAAAGCCTGGGACAACAGTATGTCTCTCAAGCGGGTCTTAAACATTTTTGAATTTGGAGCAATTTTAATTTCTTTAGGTAAGCTGTTAATTAATTTGACACCCACCTGCGAGGGCAGGTGTTGATAGACTACCGTTCTGTGTTGCCCAGTACGGTAGTCATATCTGCCTCTAGTATTATAATTATGTAAGTCACTGCCCCTTATCAGGTTGCATTTGGACATACAATATAAAATTGTTTCTAGAATATACAAGAAAGGCAGAGTCAACAGCTTGAGTTGTTTGAACATTGGTTTGCACGACTCTCTGCTCATTAAATTTGCAATAATTCGGACTGCCTTCTTTTGTAGTCTAAACACTCTCAAGAATTCACTATATACACCACCTCCCTAAATCACCAGTCCATAGGAAAGATGAGGGTAAATGAGACCATAATATGCCGTCATCAGTACCTGAATAGGGCAGTATTTAGAGAGCGTCCTCAGTACATAAATGCCTGAGGATAACTTAGAGCAAAACAGAATTGGGCTGAGTATTGATCCCTGGGGGACGCCATACGTTATACATATCAGTAATTAACGTTATAACATTTCCTATTAACTTCTAGTTTAAACGTTAAATGAATTTAAAAAAAAGAAAACTTAAAATTGAACAGTGATAAGCGAAGACTTAAACGATAAACAAATGAAAACATATCTGGGTTATTTGAGATTTTCGTCTAACGCAGACAGAAAATTAAGACCTGAGAGGATACAAAAAATTTTGTAAAGGAGATAAAAAACTACGAAAAATGAAATAAAAGACTAGAAAAAATTACGAAAGTCGTCCAGTATAGTCCTAGAGATAAAAGCAATGGTAATACTGTATTTACTTGTTACAAATATTTATTAATATTAATTTTCATTCACTTAAATACAAAATATACTTATAACATTTTTCAGAGGCACCACAGAGAAAAGAAACAGAGGTCGCTCTCTTATAGCCGCAGTGAACGCCTCAGAGGCAGTTATAAATAGATTACAACTAATGTATATCTTTATACATTTGTAGTAATAATTACTAAGTGTATCATCGAGGTTTTGGAGTGAATAAGGGAGGGACTGATAAGGTACTGGACGTGTCACCACATGGTAAACTGGAGAAATAGCAGCTACTCGACACACATTCAGCGCACTATGTATGAGATCTCTGTTTCTTTATTCTCTGTGGAGTCATGAAGTTTATAATCTATCTCACATAGCTACTGTACCCTCAGTTAGTGGGGATAATCGCACTGTTACACCCTCAGAGTCACAAGAATCCTAGAATCACATTTCTCCAACTCCTTGAATCTATTTAACTCCGTTTTGGTCCTCAATACATAAATATTACTAACTCTTACCTGAGAGTTAGATGAAGTTTCAAATTAACAAACACATTTTTTTTTTTACCTAGTAAAGGGTGAAGGGACATACAAAATATTTTACCAGAAACCTTCTTGGGCTGATATTTTGAGGTGTAAAATACATAAAAATGGCTATTCGGATTCATACCTGAACATGTTTCCAATTTTTAACGTCAATCTTGTCAGTTTTAAATTATTAATGTTAAATGAATTCCATTTTATTTTTAATAGAAAAATGTGGCAAATTTTACAATTTTAGAAAAAGTATGCTATTTATACAAATTCTACATTGTTCAATCATAATGAATTATTGTTCTGTAAGTATGTGTATTCTTACTGTGGATATTGCCAAAACACCCAGACCAGCAGCTACATTTTTATTTAAAAAATTGCCAAATACTTTTAAGGGAATATCATAAGGCTGAAAATGTGGGTTTACCATTTTTAAGAAAACATATTACGGATTATTTATTAATTTAAAGGGTCAATTTTTATTTTTAACTTAGTTTAAAATTTAACAGGCCGTTTTTGGTCTAGGAGTTAGATGCACACTGCCTATTTTGTATGCATCTACAAAGAGGAGCTCGCATTTGATCACCCTACAACCTTCTTCTTTTATGTGAGGTTGGAATTCTCATTCAATATTCCGTAAGGCCGCAGCGAACGCCTCAGTGGTAGTTCTACATAGATAACAACTAATGCACGAAAATACATCTGCAGTAATAATTACTACGTTTTTCTTAAATGATTTGTGGGGGGAATAAGGAAGACTGCCCTGCTGGACTTGCCATCGCATGGGAAGACACAAATTTAGCGTCCTATTGGATGCGATCTCTGTTTCTTAATTCTCTATGTCGGCTGCAACGTTCGTTACCACACGGCGGGAGGCTGGGCTACTTCAGTCCGACGGATGCCGTTATCAGCTGTACCTGTGATAGCCGAGAGGATACGGAAGTAGCCCCCCTCCACCCCAACACTCGCTGACGCCTGGCAGTCAGTCGGGCCGCGACTGTGCGTGAGTTGAGAGATCTGTCGGGTTGTGCGTCGTGCTCTCTTGTAGACGCTCTAGGACTGTCAGGTTTGTTTTTACATTTCATTCATATAGAAATATTGTATTACATACTGCAATTTGGTCTTATTGTAATTTTGACTACATTAATAAATTATGATAGTTTAACATACCAAAAAACGTTCAAATTCATTTCTGCATTGGTTTTATTAATTAGATGACATGTCTTATTTTAATTATTTTTTTTTATAATGTTCTGATAATCAGTCTATATTTTTGCACTAATAATTTGCTTTGTGAAAGAAATTTGTAGTTTTCGGAGGTTGCAACAAAATTTAGAGTATATCTTAACCAAATTAGTAAATTACCAGAAATCACTCAAGGTAATAATTATTTACATTTTAATGCAATTATTCTAAAGTGCAGATAGTCTAGATAACATTTGTACTTCAACAATACATCGTACACTTACCATTTTATACAATATTTTCACTTTCCCAATTTAAAAAATATGATTTCAAGGCAACACAGAATTAAAAAACTCACATATGGACATTGATTTGAACAATATTCGTTTACAAACTAAACAAAGAAGAAGGCTGGTTTCCAAGTACAGTAGGCAATTTTTTTTTGTCAACCGTACTTAAAAAATGTTTAACTTTTTGTATTAAAATCACTTGTAAACTACGTCTTTAGCTTAAAAAAATGAGGTTATTCATAATATTGAACCCTTGTAAGTCTACTTTCAGATGTGTTTATATTTGGTCCATCCCTCCGCATAGTTGGCTAACACCTCATGTTAAATGTTTTACATTCACTTATTAAGGAGACGCCAATCCTCAATATGGGTAACTAGTGAGTGTGATGAGTGTAGATGAACGGTAATTTATTGTTAACACCAAAGTAGACTATTTCTTAGATTAGACAGGGTCGTTTCTTGATAGCCTAATTTTCAGGGCAACGAGGGATGGAGTAATGTTTAGCGTGGAATCCGAACCACGTAATCTGGTGTTTTTTCTCATAATGACAAGTCTGATACTCAGTTCTCTTACCTACACAACATCCTAATCCTAGCAACCACACACACCCCGACAGACCTGTCTACGTTCTAAATCCTTATCTGAAAAATATTTCAGTACTACCACATCTTTGTACGAGGATGTTGCAATAAACAATTGCAGAACGTCAATAACTGTAGCACTTTTTACATTTAAAAAAGTAAATGAGTTCCTTTAGTTTTATTGCTTGCCGTATGTTACAATTAAAATGTCATTTTCTTATATTATTATGTCTCAAAATAAGGCATATTATTGAAAAATATTGTAACTATTTTTTTTAATGGGGAGTTGCATATTTAATTACCATTACAATTTAAAAGTGTATTGCTAAGGTCAAACTTTGAAAATATATTTCGAATGAATAATACCATTGATTATATAAACCTACAATAGATAAACCATCTAATAAGAATATTTGTGGCAGTAATTTTGTTAGTTATAGAGCCCCGCAACCACAGCTGGTTTAAACTGCATTACATTTACACGGGACTACACTAGCGCTCCACAATGGACCAAAAAACAGCTGATATTTTGAGACTCAGATTTTAACATTGGATGGGAAATCTATTTGTGTATAAAGTCAATGATAATACCCATATAACTCGGTCTCTAGTCTACTCATAATAATATAACACTACATTTATAGTCTTACGGGATGTGTACGGACCAGATCATAAATTATAGAATTTGAATATGTTTGACCTTTCATCTTACTAAGGGTTGTGAATAATTCATATCAGATGAACAATGATAATTCAAGATGTTTATCTGAATACTTTCAGTTGAAACAATTTTTTATCCCAATATTATTTTTAAATTTGTTTTAAAGAACATCATTAAAGTGAATCTCAAATTAAAATAAAATATCAACGTGCTTCACCAACATGTCTAAAGTTAGTGACAATTAATCTAGAAAGTATTTTTTATAAATATTTTTGTGTGTGATATTAGAGTGTCATAAACCAACTAAGTAAACTCGTTTATGTGACAAAAGAGTGCCATAAACGAGTAAAAGCAAGTTACAGTCGCTTTATTATGGATAAGTTACTAAACTATCGTTTAGGCAGTAACATGTGATCGAGGTTATGCATTTGTCACGAAGGACGAGTCTGTTTTGCCATTGACTTTTGTTTCGCACAGATTTCACATCCGATACAATATTTTGTGTTTCTAATTATGAGCTGTTCGGAGTCTAGTAGCGGAGCGATATGGCTGTTTGGTTAGCTCAGGTTAGTGTAGGCACATCTAAATGTTATGCAGTTTAAGTAGCGGAGCGATATGGCTGTTAGGTTAGCTCAGGTTAGTGTAGGCACATCTAAATGTAATGCAATCAATTTCAATTTTTTTTTATTGCAGTATTAACAATTATTACATCGTATTGCAAAGGTCAATATGTGTTTTAAAAATATATAATAAATAATATTTTAATAAAAATACATAATAAATAATATTTTAATAAAGTTCAAAATTGTTATAATGGCCTACTCTATTCTACCACTCTATCAACCGTACGTACATAAATTACAGGCATTCTACATTCATACTTTACACCAGTGCCATTGGGGCCAAATTTTGAATTTTTATTCCCAGCGGCTTTCCATGAACTCGCCAACCGAGTAAAAGACTCTTGACATCAAGAGGTTTTTTAAACGATATTTAAAAGTATTGAAACTATGGCTTGTTTTGATATCTTCAGGGAGCTGATTAAGCAATCCAACCCCAACCTGCGCAGGAAGGCGGTCAGACGCCATTGTTCTACACCGGACTCTACGGAAATTCTCCCTGCCACGAGTTTCATACTGATGGACGTCCCTACCCTGAACCAATTCAGTTTTAAATTGACAGTACAGGAGCGCCTCCAGCATGTACAGGCAGGGTAAAGTTAGTATTCCCAACTCCCTGAAGGCGTCTCTACACGACTCTCTGTTTTGTAATTTTGAAATGATTCTAATAGCTCTTTTTTGGAGCCGAAAAACCCTTTCGAATTTGGTTGCAGTGCAGCTACCCCAGAGTCTTATCCCGTACGATAGGTGGGGATATATGAGGCCATAGTAGGCCATTTTTAAGACATCGAGGGAGCAGAATTTTGTGAGGTTACGTAAGACGTAAATGCCTGAGGTAACCTTTGTACAGACATTATCAATGTGGTCATCCCAGGTCAGCCCTCGATCAAGGTACATTCCCAAGAACTTCGTAGAATCTGCATTCTCTATGAGAGCATCATCTATTACTACATTTGGAAGAACTTCGTCCTCCCTCTGAGTGAGACAATATTTGATGAAATTTGATTTAGCGTTGTTTATGTGTAGATTTATACCGGAAAAATGCTGAATGCAAGAACTTAGCATCACATAAGAATCAATCTCTAAGCCGTCAATTGTTTTAGATTTAATGCAGAGAGTCGTATCGTCAGCGTACTGGACAACCTTTCCATTTTGGATTGGAGAGTTCAGCCTGTTGACGTAAATAAGAAAGAGGACCGGTCCAAGTATTGATCCCTGAGGTACTCCATATTTGCAGTTTAAGTAGCGGAGGGATATGGCTGTTAGGTTAGTGTAGGCACATCTAAATGTTATGCAGTTTAAGTAGCGGAGCGATATGGCTGTTTGGTTAGCTCAGGTTAGTGTAGGCACATCTAAATGTAATGCAGTTTAAGTAGCGGAGCGATATGGCTGTTAGGTTAGCTCAGGTTAGTGTAGGTACATCTAAATGTAATGCAGTTTAAGTAGCGGAGCGATATGGCTGTTAGGTTAGCTCAGGTTAGTGTAGGCACATCTAAATGTAATGCAGTTTAAGTAGCGGAGTGATATGGCTGTTAGGTTAGCTCAGGTTAGTGTAGGCACATCTAAATGTAATGCAGTTTAAGTAGCGGAGGGATATGGCTGTTAGGTTAGCTCAGGTTAGTGTAGGCACATCTAAATGTAATGCAGTTTAAGTAGCGGAGGGATATGGCTGTTAGGTTAGCTCAGGTTAGTGTGAGCACATCTAAATGTAATGCAGTTTAAGTAGCGGAGTGATATAGCTGTTAGGTTAGCTCAGGTTAGTGTAGGCACATCTAAATGTAATGCAGTTTAAGTAGCGGAGGGATATGGCTGTTAGGTTAGCTCAGGTTAGTGTAGGCACATCTAAATGTAATGCAGTTTAAGTAGCGGAGCGATATGGCTGTTAGGTTAGCTCAGGTTAGTGTAGGCACATCTAAATGTAATGCAGTTTAAGTAGCGGAGCGATATGGCTGTTAGGTTAGCTCAGGTTAGTGTAGGCACATCTAAATGTAATGCAGTTTAAGTAGCGGAGCGATATGGCTGTTAGGTTAGCTCAGGTTAGTGTGAGCACATCTAAATGTATTCCAGTTTAAGTAGCGGAGCGATATGGCTGTTAGGTTAGCTCAGGTTAGTGTAGGCACATCTAAATGTAATGCAGTTTATGTAGCGGAGCGATATGGCTGTTAGGTTAGCTCAGGTTTGTGTAGGTACATCTAAATGTAATGCAGTTTAAGTAGCGGAGTGATATGGCTTTTAGGTTAGCTCAGGTTAGTGTAGGTACATCTAAATGTAACGCAGTTTAAGTAGCGGAGCGATATGGCTTTTAGGTTAGCTCAGGTTAGTGTAGGCACATCTAAATGTAATGCAGTTTATGTAGCTGAGCGATATGGCTGTTAGGTTAGCTCAGGTTTGTGTAGGTACATCTAAATGTAATGCAGTTTAAGTAGCGGAGTGATATGGCTTTTAGGTTAGCTCAGGTTAGTGTAGGTACATCTAAATGTAACGCAGTTTAAGTAGCGGAGTGATATGGCTGTTAGGTTAGCTCAGGTTAGTGTAGGTACATCTAAATGTAATGCAGTTTAAGTAGCGGAGCGATATGGCTTTTAGGTTAGCTCAGGTTAGTGTAGGTACATCTAAATGTAACGCAGTTTAAGTAGCGGAGTGATATGGCTGTTAGGTTAGCTCAGGTTAGTGTAGGTACATCTAAATGTAATGCAGTTTAAGTAGCGGAGTGATATGGCTGTTAGGTTAGCTCAGGTTAGTGTAGGTACATCTAAATGTAATGCAGTTTAAGTAGCGGAGTGATATGGCTGTTAGGTTAGCTCAGGTTAGTGTAGGTACATCTAAATGTAATGCAGTTTAAGTAGCGGAGTGATATGGCTGTTAGGTTAGCTCAGGTTAGTGTAGGCACATCTAAATGTAATGCAGTTTAAGTAGCGGAACGATATGGCTGTTAGGTTAGCTCTGGTTAGTGTAGGTACATCTAAACGTAATGCAGTTTAAGTAGCGGAGTGATATGGCTGTTAGGTTAGCTCAGGTTAGTGTAGGTACATCTAAATGTAATGCAGTTTAAGTAGCGGAACGATATGGCTGTTAGGTTAGCTCAGGTTAGTGTAGGCACGTCTAAATGTAATGCAGTTTAAGTAGCGGAACGATATGGCTGTTAGGTTAGCTCAGTGTAGTGTAGGTACATCTAAATGTAATACAGTTTAAGTAGAGGAGCGATATGGCTGTTAGGTTAGCTCAGGTTAGTGTAGGTACATATAAATGTAATGTAGTTTAAGTAGCGGAGCGATATGGCTGTTAGGTTAGCTCAGGTTAGTGTAGGTACATATAAATGTAATGCAGTTTAATCCAGCGTTAGTGGTAGACTCCACTAGCTATTAAAACTTCCTCAAATATTCCTATTATATTCTTTATACTGATCTATATTAATTTGCTACACATTACATAGTTTTTGTATGTGTAGTTTATGATGTATATTATATATAGCCTATTTGTAAGTTATAATGTAGAGTTTAGTTAGCGAAGTTTTTCTATAAAAAGTAAACAAACAGATATCCGCAATATAAAGTCCATACTATTGTGTGACTGTTAGACGCCCAACAAACACATAATAAAAATGCAAAAGTTAATAGACTAATTAGTATCGTTAGTCTCTCTTATATCCTTAGTAGTGTCGTTAGCGTCTTTTATACAAATTAATGAAAGCCTACTGAAACAACCCTGTGCTACGTGTGAAGACTTTCTATTGCTTTCAGTTGTATATAGCCTACTTAAAGGAATATTTTTGGTTTTAGAATAGAACATATTTTGTAGAATATTATGAAAACAATTAACTCTATTCCGATACTTTCTATTTACTTACTCGTCTATAATCCTTATAATCCTTAATGTAAGTTATGAATATGACCAATTATATGGACCTCCATCCTTGACGATGAAAATTGTTAGCAATTTCTGCAGCTTGACTCTCCTTCTCAAACAGTATCAAATTCGTAATCATGCTGGTTTTGGAAACGTCACTCATTCGACGTGAAAATAAATCTAAATCTTACTTCTATCTAGGTTAATGTAGCCTTCACAAGAGTAGAAATATTCATGTACATTGAATAACGTGGTTTGTTTTATACGTAATTTTTGCTGATATGGAATATAATTGACTTAAATATTGTAGGTAAATATTGTCCGATACGGTCGTTATCGGAAGTTTAGATTTTAGTAATGACTTAAATAAAAGTTTACGTGAAATGTTCTTAAAGTATGCGCTGAGACTCATTTGCCGTGTTACTAACATATATTGACTGCATTCACATTGTTAACTAAAACAATTGTGAAATTTGCAGAACTAATATCTGTTATAAGTAACGTTATCTATCTTAAATGCTATTTTAATCTATTTTATAGCGCGTAATTTTTGCATTGCATAACATTGAATATAAAAATTCCTTTTTAACTCTAAGCTTGTTAGATGTACGCATGAAAAGACACGTTTTTCATGTAAGCTTTAGTAGTTTTCCTTCAAAAGCCGATACCCTTTTATAGAAACCGAATGTGAAGGGACTCTCCCAGAAAATTGTGCTCTAAAAATTGGTCTGTGTTATTGGTACGCCGGTTAGTAAATGCATAGAGGGGAAGAATTATAATAGGATCAGATGGCGTGAAATAAATTGCTATTAGGGTCAATCAATAAACTGCTGTTTCTACAAAAACGGGTGATCTAGGTTGCGAGTATGTCACGCAAGACAAAACAGCACGCACTTGTCTGTCACAAATTCTGTACGGTAACATGGAAGTTAATTTTAATCCTAGATAAGTATCGTACGTAATTTTGACGTATTGTTAGGTACTTTTTTATCTAAATTAGTTGTTTATCATGGCAGGTGTTTGTCCAAACAGCAGTGATTCAGTTCCCCTTTCCTTTAGTGTAATATATCAATGTTGTGTCATTTTTATTAAACTTCAAAACTTAGAGAAAAAATACGTCAAATTTACGTACAATACCTAGAAGAGAAAAAAATACTTTTAAATAGAGTCTTGTGGGACTTAGTAGTCACTGACACTTGTAATATAAGCTAAGAAAATTTATTAACAATTGATATTCACATGTTTTTTCGTGTATTAGTGATATTTATTAAACAATTATCAATCTATCAACTGTGTTTAGGAAGTAAACTTCGTAAAATAACTTTATTCTTAAAACTTACGTATCGATACCCTTAGCCTTATACTCATACGAGATACCTATCTAGGGTTAAGGAAGAAGAAAATTCTCCAGTAGTAACTGTAAAAAAGGAATGGGTGTGACTCATCAAGTTTAATAGAGTAGGGTGGAAGGATAACCATAAATTATGTAACGTTCTCTCGGGTGGATAAGACATCAAGGTGTGGGGAAGATGGCATCATCTTGACTCTCAAATTTGGGGAGGATAGGTGAGCCTTCAAATCAGGGAACAGTTGATAGCCATTGTTGAGCCATAAGTGTAGAGTATATGGATGAATCATCAATATTGTAAGGTGGAGGAGGGGAATAACCATCAGTTATGTAAGGTCAGGAGGGTGGATAAACATCAACTATCGTGAAGTAGGAGGATGGATGATGCATTAAATATTGAAAGTTAGGAAGATGGATGATATATCAAGTATTACAATGTAGGTACGATAGATAAGCCTTCAATGTTTGAAAGTTACAAGTTTGTAGAATTGTAGACAACAATGATTGGCAACAACGCTTGTTTTTGAAACTATCATTGTTGTTAAATTCCTACACTCAGGAGAGTGATATGAGTGAAAGCTTGTTACTAGGCCTATTCATTTATCTGATTTATAATAATGTAATGTCTAATTTCTTACATTCTGTTTAATACATTGCTTTATTTGATATTTTGTAAATATTACAGATTCGTGTTCATAGTTTATTACTTTTGCACATGATACAAGTTGAAGTTGACATTATTTTATTAAATTTCTCTCTGGTCGATCAGCTATAGACTCGGTACAGGAACTATTTTATAAGTTTTCACTTTGATCGTTGAGATAGAGGTTCTACAAAGCCACTATTTGATCAGCTTTCCGTCTGATCATTCTGCTAGAGGCTCGTTTGTTCACGGTTTTCTCTGATCGTTCAGCTAGAGGCTCGTTTATTCAGGGTTTTCTATGATCGTTCAGCTAGAGACTTGACAGAGACGCTATTTCATCATCTCATCCCCTGATTGTTCAGTAAGGAGCTCAGCTAAGGCACTATTTGATCAGTTTTTCTCCGATCGTTAGCTAGAGACTTGACAGAGGCACTATTTGATCATTTCATCCCCTGCTTGTTCAGTAAGGAGCTCAGCTAAGGCACTATTTGATCAGTTTTTCTCTGATCGTTTGCTAGAGACTTGACAGAGGCACTATTTGATCATCTCATCCCCTGATTGTTCAGTAAGAAGCTCAACTAAGGCACTATTTGATCAGTTTTCTCTTTTATCGTTCAGCTAGAGGTGATGTTATTTGATCAGTATTCCATCTGATCGTTGGGGTAGACTCAGCTGAGGCAAACGGTAGTCCTTTGAGATGAATGTAGAATGTGGTAATTTCTTGTTAAGCTCATCACACACAGGGAGTGCGCCGCGCCTCCCCAACAGAAAATATTCCGGTTGCATACTTTAAATGTAAGTAAACGAGAGCGGGCACACTGGAAGCGCGCCGCACCCAGTGTGGAGATTCTTAAAAAATCCGTGGCCACCGAAAAAAATTGTTCCTCTGCCGAACCTCGAGAGAATACGGAGTGGAATTGTTCCACTGTGGAGGCGCGGCGCGGCGTGGTTCCACTGCAGTGTGCGCTAGGAGTAGAAACTTCATCTGAGCGCGGCCATATTTCGAGTGCCTTCGCTACCCTTCGTTCATCCTCGGAAGCTGTGTTTACACTATCGGGAACTGTATTAAGAAATGGAATGTATATATCGGCCAAATCTTAATAGAGTTTGGTTTGGAGAGTCTGGTGGCTATACTTAAACCTTCTCCTAGAACATATGAGAAGGTATGTGTATGGCCATACAAATAAAATATACAGTTGTATAATACAGTTTTCCTTAAACAAACGGCAAGTCGTTCTTCAGGAACAACTGGTCTTCCATAGCTTGTACTTTACTTCTCTATCAACGGTCTCATTATATCCAGAAGATCATAAAACTTTTCTAGGGACATTAAAAAATATTGAAAAAATTTTTGTTTGTCCTTTAATAAATCCGGAAAATATGGTGACACTCCTCGTATGTGTCCCTCTTTTCGTTTGTTAGATCAATCCACGTCTGCCTCTCCCTCTTCTCCTTCTCTTCCGATTCCATTAGACAAAATAAAAACAAATCATCATCTTAACAACAACTGCTCATAACAACCTCAGAATTATGAGGCGGCGGCGGCGGTTGGGAGGAGAGGAAACGGCGTTTTCGGTGTGCGACCTCCAATGGAATTTTTACGTGGCGGCGAGGCGCGGCGCGCTCCCTGTGTGCGATGAGCTTTAGATATTCTTTGCTTCCGCCGCTAACGATCTACTCTCACAAGTAGCCGCGGCTACCTTTGACTACTCGGTGAGACTCGTGAGGGGTACTGCACACAGGGCACCACAGTAAGGTAATAAATACCTCAAGTGGAGAGAGTAAATATTGAAGAACTAAGATCAAATGACATCAGTTGGAAAGCTGAACTTAATGGTGGCTTTGAAAAATATATTTGTAGTCCGGTCTATTAGTTTTAATACATTTGTAATCTTTTTAAAACATTGAAAACTGCTGTAAGTAGTAAATCAATTAGAAATCTGAAATACGAGCCATTCTCCACTTGTACAGAAAATATAATATTTCCTTGGGAGTGTTTGCAGCGAGCAAACTTGTTGAAGTTTGATAACTCTAAACTTATGTCTAATTAGAGTTTAACTCAAGACTTGTTTTATCAACGGCTTTTGATCATTAATCAACTAAATCTGTCTAAAAATTCTATTTGATTGGCAAATTAAACATATATCTATATTAAATGACCGAAGTAAAAACATTTCATGTTTATTTTATTTTAATCTGAACATTTCCCACATTAATAATATTTGATAAAATATTACCATGAGTATTTGTATTAAAATTAATTTGTACTATTTACTCATTTCTCTATGCTAAATATTATACAAAATTTCTTAAAAAATCTTCTGAAGCTCATTATCGTTACGTATGAGGAGGCTATTGGCAATGCTGTACTTCATTTTATTTTGTATTACTTGACGAATTGCGATATTTTTATTTGACAAGTGTTTAAAATTACTGTAAAAAATGTATTATCATACACGACTTTACATGTGCGCTTAGTGGAGTTTGAGTGAAGCTCGTAACGCTCGGCGTTGCCAAGAGCACGCTTTATCTGGCAATATATAATAACATACTAGGGGACAACCCTGATCGCTTCGCGTGCCAACCCTGTCACTCGCTGCACTTGATTTGCACTCCAAAGTTATTACTAAGCCTATTTCAAATGTTTTCATTTTATTTAACGGCTGATGATAACATACACACAGACAGACATGTATTCGCTCTTTTATAATTAACTTGATAGTTTACTGTGCTGCTCTCTACGTGTAATCTAACAAATTATTTGGACCATTTAAAATTTGTTTATGCCACCAGCTGATCAGTTAAAATTAATATCCTCAAGAATAACACTGCAAATTTGACGCCATGTAGTATACAAATATATGGGAATTTCAAATATCTAGCTCCATTACGACTTAGAAATCAAAATTATCTTTTGGATACAAAAAATGTCATCAACATCGGTCCAGTAGTAAGTTCAGAAAGTGAGTGAACTAAATTACCCGATTGTTTTAATATATAGGATAAACAATAAAAAAATGACAATATAAACAAAGGAAAATCTGCAAGAACTGAAATATGACAACTATGCATTGCATTAGGTGTTGAAATGGTTACGACTGGCTAATATCGTCACGCCATTTGTCCTAGTGTTTTATCCTCGTAGTTTTAAGCACTTGTTGTACGAGCGCTCTGAAGTCAAGTCAGGAGATTTAATAAATTAACTAAAACAATATACGAGTGTTGAGGTTAAAAAGTGAGGCTAGGCTAGAATCATATAATAGAATTATTTGTTGGTTTTTATGTAACAGAAAACACATAGGCCTACTAAAGTTGAATTTTTTAATAAAAAAAACCGTGAAATGAGTTTAAAACATTTGTCACATTATTGAATTCCCAGGTTATCAGTCCATATTAATATTTCTATTTGATCACCCAAGTTATAGAATGAAAGATTTTTTTTATTGAATAGTGACGAAATAATACATTTTTAATAACAAGAAATATTTTTCGAAAAAATTATATTACTATTTCTGGGTAAAACTTCTATTTTCCAATTAATTACAGAATGGTAAGATATTTAATTACCAGCGTTTAGTTCAAACTGAATCCACACTCCGGCAATCAAAGTAATGGGAAATGCGACCATTATTGGTATGTTTACTATGGTAAGTTTTATTAGTAAAATGGTATTGACCATTATGTATAAACGTAAATACCTACATTAAAATAGTGTTTGAATGTCTGTGAAACAAGCCATTAGTAACAAGTGTTATTACTAATATGTTTATGTACTTTTAGTTTTTAACAGTGATTTTTTTACGTAAACATCCTTTTTATCCTATATTGCAAAAATTCCAATACATTCTGTAGTATTCGCTTTATATATTTTATACTAAAATAATTTTTATTCTTATCTTAAAAAAGAAAAAGAAATGGTAAGATCTGGTTTTGGGAGATGATAACAGAATTTTACTTCTAGGAAATTAAAATGACTATAATTTCCTTAACTATATAGCTGAATTTATAATTAATTACTTTAAAAATTGTAAGAATTTAGGATTGTATGGAACGAATTGAAAGTGAACGTACAAATATAGGCAAGGTATTAAATATTAATAAAAACTTACTTCTATGTAAAAATGGCCATTTAATAATATCCTGTAGATCATCAACTGATATTATTAAAAATTGATTTCTGTTAACCCTACCAAAGAATTAAATCAGTTTGTAATTTTATCAACTTCATAGATTTGATAGTACATTATAGTGTACATTTGACAAACGTTTTATCAATATCAACTTGACCAAAATAAACACAATGATTCGGCAAAATAATTATTCGCAGAACCATAGGTAGCCTAAAGCGCATCAATTATAGGCCTAATGTATGCCGCATTAGCTCACTCGACCTCCCACGCCTAAATATTCGGAATTCCAAGGTCAACCTCCTTGACCTAACGCGTCTGTTGCTCTCAATCGGGTTCCTATCACACTTTACATATATGTGCAGTGAACATTAAAACTACGACAAAGTAGTCATAGGAAAATCTAAGGGTGCTCTTAGCACATTAATTAATAAATTATTTAATTTACAAAATATAGACAGTAAAATAATTTAAGGGGGCCGATACCTTCCTCTAAAAACACCAAAAAACTTGGCTTTCTATTTAAACGATTCAAAAAAATGGTTCTTAATTAAAATCGTGACGTGACACTTGAAGACATTTTAAGGGTGAAGAAGTACTCCAGTGAACCATAAGTGGGTTTTCGGACAAAATGAGTATTTTAATACTTCTTTTACGGATATGTGAAACTTTAAATGTCATTCTTGATGATTTTACATTTAAAAACTCATAGTATCAACTTATGGTCTACTACAATGGACCTTTAATAATTATAAAGTATTGACTATAACTCATTACAATAACAAACACGAACCGTATAGTTTAAATAGAAAAGCAAGTTTTGGTCCGCTGACAGTAAAATTGCATGGCTACTTACTATAAAGGCAGACAAGGCGTTTTTGTCTGGAGCCGTCGACTTTCCAGTGGGGACTTGGCAGTTTGGGACCCGGTCAACCTAAGGAGAGCATTTCAAAAACATTAAATACAGGAGATAATATCAGGATGTCTTCGAACTGCCATAAAAACAGTACAGCTTTAGGAGGCATCGTTTTCCAGAGAGGCATGAAGAACTTGAAGGTGATTTCTCCAACTGCCAGCCACTCTCAAGAAGTCGGTAGTCCTATAGTCCTACGGTTCATGTTTATTATTGTAATTTGATTTATAGTAAACACTGTGTGATTATTAATGTTCCGATCTAGATGACTGTTGATATTATGAGTTTTGTAATTTAAAATTGTAAAAATTGTAAAGTATATAAACATTGTAAAAATATTAATTTTTTACAAAAACCTATGATCCACTAGAAGAGTTTTACACATATAAAATGACATATAGTTGTAAGGATATGATTAATATTACGAAGAGAATTCTTGAAATAAAACAATTATGTTTTTTTTGCGTTTTCCGTGGAGTGAAACAGCTCCCTTAAAAAAATTGTCTTATTTTACCAGGCGATGTTAGGGCTAAGAAGCCCTCTCTAACACTTAACATCGGGACCAACAGCTTAAGGGTGACTTAGGAACCACCTCCAGTGACCAGGTAGGCGGGATACCTGCAAGGACGGGATAACTCAGATGGTCACCCATCCAAGGGACAGCCACGCTCGATGTTGCTTGACTCCGTTATCTTGCAATAACGTCGGAAACCTCCGGTAAAGGCCACTGGCACCTCCTTTAAGTAATTGAGATGTAACGGCGCCAATACAGTTTGTATAACATTTATCTGACAACGCGCGAACAGCAGAAGACCAGGTATTCGTTACTCTGTGCTAGGTTTGGTTGAACTCTTCATGCATCGTTGTTTTATTCTAGTATTGGTTGAATGCTATGCCAAAACGGACAATATCTCTACGGTGAGTTTTTCAACTATTCTGAGCATGCGCGTGATCTCTTTTGCTCTCTATATGTAAAATATTGATTTCATTACCTCGCTACAATTTTCTAAACATGAGCACTTATAGCGCGACTAGTTGCAGACAATTCCTACTCCTCCTAAAAGTTCCTACAACGTTTTGCGATACAACTTTGACGTAATGGGGACGGAGCTATAGGCTATACGTTGATCTATCTCACGTGTGGGTGAGATCGGAACGCGTTGCCTTGTTCGACAGGAAGGAGAGAGGAACCAGGGGGCAAGCCCACCGCTACGCGACCTCCGACCTCTCTTAACGTACGGTACAGTTCCATGGGACGAGCATCGATGACAAACATCGATTATTACAATCGATTATAATATCGATCTCTTACTATCTATGTATGTTATTGTCGGTCTAAAATAATCTTGGTTTTTAATAGCAAAATAGCTTTGCATTTAAGGTGATACAAGATACAAAAATAACGAACAGTTCCAACGTTCATTTTAAAACTTAATAGGAGAAAATATAAGTTGTATATTTTTATTTATGTGTCAAACTGTATATCATCGTGCCTACTTTTGTACAGGAAATTGAACTATTATCATTTTCTTATTGCTCTAGGCTTTGTGCATTAACAAGGGAAATTATTATTTTAGAGTTCTTTATTAATTTATAGACTGTATTAGATTTACATAAATTCTACCACGTTTTTATATTGCTATCTTCTTTAAATATAATCCTTTATGAAAACCCATCGAGTATAAAACAACTAATATAAAAAAAAACAATGTAGGCCTATTCATATTAAACAAATAATACTACAAATTTACAACCATTATGTAGCTATACACATAGATAGATCGTTCATCCACTATTAAATTCATTGCGTCTAATTATCAGCTGTTTCAGGGTCTAGAATTAAGAGCCGTTGAATACATCAATAACTAATCACTAACATTCCTACTAAATGAAATATATATTATAAGTAATGTACAGTAATATAATCAAATGTGGCTGTCAGACCTTGTTATTTAACCAGTTTGCGTTCATAATACAAAAAAGTAAACTAAATAAATAATATTGTCCATTTTTTTTCTTTAGTCGATCACAAGATACGTGGATATTTGCATACATGGATCCTTGCTAATATTTTGAACATGACATTTCACGAAGTTCAAGAGTGTCTTTTCTTTATTATTATTCGTCTTCAAAATTACATTTTCATAACAATTTTATGACACATTTTTATTTCACGTAGAGAATAAATAATAATAACGTTTTTGTTAAATTTATCTCAACTAGTGTTAGCTCCTTGTTGCTTTATTGTTTTTTTTTCAATTTTTTTCGATAAAATATAGATGTTTATTTCAGCCGTCTCCTAGAAGTGATGAAAAACTCAGACGACCAATATCTTTTTTGACAGTGCTACAGTTGCTTTGTCTCAGTAAAATAAATATAGCCCAAACCTGTCTCCCTCATATATTCCTTTATATTGATAGTGTAGCTTACAATATGAAGAATATACCAACTTCTCTAAAACTAAACAAAAAAATCTGTTTTTAAAAACATTCTATTCTAAAATCATCACTCTTAAAATGACACAAAAACATCGATCATTGAAAAAAGAACATCGATGTATCGGAAACGTCAGTCACCGATACTCATCGCAATCATGACCACCGAGGTTGCTGCCGACACATAAGTAGGCTAATTGATTTCAATCAGGAGTTCGTTTACTGCTCAGTCGGTTATAGCAGCTCCGTTATAGCCGGGCTATACCAGATATAACAGTTCAATCATGACCACTGAGGTTGCTGCCGACACATAAGTAGGCTAGTTGATTTCAATCAGGAGTTCGTTTACTGCTCAGTCGGTTATAGCAGGTCCGTTATAGCCGGGCTATACCAGATATAACAGTTCAATCATGACCACCGAGGTAGCTGCCGACACATAAGTAGGCTAATTGATTTCAATCAGGAGTTCGTTTACTGCTCAGTCGGTTATAGCAGCTCCGTTATAGCCGGGCTATACCAGGTACAACAGTTCAATCATGACCACTGAGGTAGCTGCCGACACATAAGTAGGCTAATTGATTTCAATCAGGAGTTCGTTTACTGCTCAGTCGGTTATAGCAGCTCCGTTATAGCCGGGCTATACCAGATATAACAGTTCAATCATGACCACTGAGGTAGCTGCCGACACATAAGTAGGCTAACTGATTTCAATCAGGAGTTCGTTTACTGCTCAGTCGGTTATAGCAGCTCCGTTATAGCCGGGCTATACCAGATATAACAGTTCAATCATGACCACTGAGGTTGCTGCCGACGCATAAGTAGGCTAGTTGATTTCAATCAGGAGTTCGTTTACTGCTCAGTCGGTTATAGCAGCTCCGTTATAGCCGGGCTATACCAGATATAACAGTTCAATCACATCCACCCTAGTTTATATCTCACAACTACGATAAATTGACATGCTCTATTCACGATAGTTTGTTTCTGCATTATTCAAACCATTAAACTGTAAATCGTACAGAAAGGGATGTTAAAATAACTAAACTTCTAATTAAAAATAAAGCTGGTGCTGCGTAAGAATCTTGTGTATGAAAATTGTAGGTGATATGTTCCTAGTTATATTCACACGACATTGAATCAATTGAAGCCATCAGGTGGACACTACTGGAAATGTCTAGGGTGCACGTGTATGGTGTTAGCCAGGGATGTTGTGTAGAAGATAGAACTAAATCTGATGTCGCAGTGCTGTAACCTGCTACTTGGGGATAAAGTTTTGAGGTGATTATAGGCGATATGTTCTATTCTTAATACCGACATGGCGTCCGCTCAATGGTTGCCATCGATGTGGACACCGCTAGAAAAGTCTAGGTTGTCCGTGTTGGATAATAGCACAGAATATAGACAGATACAGAAGCCCCACGCAATGCTAAATTTTGAAACGCGAGATCGCTTAACTCACCGGCCAGATCATACGCGGCGCTAGTGGTAAAAACCGGCCAAGCGCGGTTGCCAAACTGTGGCTGGCCGGCCGGCCCAGCCGGCCAGGGAGAAATCCCCCGCTACGCATCGTCTCTGGTCAGAGTCTAGTCAACTGCAACAGTCCCGCATGTATAGCATGACCAGTCCAAAAATTATGCATATATGGAGTTTAATATTACTGCTGTACATCTTTTACTGTTAAAACGTAATATTCATATTAACATTTTTTTATTGACAATTATTGTTTGTTTAATTCGGAGCCTGCCCTAAACCACCCAATCTTAGTAATTACTAGAAAAAAAATTAAATAATCAGGTATTCTTTCCTATAATACGTTTTTGTTTCTCTTGTTTACTATAGGTCTTCACCGACAAGTTTTGCATAACTTGGTGAGACCTAGATTCTGTACACACGAGTAAAAATAAGTAAATAAAACATGGAAAAATATTTTGCCCGTGTAAATGAATAAAGTAAGTGTAAAAGCTTACTATCATGAATGTATTTAAGATAGTAATAATAATAATAAATACTTGCAAATTTGTAAATAATAGCCTACACAAAAATGTTAGTAAAATTATTTTGTATACTTTATTATTTTATTGGCGTTGTCAGACTAAAATTCCATACACGTAGCTTAATCAACTATTTAAAAAATACATTATTTTAAACGTTTCTTCAGGTATTAATCAGTAGGGTGCTATTTTCGCTCAAAACTTGACTAACTGAAAATTAGATAGGCCTAAATATAAAACATAAATAATCCTATTACAAAGAACAAATTTTTTCCAATTTTATCGTGGCTAGGGAGATGATTTCGATAAGTATTATTAAAGCCAAACATCACTGACTAATCACAAATTCTCAATTGCAGCGTACTGTGGTATCCCCTAGTTTAAGAAAAAATTAGGTTTTGGATTATTACTATTATTTTTTATAGTTTTAAATGGGTAGAAAATGTGTAAAGGAACATAAATCTCGAATGGGGACAAAGTGTTTAGGAGATTGAAGGCGATAGGTCCCATGCTCGGTCCTCTTAATACCGACACGGCGTCTGCACAATGGTTGCCATCGACGTGGACACTACTAGAGACGTATGGGGTGTTCATGTTGGATGGTATTTAAGGTTCGGATGTTGTGTAGGGAAGAGACCTGAATGTCAGACTTGTCCGTTAGCTGAAAATCAGACCAACACTACGTGGTTCGGATTTTATGGAAAGCTGCAGGTCCGATAGTTGCCCTGGCTGTTGGGCTATTAATAAATTGCACTTTCTGAGGAACAGTTAAACTCAGTTAGTAACCAGACTACACTCATATCATCGTTCATATTCGCCTTAAAATACGCACAACGTTGTGTCGGCGTCTCATATGTTAGAACGAATACTGTTTCCTTCAAACTAGATGGAAAATAATATTTGAGGCAAAGTTCAAAGAACGCGCGCCGGTCAAGTATTCATCTACTTCCTGGATCCTTTCCGTCTATAAAAAAAATTCTGAATAAAACTCAGTCAATCTATATACTATAAAGCTCGATGTAGTGACTGACTGACTCACTGACACTAAATGTTGAGACACTTCCCGGCATCTTACCCCCTGAAGAGTATACTTGAATTGAAGCTCTCTGTCTGAAACCTCCAGAAAAATTCACAAAAATTTACTTGTTTCATTCATAATCAAGATGGCGGCCTTTTTACCCCAAAACGTCCCCAATGGAAAAAATCACTAAAAAGTAGTTTTTATTACCTGAGTTGAAGAAAATCTTTAGTAAAATGTCCAAACATTCACAGTTCTACACGTGTAACAAACGCGCACCTTATATATGAATTTCAGCTTAATAACTCAAACATTTGTGGTATCGGGGGCTCAAAAACTGAAAATTTTAAAAATGTTAAAATTTTAAAAACTGATCTAATCTACTCTAGTGAGGTATCAATTTAAAGCCATTTCTCTCCTGAATCCAAATACAATATCAGATTTTGAACAGGATAAATATTAGGGGTAAATGCTCCTAAAACAAAAACAAAAAACTCCTAAAACCAGTAAAAGGGTAGTACAAAAATAAAACTTACAAGTGGAGCATCAAACTATAGGTATCTTTCTCAAAAATTACATTTTACCTTTACATCTTGGAAGAGACAACGTTTAAGGGTTCTGCCCCCCCCCCCCAAATAAAAAGAAGCTCCAAAACCCAAAATTGAGTAATAATGTCAAACTAATACACTCAAGTGGGGTATCAAAATAAAAGTATTTTTCTCTTAAATACTAATTTACCATCAGATTTGAGAAGAGTCTATGTTAGGGGTTCCGCTGTCCCAAAAACCAAAATTAATGGTCATACTGGTTAAAAATCCTGACGATGCAGAGGGCCGATCTTTCTCACGAGGCGACATGCCTAGATTCACAAATGGACTGTATCAGTATCTTGGTGAGGCCGCAAGCCGAACTTTCCCTCGCGAGGCCGTAGGCCGAGTTCCATAACTGCCTGTAGAAGAGCGTCTTGGCGAGGCCGTAGGCCGAGTTCCTCCACGAGGCCGCAGGCCGAGTTCCTCAAATGAGACTGTAGCAGTGTCTTGGTGAGACCGCAAGCCGAACTTTCCCTCGCGAGGCCGTAGGCCGAGTTCCATAACTGCCTGTAGAAGAGCGTCTCGGCGAGGCCGTAGGCCGAGCTCCTCCACGAGGCCGCAGGCCGAGTTCCTCAAATGGGACTGTAGCAGTGTCTTGGTGAGACCGCAAGCCGAACCTTCCCCCGCGAGGCCTGTAGCAGAGCGTCTTGGCGTGGCCGAAGGCCGAGCTCCCCCACGAGGCCGCAGGTGACCCATATCTCACGAGCACAGCGAGTGACGACGGGGTTGGCATGCGAAGCGGGCAGGGGTGTCCCCTAGTTTCTGATTAAAATTGGTTTGGTTTCGGTTATTTTATCATTGTGTCTTGTTATAACTTAGTGTTTTAATGGAGAGAAAGAAAGACTACGACAGTTTGTGTTAGAGGAAGTGTAAAAATGTATACAAATAGAATCACTGCGGATGTTAAGGTTCCCAAAACACTTATCACAAGTGTACGTGGAGAACTGTGGTAAGTGAAAGAGATTTTTTAAATAATACACATCATTTAGGCCTAGATTATTTTCCTCGAGCCATTTGTGCCATGTGTTAATATAAATTAATGAAACGTCTTCTGCATCTTGTCCCCGCATTGTCAATTATGTTCTATTGTCTAAAACTGTAACAATGCCATGAGTAAACTGAAAAATACTAAATTAAAATGTTAAAGTGTTTAGCAAAGCCCGTCTTATTCAACCTTATGGTAGCGCTATCAGCGTTCACGGAGTGAATGTGACGAATGCTGCAGTCGCTCACCATTCACACACCTTACTTCACTAATCTATGCGATACATTTCCTGCAGCAAAAGTATACCCACATTCGTATTTGGTGACTAATCGTTAAAATGAATAAGTGAAACCAGTTTGATATAAACTCCACGTTAGACCAAACTATTTACATTATCATAATCCGGGTAGGACCGTGTCTGATTGCTATGTACACTAATTAGGTGTTGCCGACGTTTCGAGTGCATTGCAGCTCTCATCTTCAGGGCGACATACTCATCACCAGATACATTACATATACTCTGTGGATCTAGTAACAGAGTGTGTTGCCCTGAAGATGAAACTGCAATGCACTTGAAACGTCGGCAACATGTACATAGCGTGCATACAAGGTGAAAAAACTATAGAAACGCTGTCACAGCTTTTATATGACTTAACATATAAAAGTGGAATCTTGCACATCATCTTGGTCACAAAAACCTACTTTTTCATACCATTAGTGACTTTTCATCCTTTCACTGGTACGGCCCGTGAGGAGTTGAACGAACATCTTAAATCTAAACCAAGTTTGGTATTCAATGAAAGGTCTATTTAAGAGAATTAACTGTCCAAACTGGAATTGGAAAGGATTATCCTTTACAGAGTAGCGGTCATTTGAATGTCATGACAAAGAAATTCAATCTTTTGTCTTGTGAAGTAACTAATTTGTATAATTATTTTTCCATACATAATTTGATAATTTAATTTCTATTAGTAATTGTGTTTAAGACTTTTATCTGTTCCAAAGACTTGGATATAAATCAGTCTTTTAACTGTGTCACCAATATTTATTTTTTTTCTCTTAATCTGTCCACTTTAAAGTATCTACAAGCAGTAATAAGCGCCCTATTAAATTGGCCAAATTGAAAGGTTTAAAAATGTGAAAAGGGACGTAGAAAATAGAGGGTTGAGTAAGATGAATAAAAATAATGTGGTTATGAAAGATCGAGATATGAGAAATTTGGTGATAAGATATAATAGTCTATATGTTTACTATGTGTTTACAGTATTTATTTTGTATTGTATAACACTTTTAGGGCGTATTTATGTAACAATTTATGTTTTGTTTTTGGGTTTAATCAAATGTTTATTAATGTAAATAGTTCATAAATGTATCGATAGTTAAAAGTATAACTTCTAATTATATGTTTCAAGGATCCTTATAAGCATGTGCCATCAATACAATTTGCTTGTCTCTGTATCTGCTCAGGTACAGTATATAGTATCTATAAACATTGATGATATCCAGTCGGTATAAAATAAGTAAAAAAATCAATCAATTTGGCAAATTGAAAGGTTTAAAAATAGTAAGCCCTAATAAAAATGAATAAAAATAATGAGCTTATGAGAGGGATGTATTGAGAAATTGTGGTGAATAAATTCTGTATAGTATGTATGTCTAAATTATATGTTATATTTTATAGTTCCTCGTGGTGTAATATCACTGACAATGCCCAAGCTAACTGCAGAATAAAAATATTGGTTTTCTTATCATCCATCGTTATTTTATCTTCCTTAAACAATTAATTATTTCATAATTTAATTTGATAAATTATCATAAATGTTTCATAAACTTGTTAATTAAGAATACAATTAAACAATCCCCTTTATTTAGAAGTGCATAAAATAGGTTTCATTTGCTCAACGTATAACTTATGTACTACTTATGTATTTAGCTAAAATTCAAACAAGAGGATGTATATGGTCAAAGGATGTATATGGTCAAAATACGTGGAGTAAATGCAACTCAGTGAACGTAAGCGGGGGTATTCCGGGCCTTGCCCTCAGTGCCCTGTCTGACTGTCGGTTGGAGTCATAGTTGGTTGGAGTTCTGTCTGTCCATTCTGTATTCCTCCCTCCACTTTGGGAAAACGGGAATCCCGCACTATGATCTGGCAACGCCGCGCCAGTTAGCGACCGTCTCAACGCCTTCATTTTGAGAAATACCACGAACTGCCCGTTTCATTATTTCCTATACCGTGGGGCTTCTGTATCTGTCTATATTCTGTGATAATAGTCAAAATTCAGATGTTGTGTAGGGAAGAGAACTTAGTGTTAGGCTTGTCAGTTAGCTGAAAATATGAACAATACTACGTGATTCAGATTCCACATAAATCTGTAGGTCCCTTAGTTGCCCTGGCTATTGGGCTATTAATAAATAGCTATTTCTGAGGAACAATCGACCTTAGTTAGTAACAATGCCTACACTCGTTCATCTACACTCATCACACCCAATTATCCCTCGTATTCGACCATATCTTGACGATTGGTGTCTTAACAATGAATAGTAATAATTAATCAATAACAGGTTTGTTTATTAGCCAAAAAGACCAATAATAGGTGTTAACGTGTATGTTCCTAATATCCTTGGCTATTGGGCTGCCGTTAAGGCCATTTATAAGGATAGGTTGGCCTTAAGGTTAGTAACTAAGACTGCTTTGTTCGTCTACACTGATACATAATTATGCAACCAAATATCTAAGATCAGTAGTTTGAAGAATAAATAAACAAATTAAAGTTCATTGACTGAGAACAGTTAAAATAAGTGAGTGCTTTTATTCCACGAGATAAATTTAGATACTTTTAAAAATCTGGCCAAATAAGAAAAGGCTGACAGCTGTAATAACTAGCAATCGTTAATACGTTATACGTGAATTGGGTGGCACTCGAGGTGCGACATGTGTTAATCCCAGCGACCCAAAGGGCCATAAAACTGGCACTCGAGGTGCGACATGCCACCTCAGGTAGCCCGGCGAAGGGTTGCGGGTTTGTAGACGCGCTCTTTCTCTGCGTCCATAAATAAATAAATAAATAAATATATATATATATATACAAAATAGGACCTACGTTACTAGGATAATCACACCATTTCAATAACTAGTGTAATTAAATACAGACTTTCACACATAAAAGGAATCAATATTTTCCGGAAATACAATTATTTTTATTTCAATAAAAAGTAGTAGAACTATAATTTTTTCTGGACACTCCGATGTGCTTTACATAGCTAAATAGATTATTATTAGCTAACCTAACCTAACCTAACCTTTTTTTTTAACAACCTAACAACCAAATGTTTAAACTATCTGACGCCGTTAAACATTTTTATTGTAATAAATTTCTTTGTTTAAGTTGAACTAAAAATTGTCATTGAGCGATGATTAATTATTGAATCATCGTTAATCATGTGTCTCATTGTATGGCTGTAGTTTTAAGATAATTTTTATCACTGTAAATATATCAACTATTAGCCGCCAGACCAACACGGCCACACTGCTAGCCGAAGCGCCATGTCGCACCTCGAGTGTTGGTTTTGGGTTCTCTTTCGCTGCATGTCGCACCTCGAGCGTCCAATTATGACCCTCAGGTAGTCCATGTCGCACCTCGGGTGCCCCCGTGAATTGATCACAGATTGCAGAATGCCTTGCGATCAGCGTTATAACAGTTTAACCCATACAATTGTACATTGCCAACAGGATAGTGATCTCATAAACTACAGATAATTGAGAAGATTTTATGATTTTAAAATGTTCCATCATCCATCGGTAGTAGTGACAGGCTACAGTTACAATATCTTCTATTATCAGTTTGGAGACGTAAAATGTTATGACTCATTCTTGGGTCGTCAATTAGCGGCAGTAAAAGGCTTCAATGACTCATATCTTCAATTATTGTATAAAGCACACCGCCTCTGATTTTTATTTTTTACGTCGGGCATTTAAAATACACGATTCCTCACTTATTTGAGAATGTGTAATTCTTTTGAAGATGTTTACTAAGACAATACATAATTCAATTTAGTGGATTTAAAAACTCAAGTCCATTTATATATAAATTGCATTCTAATGTTGAGAACAACATTTTAATTTGCACGATTAAAAACAGATTATATTGAGGTAGTAAAAAAATACAAATAAAAGTTTAAAAGTATATAAAAGCTTTAAAGAGATTACAACTGAATGTCTTTCTTCCTCCTAATGCAGGTCTTGTGTCACAAGGAAGGAACCCCAGGGCTTGAAGCCGGTCAATTTTGTAACACAAGGAAGGGGCTCGGCTATTACTCAAAATACCGGAGACCGGTAGCAGCAGAAACAGATGGTCTTGTGACTGTAGGATCTACTAATAGTAGTGGGGCACGACCTGACGCAACGCGAGATGAGCGTCACACAGGTCAGAGAAGTCTTGGGATTCTAGTGCAGAAGGAGGATTGAGTATCACACTCGTCAGAAAAGTCCTCCAACAATCAGACCAATGCTACGGGGTTTGGATTCCACGCTAAATTTTGGATCCCTTGGTTTCCTTAGTTTCGAATTGGGCTTTGAAGAAATGTATCTTTCTAAAGACCAGCTGACCTTAGTTAATAACAATGACTACCTCGGTCTTAAACACTTATTTGCAATTCATATTCACTTACAGTACATCTTGACAATAATCATCTTAAGATTAAATAAAATACAAAAATTAGAGTTGGACTTTGTGGGTATACAATAAATAAAATACAACTTTCCAATGAATGTTATTTAAATGCACTGTAAGACTTCTGACATGCGCTTTTGATTAAAATTAAATTTGTAGAATTTTATTAAAAAATGACTTTCAATGTGTCAAGGTCTGTTGTCTAAACACGTCTTCTGGTGAAAAGTAAATAACAAATACACTAAATGTAATTAATTAAAGGGAATTTACCATACTTATTACATTAAATCTAAAAGTGTTAGGTTTCTTTAAACTCCTAATTACAAAAAACTCCTTGGCAGTAATATTGTTTTAAAATTAAATCCGTAATTTATGATTTACAATATATCGATCTAACAAAAATAAACAACAATGTCAACTGGCAAATAGGAATAAAAATATTTTTACAAATATCGTTAGTATAAAAATCCACCCATATTTAAGTATAATTTAATACATAGCCTAGTAACCAAATGTAGCATTTTCTAAATAATAATTAATAAAAACAACACCAATGATATAATACGTAGGCCTATATTATTTCGTAAATATAAAATACGAGAGAGTGCAAAGTTTTCCGAGTTCTATACCAAATAAGTATATACCAACCGAGGTACGAGAGTAAAGGTGAGAGAGTTGAAACACTTGACTAATATTGTGAAACAATAGGGTAATTATTCGATATGGTATATTATGAATTTTTCATTTTTTTTCTCAAAACACGCAAATAATGGGCTAAGTTTGAAAGTACTAAAACATGTTTTGGAGGAAAAGCCGAGAAAACTATGAAAATTAGAAAACGGAACAATTTTTTGTTCCTGAATCCATAATTGTTGGTGTAAATATATTGTAGTGGGCACTCAAATTAAGCGGAATTGCGTCCTGATCAGAAATATGGCAAGGGGTTTGCAATCGGAAAATATTTAGCATGTTTAGAGCCGGATTTCGTATGTTTTCGTTGGATGGGTGGCCAGCAGGCCATACCGGATGTCAGAATCCAAATTTCAAGAATAATTTGTGTGCATGAAACTATATCTCATATTGCTAACAGTTACATGCCATGATATAACTTATATATTGACTCGTTTCCTTTAACTCCTCTGGGAGCACAGGGCGTCCGAAAGAGATCTTCATCTGTCCCTGCCTCCACCAAGTGCCTTCACTTCTCTCTAAACCTTGTTAGCCTCCTATGCTTTCCAGGTTTCACGGGATGGACCTCTCCTTCTAGCACCTTGCGGGATCCTATCAAGGGCTTCCTTCTCAATGGTTACATTTGGTCTCTTACCATATGTCCTAACCACCAATACGACTGTTTGTGTATGGGTGGGTCAATAACACTGTATGTGTATGGGTGGGTCAATACCACTGTATGTGTATGGGTGTGTGGGTGGGTCAATGCCATCGTACGTGTATGGGGATGGGGTTACCGTTTGGTGTGAGGACGTGACACTGGGTGCTGAAAGGAAAGGTGTGAGGATAGAGCGGTAGGAAACGGATATACAGCTGTTACTCCCTCACCACTGGTAAACGGAGTTCTGTAGGTAATATATCTATAGCTTGATTAAGAACACTGCCAGCCACATTCCCTAATGTTATCAGTCCTGCACCGTGACATGAACTAACACGTCTTTTCTTCGTGTACGCTGTTTTTATAACGTCAGCAGTGTTTTTATAACGTCCAAGTGTTTTTATATGTCCTTACACTTGGACTGTTTCTCTCCATAGATGCTTTCTAACAAATAAAAAGGCGTTTCTAGATTCTTGTTTAATTCATTTTCCGAAGGTAGCATTTGGATTTACCTGACTATTATGCCAAATGTAATGTATTCAAATATGAGAAAACCCGAAGTTGATCAATTAACCTCATTTAACAGGTTCTTGAAACTTGTGCAATCGGTTATTTAACAGTGTTCAAGGGCGTGATCTAACAGGTTGCAGATAAACACGTCTTGGGACAGCTCGCTGATAAGCGGAGTGCTGGAACTGATAACAGGGGTGATTGTCTCTATAACTGAAAGGTATCGCTCTTTCACACAACACACTTATTAGATAATGTATTATTTGCTGATAAGTCTTTGTACAAAAGATTTTTAGGCTACGTAAAGTTACCTATAACGTAGCTACGTGTATGGCCTTTTATAGCTCAGCGGTCGGAGTTTAACCATCCAGACCCTACAACTTACCTTGTACTATATCTCATGTATCATTTTGTAACAAAAACCTATATAAACTAATGCCTTTTATAAACACAAAGACCTTTATTTATGCTTCTGTAAATGTCAGATTTTCAAACTTACCTCTTATTTTGATCCTTAAATATTTTAAAATGTTCTAACTTAACTTAATATTTTGAGAATTGTTACGCAAGTCTGCGCTTATGTTAGTTATAAACTATGTATTTTATACAATAATAAAATGATATGTAATAGTGTAAGTATTAATGTAGTAATTAACTTTTGTGACCCTGTAATGACGGATTGCTGAATTTCCAGACTATTCAGATTTAAAAAAAAAACTGTTATTATAACAATATCTTTCTGTAATAAATCAAAATCAAATGTTATTTTTAATCAGCTGTTATTGCCTTACATCATGGCTACTGCAATACGGCCGTGAGATCGGTTCGCCTCGCATGGCTGTGGCTCGCAGACTTCCTCTAGGCTATATGTTACAGAGAAAAATCACTTTACTAACAATTTACTAGATAAAATAAGGCGTAAATAGAAATGAAAATGACAGTAACAAATATTTCTTCTTAGTATAGCAGGCAAGGGGGGTTCCGCATTCACATTTAGTTGCAGGCAATTTTATTTTGTATTTTTGTTTGGACCACTTAGGTAAGCATAAAAACACATGTTGTCGCCCCACAGTGTGGTCGACAACTTGGAGGGGGGGGGCATCGCGAAAGTAACAGCTCAAGAAACCAACTGTATTTCAATAACGGTAATAGATACAGATTTAGAAAAAACACCATCTGATTTTAAAAATGTGTTCTTTAAAAAAGTTTACTATAAGAATTGCACTATATTTGTTGGTTTAAGAATAAAAAATATTTTATGATAAAATAGGAATTTTTCTGTCTATAGGTATTTTTCATATTTTTGTTCATTTTAACACCAAGACACTGTTTAATTTTAGTTATGACTTGAAAATAATTACTTAAACCTCTTTTTAGCTATACCTAACTTGTTGATGGTTGTACAGTGGTCCATCCTGAGTGGTTGGACCCACCCGCCCACTCATATACGTACAGTGGTCCAGACCCACCCGCCCACACATACACGTACAGTGTTAGATAGGTTTAGATAGTGGTATAGACCCACCCATACACGTACAGTGGTATTGATCATGTCATACATGACAGCGTACAGGTACAGCTTTATATTGATCAATATAAAATTGATTTATTTCGATTTTTATTCGTATATAAATCAATTGCCGTAACTGAATTACGTATAATTTAAACTACTTCCCGTTCATCCTGTATGAAATAATTATTTTTTCCATAAAAATTTAAAAAGTTTTTTCTGGCATGAAATACTAGTCATCACTGACCAGTCTCAATGACTAGCAATACAGGACAAACACATAAGAGTTGCCTGCTTATAAACACAGACTAAACGGACTTGTACTTCAGTCTTAATAATATTCAATATTTATAACTTAAAACTATATCTAATATATATATATATATATAAGTAACAAAACTGGTTTAAGCTTCTATAAAAAAAAAATAACAAAAGTGGTGTACATCTGTATAAACAATACAATTTATGTATAAGAAAAAAATACAAAACACAAATATAGAAAGCAACATCGCACTCATGTATACAAAAAAATTACGATAGAATAAGGTGGTGTAGTACTTACTATCTGTCGGAAAAACACGGTAATTTATTTGATATTATGAAACTAATAAACAAAACAATTCATTAAAAGCAACATAATATATTTACTATTACAAAATATATAATTTACCCTTTTTGGTTTATTCTATAGTGCCTCCTGCTTTTGGTATTTTGTTGATATATGTTTGAGTAATGAATACTCTTCACTTTGAAGTAGATCAAACATCCCGTGGTTGTGGGTATTTTAGTATACGTGAATTAAAAAAAAAAAAAAACTTGTTTAGTTCAATATAAAATAAATCAGTCCGATACGGTTTACTTTTCAACATTCTTGTGAAACTGACTAAAAATAGTTACACTTTGATTTCGGGCTTTGATTCAAAATAATATATTATGAAACAAGGCATGTCTCTTGTATTATTATAGTTATTTAGTCGTGTTAAATATTTATTTACAAACGTAAATTAAATTGATTTAAATCAAATTGCCTTGATGCTAATAGCATATAAAGGTTACACGAGGTCGAGGATACAATAAGCTCTATTGGTAATGGTTGTAGCCTTGACCACAGAGAATGTACATTATATTCTCTGTGCCTTGATAACACTAAGACGCACTCTTCAAGGCCCCGCAGTGAGGTACCAAAGTTCTTAAATAGTTTCCGTAGCAGTTATATAGTTGATATTGTATGTATGGTGGTTTACTGACAAGGTGGATATAAAACACAAGTTATATATAAATACAGAACTAGCTTGGAACTGTAGGGTATTCAAGGAATTATCATTGAATTCCTTATCATCGAATTACTGACAAGGTTGATAAAGAACACAGGTTAGATATAAATACAGAACTAGCTTGGAACTGTAGGGTATTCAAGGATTTATCATTGAATCCTCATCATCGGGTTACTGACAAGGTTGATAAAGAACACAGGTTAGATATAAATACAGAACTAGCTAGGAACTGTAGGGTATTCAAGGAATTATCATTAAATTCCATATCATCGGGTTACTGAAAACGTTGATAAAGAACACAGGTTAGATATAAATACAGAACTAGCTAGGAACTGTAGGGTATTCAAGGAATTATCATTGAATTCCTTATCATCGAATTACTGACAAGGTTGATAAAGAACATAGGTTAGATATAAATACAGAGCTAGTTAGAAATTGTAGAGTTTTCAAGGAATCATTATTGAATTCCTTATCATCGGGTTACTGATAAGTTATTTGCATAAAATATAAAATATTCGTTCAAATGTAAAAAATCATTTTTTGAAAGTGCAGATCTAGTGTTTTACAGATATCTACAGAGTATAGCATACAATATTGTTGTTGTTGTTTATATAGTTCCACAATTTGTAGAACTAAGATACATTTGTATTATTCAATTCTGATTTTATTTATTAGTTGTGCTAGTAAGCTGTACAATACAAAATAACATTATTTCGAACAAATATAACTTGTGTACTTTGAAAATATAAGACATACAAATACTACATACAAGTTTTAAAATCTATATTTCGTAATATAGTTATGTACAGAATGCAAGGTTGTATGTGATATCTGTTGTATTCCAGACCGTCCCACGGGAACCCAATGCGCGGGAAAGTGTGGGAGCCAGTAATCACTTTATTATTAATTCCTTGTTATTAGTACCGTCTAATTAGCGGCCTTTTAAATCCCTACCTACTACATTTCCACCCACAGCCTAGGAGGGGGGTTTTACATTACAGTTTAGAGACACTTAAGTGATTTTAACGAGATAGAATATTTTAGATGGAAGACTTAATGCCCCATTTATACAAGTTATAAATCCATAAAAAAAGACATAACGATTATGAGGCTGACTAAAGATTCTATGAGTATAAAATAGTTACTGGTGTTCTGTTTAGGCTAGTTACTAACGGATATTAACACATTCACTGATTCTTAGGAATAGTTACTGGTGTTCTGTCTAGGCTGGTTACTAACTGATATTAACACATTCACTGATTCTTAGGAATAGTTACTGGTGTTCTGTCTAGGCTGGTTACTAACGGATATTAACACATTCACTGATTCTTAGGAATAGTTACTGGTGTTCTGTCTAGGCTGGTTACTAACGGATATTAACACATTCACTGATTCTTAGGAATAGTTACTGGTGTTCTGTCTAGGCTGGTTACTAACTGATATTAACACATTCACTGATTCTTAGGAATAGTTACTGGTGTTCTGTCTAGGCTGGTTACTAACTGATATTAACACATTCACTGATTCTTAGGAATAGTTACTGGTGTTCTGTCTAGGCTGGTTACTAACTGATATTAACACATTCACTGATTCTTAGGAATTGTTACTGGTGTTCTGTCTAGGCTGGTTACTAACTGATATTAACACATTCACTGATTCTTAGGAATAGTTACTGGTGTTCTGTCTAGGCTGGTTACTAACGGATATTAACACATTCACTGATTCTTAGGAATAGTTACTGGTGTTCTGTCTAGGCTAGTTACTAACGGATATTAACACATTCACTGATTCTTAGGAATAGTTACTGGTGTTCTGTCTAGGCTGGTTACTAACTGATATTAACACATTCACTGATTCTTAGGAATTGTTACTGGTGTTCTGTCTAGGCTGGTTACTAACTGATATTAACACATTCACTGATTCTTAGGAATAGTTACTGGTGTTCTGTCTAGGCTGGTTACTAACGGATATTAACACATTCACTGATTCTTAGGAATAGTTACTGGTGTTCTGTCTAGGTTGGTTACTAACGGATATTAACACATTCACTGATTCTTAGGAATTGTTACTGGTGTTCTGTCTAGGCTGGTTACTAACTGATATTAACACATTCACTGATTCTTAGGAATAGTTACTGGTGTTCTGCCTAGGCTGGTTACTAACTGATATTAACACATTCACTGATTCTTAGGAATTGTTACTGGTGTTCTGTCTAGGCTGGTTACTAACTGATATTAACACATTCACTGATTCTTAGGAATTGTTACTGGTGTTCTGTCTAGGCTGGTTACTAACGGATATTAACACATTCACTGATTCTTAGGAATAGTTACTGGTGTTCTGTCTAGGCTGGTTACTAACTGATATTAACACATTCACTGATTCTTAGGAATAGTTACTGGTGTTCTGTCTAGGCTGGTTACTAACGGATATTAACACATTCACTGATTCTTAGGAATTGTTACTGGTGTTCTGTCTAGGCTGGTTACTAACGGATATTAACACATTCACTGATTCTTAGGAATAGTTACTGGTGTTCTGTCTAGGCTGGTTACTAACGGATATTAACACATTCACTGATTCTTAGGAATAGTTACTGGTGTTCTGTCTAGGCTGGTTACTAACGGATATTAACACATTCACTGATTCTTAGGAATAGTTACTGGTGTTCTGTCTAGGCTGGTTACTAACGGATATTAACACATTCACTGATTCTTAGGAATAGTTACTGGTGTTCTGTCTAGGCTGGTTACTAACGGATATTAACACATTCACTGATTCTTAGGAATAGTTACTGGTGTTCTGTCTAGGCTGGTTACTAACTGATATTAACACATTCACTGATTCTTAGGAATTGTTACTGGTGTTCTGTCTAGGCTGGTTACTAACTGATATTAACACATTCACTGATTCTTAGGAATAGTTACTGGTGTTCTGTCTAGGCTGGTTACTAACGGATATTAACACATTCACTGATTCTTAGGAATAGTTACTGGTGTTCTGTCTAGGCTTGGTTACTAACGGATATTAACACATTCACTGATTCTTAGGAATAGTTACTGGTGTTCTGTCTAGGCTGGTTACTAACTGATATTAACACATTCACTGATTCTTAGGAATAGTTACTGGTGTTCTGTCTAGGCTGGTTACTAACTGATATTAACACATTCACTGATTCTTAGGAATAGTTACTGGTGTTCTGTCTAGGCTGGTTACTAACGGATATTAACACATTCACTGATTCTTAGGAATAGTTACTGGTGTTCTGTCTAGGCTGGTTACTAACGGATATTAACACATTCACTGATTCTTAGGAATAGTTACTGGTGTTCTGTCTAGGCTGGTTACTAACTGATATTAACACATTCACTGATTCTTAGGAATAGTTACTGGTGTTCTGTCTAGGCTGGTTACTAACTGATATTAACACATTCACTGATTCTTAGGAATTGTTACTGGTGTTCTGTCTAGGCTGGTTACTAACTGATATTAACACATTCACTGATTCTTAGGAATTGTTACTGGTGTTCTGTCTAGGCTGGTTACTAACTGATATTAACACATTCACTGATTCTTAGGAATAGTTACTGGTGTTCTGTCTAGGCTGGTTACTAACGGATATTAACACATTCACTGATTCTTAGGAATAGTTACTGGTGTTCTGTCTAGGTTGGTTACTAACGGATATTAACACATTCACTGATTCTTAGGAATAGTTACTGGTGTTCTGTCTAGGCTGGTTACTAACTGATATTAACACATTCACTGATTCTTAGGAATAGTTACTGGTGTTCTGTCTAGGCTGGTTACTAACGGATATTAACACATTCACTGATTCTTAGGAATAGTTACTGGTGTTCTGTCTAGGTTGGTTACTAACGGATATTAACACATTCACTGATTCTTAGGAATAGTTACTGGTGTTCTGTCTAGGCTGGTTACTAACGGATATTAACACATTCACTGATTCTTAGGAATAGTTACTGGTGTTCTGTCTAGGCTGGTTACTAACGGATATTAACACATTCACTGATTCTTAGGAATAGTTACTGGTGTTCTGTCTAGGCTGGTTACTAACTGATATTAACACATTCACTGATTCTTAGGAATAGTTACTGGTGTTCTGTCTAGGCTGGTTACTAACGGATATTAACACATTCACTGATTCTTAGGAATAGTTACTGGTGTTCTGTCTAGGTTGGTTACTAACGGATATTAACACATTCACTGATTCTTAGGAATAGTTACTGGTGTTCTGTCTAGGTTGGTTACTAACTGATATTAACACATTCACTGATTCTTAGGAATAGTTACTGGTGTTCTGTCTAGGCTGGTTACTAACGGATATTAACACATTCACTGATTCTTAGGAATAGTTACTGGTGTTCTGTCTAGGCTGGTTACTAACGGATATTAACACATTCACTGATTCTTAGGAATAGTTACTGGTGTTCTGTCTAGGCTGGTTACTAACGGATATTAACACATTCACTGATTCTTAGGAATAGTTACTGGTGTTCTGTCTAGGCTGGTTACTAACGGATATTAACACATTCACTGATTCTTAGGAATAGTTACTGGTGTTCTGTCTAGGCTGGTTACTAACGGATATTAACACATTCACTGATTCTTAGGAATAGTTACTGGTGTTCTGTCTAGGCTGGTTACTAACAGATATTAACACATTCACTGATTCTTAGGAATTGAGGTTAAGTGGAAGAAGGGACTTTCTAGTCCCAACTTCGCCTGGTTAAATAAAGACGCATTTCATTTCATTCTTAGGAATAGTTACTGGTGTTCTGTCTAGGCTGGTTACTAACTGATATTAACACATTCACTGATTCTTAGGAATAGTTACTGGTGTTCTGTCTAGGCTGGTTACTAACTGATATTAACACATTCACTGATTCTTAGGAATAGTTACTGGTGTTCTGTCTAGGCTGGTTACTAACGGATATTAACACATTCACTGATTCTTAGGAATTGTTACTTATTTACTTCACATTTTCCTAAACGAGAACTTAGAGTTTTATCATGTAGACTAATACAAACGATCGGTGTATTAATCTATTTTATTGATTGTTTCGATAAGACTCAAATAAAAAAGAGTAATATACCTACCAAGGACTAAGTAGATATACTGCCAATTTTTCCTCTTATCTTAACAGTGTGGCCAGCACTGTTCATACAAACGTCAACCTGAACAAGGCATGTTTATTTATTGTTATAATTATTTTTCCATATTAAATATTTCATAAGTACTGATTCTTTTGTGAATCCCTCTGGTCTGAGGAAGGTGAGCGTGGTTCTCCGAAACCGATCACTATAATATTTGTGCATTTTGTACTTGTATTGTAGTATATTTATGTTGTGTGACGTTCACTTGTACTGTATATGTACCAAAACGTATTATGCTAGTTAATAATTATCATTCAAATGTAAATTGAAAAAAAAAACTCATAAAATAACTAGATTGTTATTGCCTACACACAATCAAAATTACAGCCAATAACGTATTGTACACCCGATTACGTGTTGACAATCCTACGCACATCAATTCAATATACATATAGTCAGATATGTGTTGATGTAAGGTAGACCTTACACAGATAAGGTCCAGATCATAATACATATAGTCAGATATGTGTTGATGTAAGGTAGACCTTACACAGATAAGGTCCAGTTCATAATACATACAGTCAGATATGTGTTGATGTAAGGTATCATACACAGTTAAGGTCCAGTTCATAATACATATAGTCAGATATGTGTTGATGTAAGGTACCATACACAGATAAGGTCCAGTTCATAATACAAATAGTTATATATGTGTTTATGTAAGGTATACCTTACTCAGATAATGTCCAGTTCATAATACATATAGTCAGATATGTGTTGATGTAAGGTATACCATACTCAGATAAGGTCCAGTTCATAATACATATAGTCATATATGTGTTGGTGTAAGGTATACCATACTCAGATAAGGTCCAGTTCATAATACATTAGTCAGATATGTGTTGATGTAAGGTATACCTTACCCAGATAAGGTCCAGTTCATAATACATTCAGTCAGATATGTGTTGATGTAAGGTATACCTTACTCAGATAAGGTCCAGTTCATAATACATTCAGTCAGATATGTGTTGATGTAAGGTATACCTTACTCAGATAAGGTCCAGTTCATAATACATATAGTCAGATATGTGTTGATGTAAGGTATACCTTACTCAGATAAGGTCCAGTTCATAATACATTAGTCAGATATGTGTTGATGTAAGGTTTACCTTACTCAGATAAGGTCCAGTTCATAATACATATAGTCAGATATGTGTTGATGTAAGGTATACCTTACTCAGATAAGTTCCAGTTCATAATACATACAGTCAGATATGTGTTGATGTAAGGTATACCTTACTCAGATAAGGTACAGTTCATAATACATATAGTCAGATATGTGTTAATGTAAGGTATACCTTACTCAGATAAGGTCCGGTTCATAATTACCACTCTGGAAATGTACCTAAAGGAAATTACATAACTGTCAATTAAAGATTTGCTTGAGCAGTTCAAACAGAGTTCCTCTGATTTTTATTTTATGTAATATGAACGAGACAGGTCCTGTGAAATGGGATGGAAAGGGGGATAATTCTCTCTTTTCAGAGAAAATCTCACCGACCAAAAGGTCAACAAGTCAAGTTGTTGTTCACAAGTCTTTTCATAACATTAATGCATAGAAAGTGCAGCTCTCTGGCGTCTAACATTTCCCATTAATTTCAACTGCAATATGAATAATTAATTTTCAGTTTTAAGTGCACTTTACGAATAAAACTTTGGCTTTTCATTAGGATTATTTACTTAACGTTTTATAAAGTAAATTAAACTATGTACTGTACATATTTACCATAAGTTCAAAATTATTAGCTATGACACAATAAAATTGAAATGAAATAAACAGTTAATCCACAGTAATTTTACGTCTCTCGAAAATGCTCCGTAAAACATTCTTATTATTATGAATGACACGTACGATGTGATCACCAGCACTTCGCTTGAGGCAGCAATAAAACACGTATAGAGTAAAAAATATATAAAATGATATTTTGATGTCAGTATGGACTGATAGGATCTGTCCTGACACAATAATAATATTTTATGACCTAATTACGGGTATAATATAGTTATAAAATCACATATTGTATCTATTAAAGGCTTGAATAATAAATTATTGTTGTATTATTTTTCAATTATTTTTGTTGAGTATTTTGTTAATATATCCGTGGTCCATTGTGAGTCATCTGTTGAGCTCATCCTTGCTCTCAATATGGAAATAAAAGTGGATATAACGATGGGTTATACACGTACAGTGGTACTTACTCGCCCCGACACGTACAGTGGTACTGACCCACCCACCTACTCCTACGCGTACAGTGGTACTGACCCATCCACCCGGCCCTACACGTACAGTGGTATTGACCCACCCACTCTCTCTTACACGTACATTTGTACTAACCCACCCACCCACTCCTACACGTACAGTGGTACTGACCCACCCACCCGGCCCTACACGTAAAGTGGTACTGACCCACCCACCCACTCCTACACGTACAGTTGTACTGACCCACACACCCACTCCTACACGTACAGTGGTACTGTTAACATTTTTTTGTGTATTTTGTTTCCTATGAATAAAATAAAAAATAAAATAAGATTAGCTTAAAGTATTTATCTTATTGTACATTAAAATAGAATAAAATTGAAGTTTTCAGATATCATAAGACTAACATCAGTACAAAATAACCATAAGTGGATAGGTCAATATTTATTTTGTTTTGTTTTTGTGAAGGGCATACTTGGGGTATGCTTAACACTTTTCACCAACTCAATGTTACCTTCCTTGATATTTGTTTTGTTTTTGTGAAGGGCATACTTGGGGTATGCTTAACACTTCTCACCAACTCAACGTTACCTTCCTTGATATTTGTTTTGTTTTTGTGAAGGGCATACTTGGGGTATGCTTAACACTTCTCACCAACTCAATGTTACCTTCCTTGATATTTGTTTTGTTTTTGTGAAGGGCATACTTGGGGTATGCTTAACACTTCTCACCAACTCAACGTTACCTTCCTTGATATTTGTTTTGTTTTTGTGAAGGGCATACTTGGGGTATGCTTAACACTTCTCACCAACTCAATGTTACCTTCCTTGATATTTGTTTTGTTTTTGTGAAGGGCATACTTGGGGTATGCTTAACACTTCTCACCAACTCAATGTTACCTTCCTTGATATTTGTTTTGTTTTTGTGAAGGGCATACTTGGGGTATGCTTAACACTTCTCACCAACTCAATGTTACCTTCCTTGATATTTTGTTTTGTTTTTGTGAAGGGCATACTTGGGGTATGCTTAACACTTCTCACCAACTCAACGTTACCTTCCTTGATATTTTGTTTTGTTTTTGTGAAGGGCATACTTGGGGTATGCTTAACACTTCTCACCAACTCAATGTTATCTTCCTTGATATTTTGTTTTGTTTTTGTGAAGGGCATACTTGGGGTATGCTTAACACTTCTCGCCAACTCAATGTTACCTTCCTTGATATTTTGTTTTGTTTTTGTGAAGGGCATACTTGGGGTATGCTTAACACTTCTCGCCAACTCAATGTTATCTTCCTTGATATTTTGTTTTGTTTTTGTGAAGGGCATACTTGGGGTATGCTTAACACTTCTCACCAACTCAATGTTACCTTCCTTGATATTTGTTTTGTTTTTGTGAAGGGCATACTTGGGGTATGCTTAACACTTCTCACCAACTCAATGTTACCTTCCTTGATATTTGTTTTGTTTTTGTGAAGGGCATACTTGGGGTATGCTTAACACTTCTCACCAACTAAATGTTACCTTCCTTGATATTTGTTTTGTTTTTGTGAAGGGCATACTTGGGGTATGCTTAACACTTCTCACCAACTCAACGTTACCTTCCTTGATATAAATGTTCTGGAAAATAAGCTGAGTAAGATAGTATGTATAAATTGGTTTTTTGAGGGGGTGGTATATACACCCAATAAAAATGTTGCTCTCTAATTAGTAAAGACGAGTCCACTTTTGTTTTCTAGGCTCGGTGGGCAATGGAACTTACGAACCCCTCGGGGGGGGGGGGGGGGGGTAAGAACTTCCTGATCACACCCGCAATAGAATTCTAATATAATGGCTTGGAAAGCAGCCACCCTTCGCCATGGTCACTTCAAAACTATTTCAATGAAATATCGTCCAATGAAATAAGTAGAATAAGCTGTGGTCCAACTAAATAAAAAATGGGCAGTTTTGGCAGCTTCAAGGAAATGTACTAAAAATATTAATTATTTGACTAAAAAATATTGTTTAGTTAGGTAAATAATTAAAACTGTAATGTTTTTATTAGTTTATAATATTTATAACAAATCTCAAACATAAAACATTTTTGTTTGTGTTGTTGGCTTTATGCCAACGAAACTAACTGTGGGTATGTCACAAAATTGTGTAAAAGCATGAAATTATTAAACAGAAGAATGGTTAGCGTGCTCAATATGCTGTAACATGAAAATTCTGTATTACTTGCTAATAATGCCAAGCAAATATTCCCGTTTTGTTGGCATACTTATAAATGCTTCTTACGTTATTCTTACATATTTTAATCGTTTTAATAGCCAGACACTTTAGTCAGTTATTTGTACCAGAGGAATTTGAATATTCACTTAAATAACCACGTGAACTACACGTAGTACCTACGAAAATGAAAACACTGTTTTACCATCCAAGTGTACCTACATGACACCTTAGATAAGCCTGAATTGTATTCCTAAACAAGGAACTCTAAATAAATTACACCTCTAAATGATTATAAAATTTTAATAAATAATATTATCCGACAAATATAATTTATTACCAGAATATTATTTTTATTATAAGCTGACTTTAAGAAAACATCAATATTTTAAGTTAGAATTTGCTGCTGAGTCAATAATTAATAAAGAATTGTCAACTAGAAATGGGGGAAAATATATATAGACTTTATAAGCCTAAAATACTTATAACAACTCTATTTATGCAACATTTTATGCTTTTTTACTTCATGCCAGAGTTTAATATTTTATGAGTAAATCAATCATGTTCTCCACACTGTGCCGGACACTCGTGTTCTCCACACTGTGCCAGACCCTCGTGTTCTCCACACTGTGCCAAACACTCATGTTCTCCACACTTTGCCAGACAATCATGTTCTCCACACTGTGCCAGACACTCGTGTTCTCCATTCTGTGCCGGACACTCGTGTTCTCCACACTGTGCCGGACACTCATGTTCTCCATACTGTGCCGGACACTCATGTTCTCCACACTGTGCCGGACAATCATGTTCTCCACACTGTGCCGGACAATCATGTTCTCCACACTGTGCCGGACACTCATGTTCTCCACACTGTGCCGGACAATCATATTCTCCACTCTGTGACGGACACTCATGTTCTCCACACTGTGCCGGACACTCATGTTCTCCACACTGTGTCGGACACTCAAGTTTAATGTACGGTACTTAGACCATTAGTAACTTAGTTTCAAATCTAAAATACATTTTCTTACATTGTACACGCAGCATAGTCTGAAAGTAAACCGCGAAGTGAGTTGTAGAGTCCCGACTCATTACAGATCTTAGACGTGCTCTTGAGACACTCTGGACAAGAAGGGCCAATTATACATCCTTGTGAACCGCCGGAGAGAAGGTGTGGGTTTGTAGCTGAAGGTATGAACCTGACATTTTCATAACAGTGTACTGTAAATATAGCAATGTATTCTTGGTAAAAGTGATTGTGTTATTTATATTTCATTTAGAATCCCACGTGATCAATTTTCTGAGAAAGAAATAGTTTGGTGAATAGAATAGAAAGGTTTATTTGCCAGAAATCGTCCATGAAATACATCGGCACATCAATAATTATTTCATTAAAATGAATGCTTTATAATAAAGCGAAAAACTACCCACTTGTCAAAAATTCAGATGGAGAGTAAAATGCTTAACATAAATTGTTAAATTATTCTTCTGAACTGAATGTCCTCCATGTCCAGTACCACAGAGGCAGTTTATTATAAAACCTGCTTGCCATAATCATTTCACTTTTCACTAGCCTAGTTCTACGGGTATTTACAGAGTTTTTGTACCTTGTCTCATGGTGATAAAGTTGACAGTCAGACTAATATATTTCGTTCGGATCGACGTAAAGCAGTAAGACCTTTATAGCTCTTTATGAGGAACAGTCGATATTAGTAACAATGACTACATTGTTTCATCAACACTCATAAAACTTTACCCCTTATGTTTGCCCATATATCTAGGATTGGAGTCATAATAATACATTATTTTTCTCACATCATTGTTAAGATTAGCATCAAAGATAAACAAAATCTTATTGTTTAAAAACTACTTCAAATTGTGCTTTGTATAGAATCAATATGTAAATGGTACTGTTTATTGTATTTTGTTTTTAAAAATTATGTAAGGCTAGCTGGCTGTGAACATTTTCAAATCCGGGCAAGTGCATCATTCACACTTCTGGCAGGCCTCCCACGCACCCCACAAACCGTCATACTCACTTACGTAACAGTTTATACCCGTTTATACGATTAATAAAAATAAGCTTTGTATGTTTGAAAATATTAGCTATTGCAACATTTTTCATAAACAACCATAAACATATCACTATACTTTTTTTAAATATTAGTAACATTTTCAACTGAGACATTTTCTTATGACCACTATTTTCTTTGACTTAGGTTGTCGTAAAAGAATTATTAGTACTTTAATTAATACGTTTATTACACACATATATCGTATGGTTTGTTGTAAGCTGTTTTTTGTTAATTTTAAAAAGCTGTGATATATTTTTGGATTAAGATCCTAAAGTCATGATGGTCCTTTATATTATTTGAATATATGGTACTAGGTAAATGGCACTAATTTTCGCTTTTCCCCTTTGTTACATCAGAAACACTTATTTTATTCAAATAATAGTATGACAACAAATAATCTTCAGAAAAGCTGTTCAATTAATCACAGCCAAATTTGATGTAAACAACCTTCCAACCTTCGGCCTCCAGCCCTAACTTAGTGGGCTGGTAACTGAAATAGGTTTAGTTGTTATTTGCATCTTGACTGAATATTAAATCGAAATTGTTAGAGTAAAGCTAGAAAATTTGCATTTTTCTCGTAAAAATGTTATAACTTAAAAACTATTTAAGTTAGGGACATACGATTTTTACCAAAATATTTTCAATTGTAATTCACATCTTTTTTAAAAATTTAATCAAAATTGTTTTGAGCCGTTTATGAAAAAATTCAACTTTTTATGTTTTTTGCCCATACATATAAAAAAAAAAATGAATTAAAAAACTAAAATGTCAATAAGTGAAAAAATGGTCTGGAGATATTAGGTAAATACATCTACATACCAAATTTTATAAAAATCTATTGTTCCGTTTAGTCTCCAGCGAAGTGTAGGGACACACTACACTTCGCTGGAGACTAAAAATAAGAAAAACACTTTTTTGGGTTCCGGCGGGCCTAAAATGGATTATTAGAGAAACCTGTAAACAAAATTGTTATGATCACAATAATTTATGTATGCTACCGCATATGGAAAAATGCGTATAGCATAGATCACTTTAATAAAAATGTAAAGTGATCTTCTGCCACAAAGCTAAGTCCAATCCAACAAGCCATTTAAGACCTGCCTTACTGATTCTGTTTATGCTAGCTAATCCTTCCGTAAAAGAGCGCATGGGACACTCTGTAACTAAGTGATCCATTATTAGAATAGATTTCCCGCAATCACATGACTGATCTAGTATCAATCCCCATTTATACTTCTAGTAGTTACATCTACCCACGCCAATTCAACAGTGTCCGTTCCCTACGAGGGAGGTTCATCCCACCTACAGGTATTGACGGATAAATAATAAGGAACTTATTTCATCCCATCAAAACTGATAACATATTTTATAATTCCACAAACGCAAAATTTATTAATGCATTTTCGTCTGTTATCACCGACATTTTATTTCAAAATTAAATAATATTAAAACATATTTTTTGTACTTCTGAAAACGTTGACTTGAAAAAACGTTTTATAAATAGCCAAGAGCATTTATTTTAAATATTAAACTATTTTGGTTCGTGTTATTGTAAGACATCCTCAACAATACATATTTAGTTCTCAGCTTTAGTGTTAGATCGTCTGTAATAATTATTGTTGAATTTGTTTCCTTGTACATTGAAGGCATTTTGTTGTAATTTATACAAGTGCTATATCTCTCTGTCAAACCATCTGTCAAGGAAGAGGATGTAGAACCTGTTGTATACACTCCTTATTGACTGAACCTTCTGTTGAGAGTAAAAACTCGTCTCCTGATAAGGCGAACCCGTACAGTTGTACCAACTACTGAAGCTGTATGCGTGGAACTGATTGTACCCCTTTCCTTCACTATTGTTAAGGGAATCTCTTCGTAAATAATACTAGGGCTGTTATTACCAACAGAACGATGCTGAATTTTGCAAGTCAATCTTTCTGTATTTGTTGAACAACGTAAATACTATAAAACGATGAGTACAAGGAACTATTAGTACCTTCTATATAGTTCTATGTTACTATTAATATAATCAAAATGTTAAGTAATTTATGGGACCCATTTGCTTCACGAAAAACACCAAAACACGGGTTTATATTTCAACGATTCGGTCCGCAATAATGTTTATGTTCTAGTGCCAAACGACTTATGGCCTTAATTTCTACTATAAATGAGAATAACAGTCCAGGAGATTGTTGTTAGGCCAATCCATCGGAAATCAAACGTTCTCTAAAAAAATCAAGGAAATGGATGAATAACTTGTTAATTAAATATTAAATAACGTCCTGTAAACCTTGAGGGTCTGTTTCCTCAGTATGAATGGTTGTTACATGAAATTGTATTTGTTCCGTTGGCCGGCCGTTTGTCAAACTGACAAGCCGCCGCTGAGAAGATGACAGCCGTATAGTAGACATACAACCTTACGTCAGTGTTCTAAAATTTGCCATTCTATTTGGCCGGCCGTTTGTCAAACTGACAAGCCGCCGCTGAGAAGATGACAGCCGTATAGTAGACATACAACCTTACGTCAGTGTTCTAAAATTTGCCATTCTATTTGGCCGGCCGTTTGTCAAACTGACAAGCCGCTGCTGAGAAGTTGACAGCCGTATAGTAGACATACAACCTTACGTCAGTGTTTTAAAATTTGCCGTTCTATTTGGCCGGCCGTTTGTCAAACTGACAAGCCGCCGCTGAGAAGTTGACAACCGTATAGTATACATACAACCTCACGTCAGTGTTCTAAGATTTGGCGTTCTATTTGGCCGGCCGTTTGTCAAACTGACAAGCCGCCGCTGAGAAGTTAACAGCCGTATAGTATACATACAACCTCACGTCAGTGTCTAAGATTTGGCGTTCTATTTGGCCGGCCGTTTGTCAAACTGACAAGCCGCCGCTGAGAAGTTAACAGCCGTATAGTATACATACAACCTCACGTCAGTGTTCTAAGATTTGGCGTTCTATTTGGCCGGCCGTTTGTCAAACTGACAAGCCGCCGCTGAGAAGTTAACAGCCGTATAGTATACATACAACCTCACGTCAGTGTTCTAAGATTTGGCGTTCTATTTGGCCGGCCGTTTGTCAAACTGACAAGCCGCCGCTGAGAAGTTGACAACCGTATAGTAGACATACAACCTTACGTCAGTGTTCTAAGATTTGGCGTTCTATTTGGCCGGCCGTTTGTCAAACTGACAAGCCGCCGCTGAGAAGTTGACAACCGTATAGTAGACATACAACCTCACGTCAGTGTTCTAAGATATGTAGTTCTTATTAGCCTAAAGTATTTTTTCACCTATCAAAAATGACACTTCCGGTGTTGTGGTATGGTCATTATTACGGACTGAATTGAAATAAAAATCCACTTTTTTGCGTTTTTGTGTAAGCGTTGATAATATACCCCCCCCCCCCCGTCACATCTTCTATAGACGAATATCTTTCTCTTTAGTGACACTGCGACAGGATAACGTAGTGGCAGACATCGGGAGTTTAACCTTGGTCAAAGGTCAAGGTGAAAATTCAACAATAACGATGGTCAATAACTTACCCGAAAGAATTTGGGAATACATCGTTGATATCTCGTAGAGCCAGTTTCTTTGCAATTTGTAAACGTTCTACCTTTCTTAACTACTTTAGATTGACACGATGTTTTTTAAGTAAATAAAACTATCTAATTCTCATATATTTAAATATATATTTTTGTGGAATGTATAAAAAAAAAAATATTACTTCCTTAGTTTGTCTCAAAAATATGTTTTTGAATTGTAAGCAAAGATTTGTAGGCCAGTTTCTCACAATAAAATATTTATTTAAAAACTGTATTACCTCATTTCAGAGATAAATCTAATGTTGACATTTTATTTTATGGTAGCAAGCTCCTAATTCGTGACACGATTAACTCATTAGTAAATAACTTTTTTGTTATTTATTTATATATTTTTTTAAAGTAAAATAGTTTAAATGTCTTTATTTACACTACAGACAACATTTAAAAAAATAATTAAAAAATATTTTATAGTTACATTTTGAAAAAATGGCCGTCTTATAAATAGAAAACTATGCACAGTGACTACTTTGACATTCCAACAAGCAGTTTTTTCAGGTGTTAAAAAATTTAAGCACGTGGTATGAAATATAAATACAATACAAGTAAACGTCACACAACACAAATTTATTACAATATAAGCACAAAATGCACAAATATATTACAATAAAAGTACAAAATGCACAAATATTTTGGTACCGATTTCTGTGAACCACGCTCACCTTCCTCAGACCAGAGGGATTCACAAAAGAATCACTCTGGTTTGATTCTTTTGTGAATCCCTCTGGTCTGAGGAAGGTGAGCGTGGTTCACCGAAATAGATCACCATAATATTTGTGCATTTTGTACTTTTATTGTAATATATTTGTGCATTTTGTGTTTATATTGTAATAAATTTGTGTTGTGTGACGTTTACTTGTATTGTATATATACCAACACGTATTATGCTAATTAAAAAAACTATTTGAAATATAAATATTTATTTAACACAGTTTTTAGTGTGTTTAATATTTTATAATTCATTGTTAATTATATGAAAATAAGTTGTAATATTTATTATGAAATAAAATAAAAATACAGGTTAGTGTAAAGCTAAGAAATTATTTTCGCCTATAATATTACATAACACATTTGGGATGAAGTCCCACCTAGCACTTTGAGCAGACACATTTTGAACAGCAAAGAAGTGGATCATTTTCTCTTGACCAGTACATTCTTTTGTTTTGATACTTTTCGTAGCCGGACATACACCAAAAAAAACCAAGCAGCTTTTCACGAATCAAATTCAAGTTAATATTTTTTTGTGATGTGTACAATTGTTTGCATTTTAGGTTTACCATTTCATCATTAATAAACAAAGAAAATGCTAAAATGGCTTCTAGCATTGCATTTATCCGTCAGAGTAGGGCATATTAGGTTCGCAAGTGGCTCCCAATCTAAAATTCAGCTCTGAAGTTTTCCAATGTTTCATTTTTCTTCCTTTATTTCGCAGCTTGTTATTTTTATTATTAATATTTTTTAAGTGCTTTATCTTACAAATCTTTAACGTTTTAGGCAGTTCATTATCAATATCGTCACTATCTGATTCAGGGTGATGGTTACTAGCTCTGCTAGGATTTTTATAGTTGTGTTTGTTTTTTTACTTTAGAAGAAATACTATATCTATCTAAATCTACAGTAATGGTTTTTACTGGTTGTGGGTCAAGAGATTTTGGCTTACATTTAGTCTCAGTAAAACCAATACTATGGCTATGAACAGTAATTACACTTTATGAAAGGCTATGTACAGATAAGACAGGATCATAAAAAATACAATCAGTCTAAACCTCATATTCACTAAGAAGCAAATTGTGGGAGAGATTATTTAGATTTCCGACTTGCTTTTCATCAGAGTTATTACTATCAATATATGTTTCATAGGGGAACAACATATAACAGCCGTTCAATTACATTCTAATTACAGTCTAATTCTGACAAAATTTGTTCAACAGTAAACCTAAATATGTTTTAGTAACTTTAGATTTTTGTGTGTAAAAAAATATTTTTGACCATTATTGATAAAAAATCTAGTAATTTGATAAGAAGAAACTCATAAAATAACTGTACAAAAAATATAATCTGGCAGAAATTAATTTTGCTAATACTGAAAAGAAATATTCAGGTTGTCTAGGTTCATAGCGTCCTAAATATAGAACGCAGAAAAATATTCCAATATGACTTGTAATATAGCTACAGTTTTTACATTTATTATGCATAAGACTGTTCTGTGTATGGCTAGGATTATATTTGAGTACTTATTTTTACCAAACTATGTGTAATGAAGGAATCACAAAGAAACTTACTCTTCGTGCGTATCAATAAAATGTCTATAAACCATTTAACCTGTGACAATGTAAGTTTAGGTTGAAGTCAGCTGACAACGTGCTCTCTCTCACCATTAGTGTTCTGAGGAAGCAGTGGGACCAACCTTATCTGTTGTTAACATAAAACTTTCCAAAAAAATATATATATATTTTCATGCGTCCTATTTTTGGACGCTATGCACTAATGGGTTCGATGTTAGAACATGAACGTCTTACCCCAACTTTAAACTTCCTTGGCTTGTTGCGGGATGACGAGCTGTATTGACCACTCTCTGCTTACACTACAATAACGAGCATGAGTATGAGCTTGCACAATACTTTCTGTTGAAAACAGAACAAATATCCGTCTGCACACTCTTAGATATAATAATAAAGTACAATGTTTGGGGTTAATAGATAAAATATTTTAATTAGTCTTTTAAAATTATAATTGTTGTGTATAGTTTATTTAAATGTGATGACATTTTGTCATATGTCAACAGATAATCCTTATTGAAAGAAATGTGGTACTGTGACTTTTATATCACTGAATTATTTTGGTTTAAAAAAATAAGTTGGCTTTGCTTAATATATTTTTGACTAATAAATAACATTTTTTAGTAGGAATAGGAAACAAATTGTGATGACCACCGTTATTCTATATGTTTTGTATCTAAGTTGACTCTTGGAATGTAGTAATAAGTATATAGGCCTTACAATACAAAGAAATTAAAATGTATTTTATGAAAATATAATAAAGCTACAGTACCTTAGCTTACTAGTCGTCCCAAAAACTTACCACATAGATTGGTTTTAGAATTTCGTTCTGTCTGACACACGATCTGATACTTGTTTCATTAATAAATAAGTTTAATAATATAATATATCTTATTTAAAAATCTAGCTGAACTTCCTACGAATAATTAGTTAATTAGTATTGAATATAAAATATTTCATCTACCTAACAATCAAAGTAATTTTATATGGATTAATTATAATACATATTATAATTAATTATAAACTAATTTATAACTAGTGTAAAAATATGGGCAGTAAAATATTTTTTTTATTTAATCACGTAACATATGCAAGAGTATTGCAATATTCAGCAGTGTGTGGGCCTAATAATAGGGAAGCACTGTAAACACGATACATGTTTGATAGATTTCAATAGATTTTAATACATTTTTTCTTTCATCACATTGATAAAAAAAAAAGAAAATAGAAAATAAGGTGATACACTTAAGTTCTCTGGGAAATTAATTAATTTTTGTCACTTTATACGCATTTTGTGGCACACTAAAATTATTCCATTGTCACGTAAGATAGCAAATTGCCATATGGAACATGCCTATAAATAATTAAAGTCTAATCACAACAATAATGCGGTCTAACAAGAAGAGCTCACTGCATTCGAATAGTTATATAACTTTAAAATGCCTAAAATCCATGCAAGCAGACACATATGTTTTGCTAAATACTAACGCAGTTCCCGAAATGCGAACTAGATCTTATAAGAGAAGGAACTTTCTTAAAAGAAGATTGGGCAGCTAAATAAATAAATCAGTCGTATGTCGATGTGATTTAACAATAACTAAATGTTTAGTCTACAAGAACTCCCCGAGTTTAGCGCCAATATATCCGTGTTGACAAATCAGTAGTTATTCATTTTCAACTTTGATTAACCACCCCTAAGAGTTCTCTGAAGGTAGGTGCGCAATAGCGGTCAGTCCGAGAAGCGGCCTTTCAACCAAGTGCGTAATATCGGTGACTACCTGAAATTTAGTGCGCAATAGCGGTCAGTCCGAGAAGCGGCCTTTCAACCAAGTGCGTAATATCGGTGACTACCTGAAATTTAGTGCGCAATAGCGGTCAGTCCGAGAAGCGGCCTTTCAACCAAGTGCGTAATATCGGTGAATACCTGAAATTTAGTGCGCAATAGCGGTCAGTCCGAGAAGCGGCCTTTCAACCAAGTGCGTAATATCGGTGACTACCTGAAATTTAGTGCGCAATAGCGGTCAGTCCGAGAAGCGGCCTTTCAACCAAATGCGTAATATCGGTGACTACCTGAAATTTAGTGCGCAATAGCGGTCAGTCCGAGAAGCGGCCTTTCAACCAAATGCGTAATATCGGTGACTACCTGAAATTTAGTGCGCAATAGCCGTGCGCTCTGATTAGACGAAAAGACTCTAAGCAAAGTATATTGTACATCAATATAATGTTAATGCGTGAATATTGGTAAAGTGCCAATGTCATAACTGGATTAATCAGTAAGTAGATACACAATGACTAATAACTATTAACAGCTTAGGACTTAAAGTGTGTTTGTAGAAGGAGTGCTCTGGCATTGACATTCCTCGCACGTCGGCAGCGGTCACGTGTGTCCTCTAGTCCACCTTCAGCTGCGTACAGCAGGGTTTACTCTACCTTAACTGTTTCTTCACTCTAGATCAGGAGTTCCCAAACTTTTTGTACCATCCCCCATTTGTTGAAATATAAGCCTTCCTCACGTTTCCTTACATATTAAATTGTATAGAACGTCTGAAAAAATGAAAGAAAAAAACTAATACACTGGAAAAATATTCTGATTTTTACGAGAAACGTGATAAAACATTTTAATTTCCTAGGCAAAGAATTACTGGTAAGATAAAAAGAAGTTAGTCTGAGAGTGACAGATGAACTTACATTTTCACTTGTTTCATATCATAGCTTCATATCTTATTTCCAACTGGTCTCGCCCCCTCCTCCTTGACTTGTCTTCATGCCCCCCCCCCGGTTTCTGAACCCCTGCTCTAGATAGTGGTTAGTAAATGGAAATAGACGTTCAATTTCCCGCTCAATGTGCAGTAGGCCACATTTATGGAGTGTAACTATGAGCTGAGTAAAAAACATAGTAGGACGACTGTATGTGCAATGTATTTACTTCACTTACATAAATACTAAGGAGGGACGATTTCTTTAAATGATAACGTTCCTTAAATACTCTTTTCCCTCCTCAAATAATTTAAGTGTCTCAGTAAAAATGTATAATTTGACATGTTTTATATACCATTTATCTTTCTTTTTGTGATTTAGGGATTTCAAAAGGAGGGATACGTAAGTGGTACATGTTCTCTTCGGGTTCCTTAGTACTGTATCCCATGGTCAATAATACGTATACGGTGAGGCAACAGGACCGTACGTCTATGGGTGGGTGGGTGAATAGTACCTTACGTCTATGAGTGGACGGGTGGGCCACTAGCACCGTACATCTATGGGGGGGGGGGTCAATACCACCACGTACCTGAACATATTTTAATTGATTGTTTTTATATAGCACACATGCAGTACAATATGCGTATGAATTAAAATTCTTGTTTGTATTTTTTTCTGTAAGACTACTTACAATTAATAAACTAAATGTGATTTTGTTGCCTGTAAATTTCACGTAGGCCTATAAATACATCTGATTAGATAAACGTTCCAGATTTAGGCACATAAGTTCATTAAACAAGAGCTTAGATTGTTATAAATGGTACAACTTATTCCCAAGCTGTCTACTAATTGTTCGAATACAGAAGCACACTGTACACTCCTCCTAACTGTTGATTAGTAATACTAAAGGTATTTTCAGACGGCTGGTTTTCTCAGAAAGGCTCGAGGAGGAACTTTCTCTCTGTTTGGCAACTAGAGAACGTCTCTTGGGTATATGCACTCCACTTAACTGACTTGGTTAGTTTCTATAATACAGCTTCAAAGACTTAAAGGGAATTTCTCAGAAAACCCAATTAGACCAAAGTCTCCCTGATTGGAGCTTATCCCCTCCCATTAAGATCTAACATACATCTTGCATCAGTAGTTGGGCTTGTTGCTAATAATTACGAAAGCTTTAAGAAATCAATTTGTGATTCATATTCTATTGTAGAACAATAAATATGGAAAAGCTTTCACAACTTTTGTATAACTTCACTTGTAAAAGTGAAATTTTGTACATGATCATAAGTTATATTTCTTTCTGTTAATTACAAAGAACATAGTTTTTGACGTCATTGGCGACATTTCATCTTTTCAGGGGGACGGCCCACGAGGAGTTGAACGGAAATCTTCAATGTAAGCCTAGGTCGAGTTGGCCGTAGAACGTTTGGCACACATTTTTGGCCGATTTGGAATGGCACGTTTGGCACAGTCATTAGAGGGGATTAAGAAGGGTCAACCTGTAAGTTTCAGAAAGGCACGATTGGCACACACCGCCCGGCCAGGTAGTAGCAGCCAGGTGGCCAGAATGCGGGAAAATGGGAACTTTTTTGCCCCCGCAAATTCCCTGCTGTGGTGCTTATTGAAGTAAGCAACTAACCTAACCTAACCTAACCTAACCTAACCTAACCTAACCTGCGGTAGATCACAGCTGCTACCCAGGTAGATCACGGATGCTACCCGAGTAGATCACGGCTGCTACCCAAGTAGATCACGGATGCTACCCAATTGGAACACGGATGCTACCCAAATAGATCATGATCTAACCTAACCTAACCTAACCTAACCTAACCTAACCTAACCTAACCTAACCTAGTGAGGTTTAAATTTAAAAATTTGTTATATCACGGGCGAATGACTGCCACGCAGAGTTGACGGGAATAATACAATTCCCGTTTTCCCTCGTTCGATGGCGTCTACCTGGTCGAGCGACTGTGCCAATCCTGCCTTTTCCAAGCAGGCGAGTTGACCCTACTTATTCCGCTCTAATGATTGTGCCAAAACTGCCATGGGCAGAAGGTCCAAAAATGTGTGCCAAACGTCCGATCCCCGTCGAGTTTAGTATCAAATGAAAGGTCTATTACATATAAATTAATTACCGCAAACCGGACTTCGAAAGGTTTATCCTTTCCTGAGTAGCGGTCATTTGAGTTTTAAAGTAACTAATTTGTACAACATTATTTCTCCGCTATTTAACGGTTTCAAGTAAATTACTCTGATCAAAAATTATACTTTATGAAACACAATTACTCAAAAAAAATGAATCATCAAATTATCTTTGGAAAAAATAAAGCTGATGTGAAAGCGTTTCCATATTTTTTTCCACCCTGTATATAAATATTTGGTGCCTTTCTATCATTATATTCAGTAATATATAATTATTAAATTATTATGTCCTTTTAGTTATAATACGTGATATAAAGTCACATATCATACAAAAATATAACAAAGTACACTCATGCATCAGTGGTAAATGCAAAAAGGGTGGATAAATACTGTCTTAATACTTACTAACTGTTTACTCTTGCTTTGCTCCAATAATAAAATATAATTTCAGTATTTTTGTTATATGGAGCTGTTCCTGTCAGAATATTTTACGTGTGATATAATTTGTTTATAGTTTGCACGATTTTTTTATAATTAAGTTGCTTGGTAATTGAAGACGTATTAATGAATTGTCTTTCTGAGATTACTATATCTATTTAAGAAATCAGACAGCACAGTTCATGTCAATAATCATTTAATCACCTTAACTTTAGAATGCTACACCAATGCTGAATTCCTATTTTCTTATGAATAAATTTGGTTTTGACTAATTTAATTTATTTTAACTCTTACATACAAAAGCTTTATTTACAGTTGCCAAGAACATTCAATATTGTATGCATTTTAAATTACGTTGTGGTTTTGTATCTGACGAGTGGTGTACAAGAACTGACATCATAGGTCTGCAACTTGATGATGCAGTTAGGGTTAAGCCACAGGTAATGTATTCTATATGGGTATCACATTTCTCCAGTGCTGTGGTTGTACCGGAGAGACGGCATCACTTCTCTACCGCAGTTCTGACCGCAGCACGCTTCTCAGCACCAACACAACGTCACTGAATGTGACCAAGGTTAAGAAATTTCTCGATCAATTTTCAAGTTTCTTCATAACCATATTCATTATTCATCTCTAAGACGCCGATCGTAGATATATGGGCGAATATGAGGCGTGAATGACTGTGATGAGTGTAGATGAACGAGTGTAGTCACTGTTACTATCTGAGTTCGACTTAGCTCAGAAAGGACTATTTATTAATAGCCAAATAGCCAGGGCAACAAAGGGATCTACAGCTTTACGTGGAATACGAACCACGTAGTGTTGGTCTTATTTTCAGCTAACTGACAAGTTTGACACTTACTTCTCTTCCCTACACAACACCCGAACCTTGACTACCATTCAACAGACTTCTCTAGTAGTGTCTACATTGATGACAACCATTGAGCGGATGCCATGTCGGTATTAAGAGAACCGAGCATGTAACCTATCGCCTACAATCTCCCAAACACGTTGTCCCCAAGTAGCTGAGTTACAGCACTGCGCCACCAGTGCCGACATAACATTGCATTAACTCATTTCTTTATATCAATTTAAATATTTCAATTATATCAGTGACTATAAAAACGATAGAGAAAATGGAGAAACGATTCAAAATCATAGACCATTCAAGAAATCTTTCTAGGTTCTAAGATTATTATTATTGGTTAAGATTATTATCTGCTAAACCTTAAAAACATATCTTCATGTAAGATAATTCTATACCACAATATAATTTTTGTTTTATTTGTTGCAGGTAATATATGAAATCTGTAACATTCAATAGTAAGTGAATTTTCAATTAGTTCATTAAACGTATATCTGAGGCCTGATTTCCGTTTATTTATTTATATATTAACGGACAGCCCCTTACAAGAGTCTGTTCTTGATTGGCAATAAATAAACAATAAAATTTCTATTAAATACGTGTATATACACATGTTTTTAAATATGTGTATAATTCACACATACTTTGTGGTATGTTTATTTCACGAAGTAAGTTTATAATAGGCTATAGAATTGAATTAAAACGCTTATTTACTAAGATCCAACGTTTTAACATCCATATTTTAACATATCATGATATTGAAGTTCATAAAAAACGTGAATTTCTTTCGAATATGTTTATAAAAAAGTGTACTGATTTACAACATATTTACAACAAATTTATTTGGTAAAGTCTTCATCTTAAATACTTACAAATACAAAATTATTCAGAATCTCTGAAATTTTGAGCGACTTAAAAATTAATAATCGATAATCTCGTTGACAACTTGTTTATAAATAAAAACAAGTATTCAATTTTTAGTTAAAAGTCAATAAAAATGACATTGTTCAGTTTAGGTGAGGTGAGGTAGGAGTGCCTTCCACTCCATTGACTGCTCCCTTTGAGGGGGGCCGGCCAAGCGTACCACCCACCCACGCTAAACTGTATAATGTTATGGACAAGAATTCTTTGTGGCTTGAAGTTATATAATTAATGACCCTTGTTGAATGACCTTTGGTATTTATCAATGACTTGAAAAAAAATTAAAATGTCGTTTAATATTATCGTCTGCATTAGACGTATTGTACTTTTTTTACGTAAAAATTATTGTAAAATTGTCGTCGTACAATAAAACTAACACTTTGATTAGTGACCCATATAAATAGTTTTATTATAATACTAATTAAATATGGTACATATGAATTATTCTATAAATAGTTATACATTTTATTAAATTATCAGGCGATTGTTTATATATACATAGGTATATCTATTTCTTTACTTATTTAAAACGAATTGAAATGTCATAAAACATTGCGTTGTTTTAAATCGTGGTTTTTAATAAAATACAAACACGGCTGTCAAACAAAAGTATTTTTCTTCTCTTACTTTTTTTTAATAGAAATTTTGAAGAAATGCATATTTAGTATCTTAGAAGTTCACTTAAAAGGACTTTTTTTAATTCAAAGCCTTGGAAAGAACCCTTTTATCTCATAAGAACAATATTAACAATAAATCAACATTTACTCAAACAAACAAACAATAAAAAATCGCACAGCTAATGAACAAAAACAATAATAAATATTTTATTCCGTTGCTTTTAATAATACCATAATACAGCAGACCTTATTATATAAATGTAATCACAAAGTGAGGCCAAATGCCGAGGTGTCACGAGCACAGCGAGAGTGACTACCGAGGACGAAGACTGAGGTGACACGAACGTTGGTTGGGTTGGTTAGCGAATCGTGCAGGAATGCCTCCTAATTTTTATTTATTTATTATTGAACATCTATTTTCTGATAATTTAATTAGTGATAATATTCCTAACATTTATTTTTAATTGATCTGAGTTCCCTTATCTAACGAGGTGTATTCTGCAACCCTTCACCTGTGTGTATTGCTGACAAATGGAGTAGTGCATATTCTGAAGCAGACTGACTGGGAGGGTCACACAAAGGCCGTGTTTAGTAGCCCACGGTCATCGGCCTACCTTCTACCAACAAACAGCTCTAATGGTGCTGCCTCAGCAGACAGCTGGATGTTCCAAAAGGTAGCTGATGATATTCATCATTATTTGTAGATCCTGATCATTTTTACGTCAGTGTGTACTTCTTCTTGGTTACGGCATTTGTTTTTAAATCGAGCAATTTTGCTAGAATGTGTCTGGAATAATATGTGGCAATATGTTTGGCAGGTTGAAATTTTGATTATTTATCCTTATAAATCCCGTACAAAAATTACGTCTCCATGGGTGAATAATGGACTAGATATTATGATGATGAATGTGGATGAGAGATAGAACTCTGTTACCTACTAAGGCCATTATCTTATGAAATGTCATTATTCATTTCTAAGACGCCGATCGTATAGATATGGGCGAATATGAGGGATGAATGAGTGTGATGAGTGTAGATGAACGAGTGTAGTCATTACTACTGCCTGAGTTCGACTTAGCTCAGGAAGGACTATTTATTTACAGCCTAATAGCCAGGCAACTATGAGACCTACATCTTTACATGGAATCCGAACCACGTTGCTGCTCTGATTTTCAGCTAACTGACTCGTCTGACACCCAGTTTTCTTCCCCACACATCTGAACACTGTCTACCATCCAACATGGACACCCCAGACTTCTCTAGTAGTGTCTAAGTCGATGGCAACCATTGAGCGGACACTACTAATTAGAAGTCACGTGATACCAGTGATGAATGACTCCTATTCAAAATACTTAGTTTTCTCTTATCTGAATCAAACTTGCCTCAAATTGATGTGATAATGCTAATTTAGTTTTCTTTGAAAGGAATATTGCATGATTAATCTCCCCAGCTAGTGTCTTATGGTTTGTAGTTTACAAAAAAGTGTAGGCTTAATAATGGTGCTGCTACTGCAAGAAGGTAGATGGGTCCTAAATTACCCTCTAATATAAATAATACATTTTGGAATGTATTATCTTTATTCTGCCAAGAGACGAGTACTACTAGCCCGAAATTCTCACATAAATAATGAATTGAGTCATCGGTCAGTCTGTTCCAGTGTCAGACGAGACACGCAATGTTTGTGTTCCCGCCCCCGCAGAGAACCCAATGTTGCGTGCACTGCAAGCTGTCTCTCTCTCTCTACTTATATACACATTAATCTTCACTCAGTTATCATTACCACTGTATGTATATGGGCGGGCTGGTGTGTCAGTACCACTGTATGTGTATGGGCGGGCTGGTGTGTCAGTACTAATGTATGTGTATGGGTGGGAGGGTGGGTCAGTACCACTGTATGGGTATGGGCGGGCTGGTGTGTCAGTACCACTGTATGTGTATGGGCGGTCTGGTGGGTCAGTACCACTGTATGTGTATGGGCGGGCTGGTGTGTCAGTACCACTGTATGTGTATGGGCGGGCTGGTGAGTCAGTACCAATGTATGTATATGGGCGGGCTGGTGTGTCAGTACCACTGTATGTGTATGGGCGGGCTGGTGTGTCAGTACTAATGTATGTGTATGGGTGGGAGGGTGGGTCAGTACCACTGTATGGGTATGGGCGGGCTGGTGTGTCAGTACCACTGTATGTGTATGGGCGGTCTGGTGGGTCAGTACCACTGTATGTGTATGGGCGGGCTGGTGTGTCAGTACCACTGTATGTATATGGGCGGGCTGGTGTGTCAGTACCACTGTATGTGTATGGGCGGGCTGGTGAGTCAGTACCAATGTATGTATATGGGCGGGCTGGTGTGTCAGTACCACTGTATGTGTATGGGCGGGCTGGTGTGTCAGTACTAATGTATGTGTATGGGTGGGAGGGTGGGTCAGTACCACTGTATGTATATGAGCGGGCTGGTGTGTCAGTACCACTGTATGTGTATGGGCGGGCTGGTGAGTCAGTACCAATGTATGTATATGGGCGGGCTGGTGTGTCAGTGCCACTGTAAGTGTATGGGCGGGCTGGTGTGTCAGTACTAATGTATGTGTATGGGCGGGAGGGTGGGTCAGTAACCACTGTATGGGTATGGGCGGGCTGGTGTGTCAGTACCACTGTATGTATATGGGCGGGCTGGTGTGTCAGTACTAATGTATGTGTATGGGTGGGAGGGTAGGTCAGTACCACTGTATGTGTATGGGTGGGAGGGTGGGTCAGTACCACTGTATGTGTATGGGCGGTCTGGTTTGTCATTCGCGTAGCTTCTTCGAATTCTAGAGTAGATATATTTGTAGCATACCATTCTTGTCTTTTCAGATGATGAAATGTAAGAATCTCTCATTGTTGGTATCTCACTAAAATCAAATTGTAGGTCCGTCTATTTTATAAATATTTATTTTCTTGTTCCTCCATTTTATAAGTAAATTCTTTGTCAGTATGAATAACGAGTAGAGTTTTGTAATCAATAAATTTTCCTAAACAATATTGAGATGGTGGACACGTCTTGTATGAGAAATGTGGCAAAGTGAAACAGCTAATCACAATGTTTTGTCTTGGCTGTTTTTTTTTTTTTTTTTAACATTAAGCTAACAGTCTTGAGAATTTTTGTTCGAGGAGAAAATTATAGTTCACAGGGTTTCTCGTTTCCCGGAAATCTGGGACGGGACATTGTATAATACGTTCCTGTTAATGTAAAGCTTACAATAGGACATTCGCCTCTTAGAGCCTAAATAACAACAGGGCTAGGCCAGGGCGCTGTCTGCACAAAATTTCTGTCGGCCCTGAATTAGATTATAGAAATTTCGTCTAATTTTGAGGTCTTAAAGTTTCAACACCTATAATATTTAAAGTTTTATGTGTAAATTTGATGTTAAATTGCTTAATAGTGATTACAGAATCCAGTTAGGAGACAGTTAAAATTCCAATCACTAATAGCAACACTTACCCAATCCATAGTTAAATATTCAACCTATGGATGCACTGCCTGTATTTTATCCAATGTGTGATTTTACATACTATGTCAGTTATGAATATGTCATTTAGTTTGTTACATATTGAGTAGTCAATTTAAAAGCCCCCATTACAATCCATAATCTTCCAGAGGCCAGGTTGTATTCTTTACCAAGAGACCTCTCGGGGAAAAAATCTTTTATGAATATGCGCAGATACTTTTACTTAGAGGGCGAGACATTTTTGCACAGACTTATTGGAACGTGATGAGCTAGTTTCCAATATAATGGCCAGCGGGAGTGCGTGCTGTAAGGTGCGTGGACTAGCTCCTGTAGGTCAGTGTGTTTAGGGTACGCGGACAGGACAATGTGGGCTGTCCATCAACATAACTGTTCCCCAACAGCTCAGCACAACGCTGGAGTATTCTTCACATCATCCAGGCTCCAGGACAACTGTAGTTATTGTTTCTCTTAGTCATTCCATGGAGTATGTCGCTGGAGGGTCAACGTACAATCTTACAGTCAGCGGGCCAAATATGCTTTAGTATTTCAACGGTATGGTTCGTTATTATTATTATAATGCGTTATGCTGAACACCGTATTATTATTAAAGGTTAAATACAGTGAACCATAAATTGATATTATGAGTTTAAAATTATTTAAAATCGTCAATAATGACAATCAAAGTTTTACATATTTAAGTATAAGCAAATCACAAAAATACTTACATTTAAAAAACACAGCTTATGGTCCACTAGAATAGCTCTTCACGTATCAAATGTCTCGTATCAAGTGTTACTATTCGATTATTATTATTACAGACCAAATCCTTGAAATAGAAATTCGTGTGGTGTTTTTCGTGAATCGAAACGGCTCTCGTTAAAGGTTAGAACGGGGTGGATATAAAAATACAGTGATAAGTAAAAAAATATTTTATATTTGTTACATTAGTTAACAAATAATAATTTTGCTAGCAATGGTAGTAATAATTAATGTTACAAGTTTAATTAAAATAATTTATAAATGTGCATGCTGAGAATAAAATCATAATATTACAATATATTCTTAGAAAAAAACTCCATAGTTCACAAAAATCAAGATATAATTAATAAACATACAAGTGTTTCATATATTTCTTAACCACCAGTCAATTATTTATAAAGATATATTGTATATTGTGGAGCTACGTTCATACTAATTTTTGTTTCCGTGGCACTTCCCCAACCCACCCACCCCTTACACGTACAGTGGTACTAACTAACCAGCTCACCCCTACACGTACAGTGGCACTAACCCAACCCTACATATAAAGTGGTACTAACCCACCCACTCACCCCTACACGTACAGTGGTACTAACCAACCCACTCACCCCTACACGTACAGTGGTACTAACCCACCCACCCACCCCTTACACGTACAGTGGTACTAACTAATCCGCTCACCCCTACACGTACAGTGGTACTAACCCAACCCTACATATAAAGTGGTACTAACCCACCCACTCACCCCTACACGTACATTGGTACTAACCAACCCACTCACCCCTACACGTACAGTGGTACTACCACTGTACGTGTATGGGTGGGTGGGTGGGTCAGTACCACTGTACGTGTATGGGTGGGCGGGTGGGTCAGTACCACTGTACGTGTATGGGTGGGTGGGTGGGTCAGTACCACTGTACGTGTATGGGTGGGCAGGGGGTCAGTACCACTGTACGTGTATGGGTGGGCGGGTGGGTCAGTACCACTGTACGTGTATGGGTTGGCGGGTGGGTCAGTACCAATGTACGTGTATGGGTGGGTCAGTACCACTGTACGTGTATGGGTGGGCAGGGTGTCAGTACCACTGTACGTGTATGGGTGGGCGGGTGGGTAAGTACCACTGTACGTGTATGGGTGGGTGGGTGGGTCAGTACCACTGTACGTGTATAGGTGGGTGGGTGGGTCAACACCATTGTACTCCATGCACATCCTTGCGATTAAATTGTAAACAGGTATTGTATTGATACAACATAGCAAGCCTAATGTTGTTACTTACATAAACCAAATTATATAAGTTAATGTCAGTAACTGTTAACCGATCCACCCCCAATAGAACAAAACCATATCTCTCTTGAAATCAAAATATCTTTGGTGGCCCAGAAACTTTTCTGTCGACATTAACTTTTTCTGAGCTTTTTTAAAACATTTAAAGAGACATGCAATGTTCAGATAGTAAAGTAAACGATCATTGAATGCGTTGTACATCGCATTTACATTGTGATAATGATTGAGGAAAGTCCAGGATCACACACAATAAAGTTTTTGAGTTTTACAATATTAAGATGACGAGTGAGTGAAAACCACTGTGCATTGTGGTATTGACCCACCCACCACCCATACATGCACTGTGGTATTGATTCAATACCACAGTGCGTGTATGGGCTGGCGGGTGGGTCAATAACAATGTACGTGTAAGGGTGGGTGGGTGGGTGGGTCAATAACACTGTACGTGTATAGGTGGCCGGGTAGGAGGTACAAGTGTTATTTTCAAATGAATTATTTTGTCCTTAAAGCGCACGGCTTTCATTCCATCACCGCCATAACTTTCAGTCGTTTGAGTTGTTCAGAACTTGGAATAGAGACAAAGTAAGCCAAGCTCAGAGTAATTCTTAGAGTTGTACGATGAAAGTAATATCTGCCAACTTTTAATTGAGACAGTAAAGTTGCAATTTATTCACCACATGCGTACTTCTGGGCGTATTACTTTGCCTTTACGACACATGGATAATCCTATAGCGCACGGTGCTATAAGGTTTAGTGATTTCTGCAGACTTGAGTTCTTTCTCGAGTTTTTTGAAGGGTTTGATACCATTGTATGAGAAGTACTATTGGAAATATAATTTGAGTGGTTAGAAAATTACAAACATTTACTGAACGTAAGGCATAGTATGAGAACTAGGTATATCTTGGAATTTGCAAAAGTGTCTTTTCACAAAAGTAGGGGTTTCCATAATATATTAAGAAGAAACAGTTAAGACTTTTGATAGCGAAACCAATCTTTGCAGGTTTTTTGAGAAATCATGAGTTCAGGGGACTTCTTTTGAATATTGAGTAGTAAAATCGTTCATTTTACATATGTTCTTCATATTAGAAGAGGATAGGACATAAAGGGATAAAGCAATAATAAGCTGAGAGAAGTACACTTCCAATATGGCAGTTCGAGAAAGAGCGCAACACAAAGAGGCCTGACTGTTCGTCTCTTCGACTCACCTTGGGTGCCATAGTCATTGTTCACTCAACAATACGGATTGTATTCCAGAAATAAACCGAGAAATACTAAGTCCCTATTTAATTTTAAGGATGAATTAAATTTGATCTAAAAGGATTGATAATGGTTTTCAATTGTCAAGTATAGATCTATTTGAAATACAACAATTTAGAAACTGGCCCTTTTATGTATTAAATAAAAATGATCGTCAATCATCTGAAAAAAGTTTAATATTAGCTGTTATAAAATGAAGTTTGTTTTTGTTGTTTATACATCAACTAAAAAATTAAAGCAATACTGAAAAGTTTTTAATGTCAAAATGTTTCCGATTTCGCTCGTGAATAGACACAAGTTTCAATAGTCTTCTCTCTAATCTTTGCATAATGGCCCCTCCTCCCCTCTGCACATCTACCATTATATCGAATCTAGCACACATCATCGCACTCTGTAATTAAACTGCAATCTGGGGAGCCACACGCGTCCCTTTGTCCACGGCTGGCCTATATTCACAACACTGGAAACCCATTTTCCTCATCTTTCAACCCCATTTCCCCTCTTTTGTTAAAACTTCTCTATTTTTAAAAAATATTCGAACATCTTTATTTAACTCTGTGTGCTAGAATGTATCTGATTAAAATTTAAAACATATTTATAACTATGTTTTACAGTTATTGTATCTTCCTAAAGCGTATGTACGCAAAGTTTAAACCGAACATCTACGTTATGGTCGAAAGTTTAGTTTTCATTACTAGAAAAAATATTGAGGCAATCTACGCAGTGGAATTACGTGCGAGAGATCTGGCAAGAGAATGTTGGTGCAATGGTTCTATTGTGTTAATATATAAACCATATTATGAACAGTTTGCTCTTAGATTTTAATTGAATAAAAAGAAATTGACAAACCTATATATATATATATATATATATATATATATATATATATATAAGTAATATAAAGTTAAAAATTAGGGCTACTTACGTATTTTAGGATGTAATAAAATTAAAAAACTGAGTACCCTTATATTTTTTATTAAAACTCAATAAACAACATGTTTCAACTTTTTGGTCATTTTCAAGTGTAAATCAAGTAATTAAATTTAACAACATGTTTCAACTTTTTGGTCATTTTCAAGTTTAAACTTTTTACACTTGAAAATGACCAAAAAGTTGAAACATGTTGTTTATTGAGTTTTAATAAAAAATATAAGGGTACTCAGTTTTTTTAATTTTATTACATCCTAAAATATATATATATGTACCTTTTAAAAACCTCAATTAGTGCAATTTAAAATTTGTACATTATGAATCTAAATGTTGAATGCTTATTTTATAATTTTTAAAAATCATTTATTGATACAGTCCATATCTTTATTTATATCTTTGTTTTCTTTACTTATGTAATTTCGTTATTTATCTAATAATGGATGTCTTCCTCTTAAAAATTATTAATTTAAAAGTCAGAGTAAAGTAATGTTTTTAAACTAATGTTTATTTTATCAACCAACTAGGGGACACCCCTGCACGCTTCACGTGCCAACTCAAACTCTCGCTGCACTCGATACACCTCGGCCTTCGGCCTCGGCATGCGACTATTGACTACGAATAATAGTAGACTAACTATATAACATACAATCACAATATTAAACTTATTTAAAGCATCTAACTGACACTACTTGCGTTGCTACCTATTTATCAATATAAATACCTTTTGTTTTTGTTTAACAGCTAAAGATTAAACTCTTAATCCATTAATAGGGTAGTGTCAAACATAAAAAATAAACAGGTTTATTTATTTACAAAACAGATGCTATTAATTTACTAAAGTCAACTCAAGGTTATTCTTTTGGAAAAAAACTAAATTTTGAGGGGCTGTTAGTACCACTTACGAATGGAATTTTGAAAAATCCTGTCTTATTGGGTTCCTTCAATACTAAAGCTAACTTACTTTAAAATATCGTGTAAAGCCGTTAGGTGGTTTTTGAGATTTCGTGATGAGTGAGTGAGTAAGTCAGTGGTATTTGGCTGTTTTATATATATAGATAGGATAGTCAAACTTTTCAAAATTCATTTTACTGAATAAAAACATATTCTCTGAATTATACATATAGCTCCCATCGGCAGTTAAGTAGGGGAGGCCTCCATCTTAGTAAGAGCTTGTTTCGCTCATATTGTAAAGGGAAAAAGTGAAAATAATCAAAATTTGCTTAACGAATCATAATTGAAAATGTTGAAATTTGCTTAAACATCTTGTACACACTATAGATTACGTAATTATGTGAACGAACTATGCACATAATTAGTTCCCTATATATCCAAGATAACGAGTCTACACGATCATCCTACGTACAAACAAACTACAACCTTAAAAAAAAAAAAAAAAAAAAAAAAACGAGTGGCTTGTCATAGCGTCACTTGTGTCACTTACAACAATAACAACCTACCTACCCACCCGTACACTTACAGTGATATTGACCCACGCACCCACCCATACACGTACAGTGATATTGACCCACCCACCCAACCATACAAGTACAGTGATAATGACCCACCCACCCATACACGTACAGTGATATTGACAACAAAACCAGGGTAAGCTACCAAAGACCGATAGAAAGATGTTTTCCAAGGAAATCATAAATAAAACATGTCTTACTCTTTCAATGACTTAGCCGTGTTATTTACCAGGATAAAAATCAGCCTACGTTGCTAAACGATAAGATCGTTTCTGTGAGCCAAATGTTATTCAAACTCGTTCAGCCGTTTTCGCGATTGAATAACAAATATCAGTTAATAAGAAACATACAAACTTTCAAATTTGTTTAATATTAAGAGGATTGAAAGTCCGTTTATATTTTGTTGGCGATGAACCACGTACCCCATAAGTAACTAACCTCAACGTTCGACTGATGACATAAATATAAGTCGTCAGTTCCCATTTAAGTTTGAAAGTTACCTAACTTTTTTGTCAATAGATAAAAACAACCATTACTGTATCTAATCACTTTATGTTAATCGGTCTTCTGGATAGTTTTTATTTCTATTTTTCCTATTTATTATTATATTCTTTACATATTTCTTTGACAGAACAAATAAAAATAATAAAAATAAACGAATAAAATAAATAAATAGTAAAAATAAAATAAATTCTATTCCTAAAAATAAATTACCTTTGTTGTAAATAAATCAATCCCAGTTAATAGCCAGACTACATGAGTTGTACTTAATCATCTTCCATTCAAGTTAATGCCTTAACTAATTTCCAAACTTGCTAAGCATTGTTTTGAGCGATTGTTCTCTAACCTGAACATTCACACAAAGCGTGTCTAGTAAGGTCTATAAATGTAAGACAGGTCATCTTCATGATGCCATTCGGAGGCACCTCTGCCAGCTGGCACGGTGAAAATGGATTTCCCTCCCATATTGAGTGACCTTCCTCGCCGTCTGAACTGCAGTAAACCTTCACCACTTCTGGCAGGGTATTTGGAAATTACAATTCCAGTTCAACAACAATTTGTACACAATAATGAGGATCGATAATTATAATATAATTTATTATATTATTTATTTTATAATAAATAAAACATTATAAAATTTATTTGTAATCGATAAATAATTTCGATACCAAAATAAATTGAAAGAAAATTGTCTTTATTGAATAAACACTTATAAAGGCGAGGTAAGACTACCAGAACTACGATGCTGTGGGCAAATCTGACAAACAAAAAGGAACTACGATCAATGGCTGTAATATAACATTTAATACTACATAATTTACTAAATAAACGTGAATCATAAAGACCCATTTTCTATGTTTTGGGCATTCTGCCATTGAGCCATTTGTTTATATTCAAAGAGTTGAAAATGTTTTATAGAAAAAGTTGTAATTTACCGCAGGATATCTAATTGGATTTTCCTAAACTATCTTTACGGTCTAGAAATGTCTTTCCTGTGACAACTTGTTTTAGTAACTGTTTTCTGTATCTTCAAATTTAACTGTTCAGTCAGCCTCCAAATTATATAAAACAATGCAATATGAAATAATTTCAAATACGGTTAAGTAAATGGTTTTTAAATAGAGAGAGTGTCGAGGATCTGTTACAATAATTGAATTGAGTTTTTTTTAATAATATATAATGCCATTTTCAATATATGTAAATTATATAAAACTACAGAAATATTACAGTTGACAGGAATAATAATTATTGTTATAACATGGGCGGAGATGAATAATTGTGAGCTAAAATAAATAATTTTGTTCAATCGTCCATTGTATAAAAGAATATATTTTAAAAAGTACTGTTCAGAATAAATTCCCAAATATTTTAATTTTCAATTTCAAAGAACTCTAACCATTAAAATATTATGTTTCAAGAATGTAAAAAGGTAACTCTCAAAATAGGTTTACTTTAGAGAGTGCCAAAAGTTTTACTATTTTTTTAATAATGTTTAAGATAAAGCCTAAATATAAATAGTGCTGGTTAATAGATTGTAAAAAGTATCGTTTATATGGTTCTAAAAATGTATTCTATGTTTTGTAATGTAAAGGAAAAATAATTATTCTTTATCATTAATATTATTACCACTTTAACATATCGAACCCTCATTATTGGCGTGCGATAATTAATCCTGTGGTTGTGCTCTACTTTATATTGAAGATTCTCCGGTGTTCTGGCCATAATTTATAAACACGGTAAATGTAACCACATTATACAGGTATCCCACACTCATTCTAAGCTCATGTAATCATTCATATTCACGTTAAGGTAAACATGTTGTTTCAGTGATATATATCATTTAACTTTGATGTACCCAGTTATAGACAGTCAAAATAGTAAAAGAATGTGTACAAAGTGTGTACAAAAAGTCTATTTAAAAAAAATATTACACTGGTTTTGCAATTTTCCTACTCCAAAGAAGAGAAATCTTCTTGTGATTTTATTAACTACAAGTTGACATATAGACCTACCTTTTATCGTCCAACAAACAAATATGAACACAAAACTTCTGTATCCAGTGGAATTTGTGTGAAGGAAAGCCTCTGTTAAAAAATTACACAATAAAATAACAGAAACATAAAGCGTTTATTATAAGTACAAATACTGTAAATACAAAACATTTGAAGTGTTTAGTGAGGTTTTCACTCGACATAACTCACACAATATTGCTGTTAGTTATTTTAGTTTTAACGACTAGCAGTGCTGTTAAAAACAACAACTAGTAGCACATATAACTGGGCTGTGAAACCTTTAACGACTAGCAGAGCTGTTAAAAACAACAACTAGTAGCACATATAACTGGGCTGTGAAACCTTTAACGACTAGCAGAGCTGTTAAAAACAACAACTAGTAGCACATATAACTGGGCTGTGAAACCTTTAACGACTAGCAGAGCTGTTAAAAACAACAACTAGTAGCACATATAACTGGGCTGTGAAACCTTTAACGACTAGCAGAGCTGTTAAAAACAACAACTAGTAGCACATATAACTGGGCTGTGAAACCTTTAACGACTAGCAGAGCTGTTAAAAACAACAACTAGTAGCACATATAACTGGGCTGTGAAACCTTTAACGACTAGCAGAGCTGTTAAAAACAACAACTAGTAGCACATATAACTGGGCTGTGAAACCTTTAACGACTAGCAGAGCTGTTAAAAACAACAACTAGTAGCACATATAACTGGGCTGTGAAACCTTTAACGACTAGCAGAGCTGTTAAAAACAACAACTAGTAGCACATATAACTGGGCTGTGAAACCTTTAACGACTAGCAGAGCTGTTAAAAACAACAACTAGTAGCACATATAACTGGGCTGTGAAACCTTTAACGACTAGCAGAGCTGTTAAAAACAACAACTAGTAGCACATATAACTGGGCTGTGAAACCTTTAACGACTAGCAGAGCTGTTAAAAACAACAACTAGTAGCACATATAACTGGGCTGTGAAACCTTTAACGACTAGCAGAGCTGTTAAAAACAACAACTAGTAGCACATATAACTGGGCTGTGAAACCTTTAACGACTAGCAGAGCTGTTAAAAACAACAACTAGTAGCACATATAACTGGGCTGTGAAACCTTTAACGACTAGCAGAGCTGTTAAAAACAACAACTAGTAGCACATATAACTGGGCTGTGAAACCTTTAACGACTAGCAGAGCTGTTAAAAACAACAACTAGTAGCACATATAACTGGGCTGTGAAACCTTTAACGACTAGCAGAGCTGTTAAAAACAACAACTAGTAGCACATATAACTGGGCTGTGAAACCTTTAACGACTAGCAGAGCTGTTAAAAACAACAACTAGTAGCACATATAACTGGGCTGTGAAACCTTTAACGACTAGCAGAGCTGTTAAAAACAACAACTAGTAGCACATATAACTGGGCTGTGAAACCTTTAACGACTAGCAGAGCTGTTAAAAACAACAACTAGTAGCACATATAACTGGGCTGTGAAACCTTTAACGACTAGCAGAGCTGTTAAAAACCCCAACTGGTAGCACATCTGACAGCGACACCTTTAACGACTAGCAGTGCTGTTGAAAACCCCAACTGGTAGCACATCTGACAGTGACACCTTTAACGACTAGCAGTGCTGTTGAAAACCCCAACTGGTAGCACATCTGACAGTGACACCTTTAACAACTAGCAGTGCTGTTGAAAACCCCAACTGGTAGCACATCTGACAGTGACACCTTTAACAACTAGCAGTGCTGTTGAAAACCCCAACTGGTAGCACATCTGACAGCGACACCATTAACGACTAGCACTGCTGTTGAAAACCCCAACTGGTAGCACATCTGACAGTGACACCTTTAACGACTAGCAGTGCTGTTGAAAACCCCAACTGGTAGCACATCTGACAGTGACACCTTTAACAACTAGCAGTGCTGTTAAAAACCCTAACTGGTAGCAAATCTGACAGTGACACCTTTAACAACTAGCAGTGCTGTTAAAAACCCCAACTGGTAGCAAATCTGACAGTGACACCTTTAACGACTAGCAGTGCTGTTGAAAACCCCAACTGGTAGCACATCTGATAGTGAAACCTTTAATGACTAGCAGTGCTGTTGAAAATCCCACCTGGTAGCACATCTGACAGTGACACCTTTAACAATTAGCAGTGCTGTTAAAAACCCCAACTGGTAGCAAATCTGACAGTGACACCTTTAACAACTAGCAGTGCTGTTAAAAACCCCAACTGGTAGCAAATCTGACAGTGACACCTTTAACGACTAGCAGTGCTGTTGAAAACCCCAACTGGTAGCACATCTGATAGTGAAACCTTTAATGACTAGCAGTGCTGTTGAAAATCCCAACTGGTAGCACATCTGACAGTGACACCTTTAACAACTAGCAGTGCTGTTGAAAACCCCACCTGGTAGCACATCTGACAGTGACACCTTTAACAACTAGCAGTGCTGATGAAAATCCCACCTGATAGCACATCTGACAGTGACGCCTTTAACGACTAGCAGTGCTGTTGAAAATCCCACCTGGTAGCACATCTGACAGTGACACCTTTAACGACTAGCACTGCTGTTGAAAACCCCAACTGGTAGCACATCTGACAGTGACACCTTTAACAACTAGCAGTGCTGATGAAAACCCCAACTGGTAGCACATCTGACAGTGACACCTTTAACAACTAGCAGTGCTGATGAAAATCCCACCTGATAGCACATCTGACAGTGACGCCTTTAACGACTAGCAGTGCTGTTGAAAATCCCACCTGGTAGCACATCTGACAGTGACACCTTTAACGACTAGCACTGCTGTTGAAAACCCCAACTGGTAGCACATCTGACAGTGACACCTTTAACAACTAGCAGTGCTGTTGAAAACCCCAACTGGTAGCACATCTGACAGTGACACCTTTAACGACTAGCACTGCTGTTGAAAACCCCAACTGGTAGCACATCTGACAGTGACACCTTTAACAACTAGCAGTGCTGTTGAAAACCCCAACTGGTAGCACATCTGACAGTGACACCTTTAACGACTAGCACTGCTGTTGAAAACCCCAACTGGTAGCACATCTGACAGTGACACCTTTAACGACTAGCAGTGCTGTTGAAAACCCCAACTGGTAGCATATCTGATAGTGAAACCTTTAATGACTAGCAGTGCTGTTAAAAACCCCAACTGGTAGCAAATCTGACAGCGACACCTTTAATGACTAGCAGTGCTGTTGAAAACCCCAACTGGTAGCACATCTGATAGTGAAACCTTTAATGACTAGCAGTGCTGTTAAAAACCCCAACTGGTAGCATATCTGACAGCGACATCATTAACGACTAACAGTGTTATTGAAAACCTAAACAGGTAGCACATCTGACAACTACACCATTAACGACTAACAGTGCTATTGAAAACCCAAACAGGTAGCACATCTGACAACTACACCATTAACGGCTAACAGTGCTATTGAAAACCCAAACAGGTAGCACATCTGACAACTACACCATTAACGACTAACAGTGTTATTGAAAACCCAAACAGGTAGCACATCTGACAACTACACCATTAACGACTAACAGTGCTATTGAAAACCCAAACAGGTAGCACATCTGAGAACTACACCATTAACGACTAACAGTGCTATTGAAACCCCAAACAGGTAGCACATCTGACAACTACACCATTAACGGCTAACAGTGCTATTGAAAACCCAAACAGGTAGCACATCTGACAACTACACCATTAACGGCTAACAGTGCTATTGAAAACCCAAACAGGTAGCACATCTGACAACTACACCATTAACGACTAACAGTGTTATTGAAAACCCAAACAGGTAGCACATCTGACAACTACACCATTAACGACTAACAGTGCTATTGAAAACCCAAACAGGTAGCACATCTGAGAACTACACCTTTAACGACTAGCACTGCTGTTGAAAACCCCAACTGGTAGCACATCTGACAGTGACACCTTTAACAACTAGCAGTGCTGTTGAAAACCCCAACTGGTAGCACATCTGACAGTGACACCTTTAACGACTAGCACTGCTGTTGAAAACCCCAACTGGTAGCACATCTGACAGTGACACCTTTAACGACTAGCAGTGCTGTTGAAAACCCCAACTGGTAGCATATCTGATAGTGAAACCTTTAATGACTAGCAGTGCTGTTAAAAACCCCAACTGGTAGCATATCTGACAGCGACATCATTAACGACTAACAGTGCTATTGAAAACCACAACGGGTAGCATATATCACTGGGCTGTAAAACCTTTAACGACTAGCAGTGCCAGTAAAAAACCCAAACCGTTAGCACATCTAAATGGGCTGTGAAACCTTTAACGACTAGCAGTGCTGTTAAAACCCCAAATTCGTAGCACATTTAACAGGGCTTTGAACTTTTATCGACTAGCACTGCTTTTAGATCCCCAAACTGGTAGAACATCTAACTGGACTGTGAAAGCTTTAACGAATAGCAGTGACGTTAAAAACCCAAACAGGTAGGATATCTGACAACTACACCATTAACGACTAACAGTGCTATTGAAAACCCAAACAGGTAGCACATCTGACAACTACACCATTAACGACTAACAGTGCTATTGAAAACCCAAACAGGTAGCACATCTGACAACTTCACCATTAACGACTAACAGTGCTATTGAAAACCCAAACAGGTAGCACATCTGACAACTACACCATTAACGACTAACAGTGCTATTGAAACCCCAAACAGGTAGCACATCTGACAACTACACCATTAACGACTAACAGTGTTATTGAAAACCCAAACAGGTAGCACATCTGACAACTACACCATTAACGACTAACAGTGTTATTGAAAACCCAAACAGGTAGAACATCTGACAACTACACCATTAACGACTAACAGTGTTATTGAAAACCCAAACAGGTAGCACATCTGACAACTACACCATTAACGACTAACAGTGTTATTGAAAACTCAAACAGGTAGCACATCTGACAACTACACCATTAACGGCTAACAGTGCTATTGAAAACCCAAACAGGTAGCACATCTGACAACTACACCATTAACGACTAACAGTGTTATTGAAAACCCAAACAGGTAGCACATCTGACAACTACACCATTAACGACTAACAGTGCTATTGAAAACCCAAACAGGTAGCACATCTGAGAACTACACCATTAACGACTAACAGTGCTATTGAAACCCCAAACAGGTAGCACATCTGACAACTACACCATTAACGACTAACAGTGTTATTGAAAACCCAAACAGGTAGCACATCTGAGAACTACACCATTAACGACTAATAGTGTTATTGAAAACCCAAACAGGTAGCACATCTGACAACTACACCATCAACGACTAACAGTGTTATTGAAAACCCAAACAGGTAGCACATCTGACAACTACACCATTAACGACTAACAGTGTTATTGAAAACCCAAACAGGTAGCACATCTGACAACTACACCATTAACGACTAACAGTGTTATTGAAAACCCAAAGAGGTAGCACATCTGACAACTACACCATTAACGACTAACAGTGTTATTGAAAACCCAAACTGGTAGCACATCTGACAACTACACCATTAACGACTAGCAGTGTTATTGGAAACCCAAACTGGTAGCACATCTGACAGCGACTGGTTTATTATGAAGACACACCATCAATTTGCGCGTTATAGTCATCGATTGCAAATCACTCTGGCGTGCGAACCGTGACGTAATAATGAGGTCACCATGACACGGCCGAGCCTGGCTGAGTTCATCTCACTCATTGACAACCTGGAGGCCTGGTCCTCAGGCATTACACCTCACACTTGATTTACTTGACATTCCAGAGACAAGTGAGTTCTTGAACTTTGCGCTGCGGCATTGGCGAAATAATTGCGCTTTGGTTATTCACTCCTGGGAGTGTAGTTGATGATGTAAAAGTGTTAGGGTTGTTTTTGTGTTTTTTCGTGATTTTTCATTATTATTATTAAAATGTATTTTTATTTTTTTTGCAAGTGCTTACTATTGAATAGAATATTGTGTATCAATTATGTTAAGCAAGGTTAGAGAGTTAACACAGTGGCAATATTCTAAACTGAATAAAAGCCTGTTTGTTAGAGGCAATAAGCTGTATGCTGTGAGATTACAGTTTGACAAGGGGGTAACGTGAACTCTACAGGGGTGTTTTAGATTGAATATTTGTAGTTTAGTATTTTATTATTATTTTTGACTTTATAAAAACGGGTTCTTTATTTTCGAAAAACTTCGTCAATCTTTATATAATTAATATAGAGAAAAAATACTAGTAAAAACTTTGCATATAAATAATAAAATAAAATATTCGTACTGGGTGAAATATCCACATATATCCAATTTAAATCAATTTTTTGTAAAGAATTGTAAATTTACAAATTCAAGGAAAACGAGGATATGGTTAAAGTAATCATAAACAATTTTTACAACTCGAGACAAGCAAAGTACAATGTCTCTTAGAAATACCATAAAAAATATAAGCAAATAGAAAAAATAGGTCTTATAAAGGAAATGCAGCCTATTGTGCAAAGCAATGACTTTTAAAGTTTCAAACATTCTGATAGTAACAAAGCTCATCAAGGTCATATTACCTTAAACTTTTCTAGGAAAAGGTTTGCAAATCGATTTCCATCGTAAGTTTGTCTCCAATAGTTCTTAACCGTTCGCGCCAGTGACTGAGTCAGCCAAGAAAGGAGTGGCCATTCATACAAAGGTGTTCAGTTAATTAGAATCTAATGATGTTGACTGAAGATTAAACACTCATTACACTCCTTTCTAACGCGTGGTCCAAAATGACACTCCACCTATGACACTGTGAAAGTGTCACGAGACAGATCCTTTTACTAAGTAACGTTATTTATATTAATTAGACAAAACAGAATGTACTCGATAAACGATAACCTGAGAAATATATGTTTTTAGAACAGTATGTATTATAATGGCTTGTGTCCGGCTGTCGTCTCTCCTCTCGATAGTCTGTGGTTATAAAATTAACAAGAAAAAACAGATGTCTCCAGAATGACGTGATTTGTAAAGAAGTGTAACAACAGTTATATTGTCTCTTCGTTTCAAGGTTTCTTATCTATTTTTTAGTAAAAACTTTAGAAATTAAAAAAGGCAATTTTTATTTAATTACGAGTTGTTATCGTTTATTTATGTTAAGTTATATTGTGTACAGGCCTTAATGTAAAGACCTGCTGTTTCCATCACTAGGTCTCAATAGTATGGTAATTATTTCCTTCATGTGCTGATCGCTTCGTTTCCCTATCCCCTCACTCTCAAAATACATTCCCTGGGTTCAATAAATATTTACTCGCGTAAACTCGCTTACCCGAAGTAGTCAGAAATAGGACATGAGACCAGTTCCGTACCGTACAGTTGGGGTCCATCACTCTGTTATCAGTAATCACCGGAAGTTTCTAGTCATCAGGAAGTGTACACACATTTAAGTACACATTAGTTGGTGCCATGTAACAGACGCCTACGCCGTCGAGGTCATTCCCAGCTAGCACCTACTTGAATCGTATTACCATTATTTTGATTACGATTAATTATTAATAAATTTGCCTAAATGAATGAAAAGTTTTAAAGACAAATCATTGAAAAAAAAACTATATAATTCACTAGTTATGCAATGAATGTATTCTAACTATCTATATATTTAATATTGCAAGAGAACTTGCCCACAAGAAATTTCTCCAGGTAAGATAAAGATCAGAAAACTTGATTTTTAAGTTTTAAAGACAGGACGGTGGGAAAATATAAAAATAACAAGGGCTCATACCTACTGTCCTAAAAGATCATTATTTCTAGCAGTAGGCTACATTATTTTTAATTAATACATAACAAAACACAGCTGTTTATTTTTATTCTAATTTAAATATTGTTATTTTTAATATGGTTTAAAATCGCCTAAAAAATACGTACATAATATGATTTTTGTGCATGGAAAAACAACTGCATAGTATAACTGACGAGGTTTACCAAGGCAATTGGCCAGATAATGTGCAGTAGACTAATTGGAGTGGGGGGGGGGAGAGCCGCCGAGTCAGTGTGTGCCATATGGTAAATAAAAATAGAAAATAAAATCATCTGAAATTTAAATTGTTGTTTACAACCTGAATTAACCTTGTTATTGTTAGTAGATAAATAATAAATAATTGCAATGATTATTACTAATTAATAAACGACGCGTTTAACTTTTTTTAATTTTTTTTTTAGATCTATAGATTATATCATAATTTGATTTATAATCAAATGAATGTGCCTATTTCCAAATCGGACTTTGCAAATACAGCATAATATGTTGTTTTCATTTTAGCAATAAAAGGTTTTAATTCAAATTAAAACAACCTTTCTGATTGGCCGTCATAATAAATGTAAACAAACAACAAAGGAGGTGAAAATTAATTAATTCTTTTCCACTCAGAGAGGCGCTGCAAGCGCAGCTCGACCGGCCACACGGTAACTAAGATCAGTCGCTTGGTGGAGAGATAACAGTGGTGGACTGGGACTGCCCTCCCCTCCACTACTAGTATTATTCCCCTCACGCGCAGGCTAAGTGCCTCGGTCAGCCTCGCGAACAATACTAAATATTTTAATTTTTTAATAGTTCTTCTGCTGATAATGTTAGTCATTGGTCAAAAAGCAAGGTCGAGGGCCGACGTAACACGAGCGCAGCGAGTAACGGAATAGGCATACGAAGTTTGCAGGGGTGTCACCTGATAGTTATGTAATCCCAAAAGAACTGTGTATGATTTTCCCCATAGTAAGGGTTGCCTGAACTTAACCCTTTCGAGAATACCTTTTGGGGTTTCAATTCGGTGTATTTCTATTTTCTTGTCCTCCAGGAATTGAGGAAATGTTTCAATCCACATTTTGTCTATCCACAAAAATGGCTCGTTAACCCATCAATCAAGAGTAGCCTATGCCTTAGCTATAGACCAGTGTTTTTAAACACAACCCTAATCGCTTTCTGAACATTTATGTAGGCTATATTGAATTTATGTGCAACCGCAAATCAAATAAAAGAGTAAAGTATTAGACCTAAAATGCATAGCTTTAACAAAACGAAAATCCTCTATTCACTCAAATAAATGCTTGTAGTAATTAGTTATGTTTGAAATGAACTGAACTTAAAAATTCTTATTGGTGTTATACAGTCATACGTCATGAATGCAGGTCTGGTAATTCATAGAAAACAGAAAACCAAAAGTAGTTTTAAATACAAAAATGTATTCGATGATCAAACGATTCATGACATTAGTAGGTCTACTATAGTTGTGTAAACATTTATATTAGCGACTTTTCGTTTAGAGGTAAAAAAATAATAATAAGAGAAAAATTAAAGTGGGTAAGCAACAAAAAAAACTAACTGTAATGAGTAGTACATGAAGATAATCTTATATATTCATTTGTGTACAAAAAATTGTAAATTATAGTAAGAAACAATAATACATATTTTATATTTATAATCTCATCGACTATACTTCACCTCTATATTCACAATATGAAATGAAATGATATAAATGCTTTTACAATAAATATAATAACGTTTAGCCAAGTTCTGATACTAGAAGTAGACTTGTGGGACATCGAGGTTCCCCTGACACCTGTCGTCTCTATCCGTCATGGAGGTCTCCTCGGAAGGTGGGAACGGCCCAGAAGTGGCTACACGTAGACTCATCGATTACCCTACATTGTCAAATGTTACACAATGTAGTCGTGTGGTCTCTTTACATACTTTAGGCTCATCTCATCGAACTATTGAAATTTGATCAACTAATGTACGCTTTTAAACAGTGCTTGCAATTGTAGAACAATTCGACCGTGTACTAGTAGCTCTACAATTACAAGACCTTTAACAGTGCTCTGGTAATTGTAGACCGCCAAGATTGAATTGTAGGGCTGCGATGATAATGACAGCAATTCCTCAGTTAAAACAGCGCGCATGTCACCTGAGATGTGCGATTTTATGAGTTGGGCAATTCAATTTGGGAAACAACATACCTGACGTAGGCTGAATGAGTGAATGAGCAGTATCGATCGCAAATGAACTTACTCCAGGTAATTAAAGCTACAATGAAACTTATAAAAAAGCCATAAATATTGTATTTTATAAAATTAATAATAATGTGTTAATCAATTTTATTGAAGGTAAAATAAACATGTTTAAAAAATATCATTAGTCAACTATTTGTTCAATATAATTTTACCAAACAAGTATTTTAGCAAAAAATTGAACTAAAACTCGAAAAGTAGTTAATTTATTCGCTTGAAATTGTTACACGACTTCGAAATTATGCAGAAAAGTGTTTTATTCCTTCTATATAAATATGGAGTTTATATTATACAAGATTCGAATTTATGTAGAAGAGAATTAGTTCGTAAAATTGTAAACGGAAACAGGCCATTTTAAGAATTTCCCGATCTACCTAAGTTTCACAAATGAAAATAAATGTCAGTGTTGAAAAGTGTTGTACTGTGACTAACTGATTTATGTCCATATTTTATCAAAATCATCATGTAAGTATATAATAATAATAATTATTTATTTACCAAAAATATTCCTATCGACATTTGTTGATTAACATAGACACGAATTGGTAAATAATAGGTACCCCAAGGCAGAGCCCGTTTGGGGGTTCCATGATATTATTAACTAAAGTAAACTAAGAGAATAGGTACCAACTGTAGAACAAATAAATTCATTAAAATATGATATTAGATTACAAAGAGAAAGTTTCTGATATAATAGGCCTACATATACCAAATTAAAAAGTAAAAGTAAAAACTAAAAAACACAACCAACCCAAAATCCTTACATACATACATTATGACAATACAATTACAAATTAGATTAAAAACGATAATTCATGTTTACAGTATTATTATAATCTAGTTAATAGAATTTTAAAATAAACACAGTACCAATTTTCATGTATAAAATATACCCAAATAAATGTTCAACATCTTCAATGTTTAAAATCAGCTTTTTTATTTTACCCAAATATCACGTGGTATCACTGTCCTGAAAAATAATATTTTCTGTCTTATTGAATAGTTTGGGTGCAACGAGCTGTAAAAAAGTTAATACTGTGATAAAAACGGTCTGGGAATTGGCATAAAAAAATTATTTCGTAAATAACGCTTTACTATTCCACTTCGATTTGCAACACTTCTAATAATAAATAATTTTAAAACTTTAAATACATACAAATTTCTAAAAGGAAAGATATTTAACTGAACGAATTCTTGATGTTCCATCTTTCGTATCCTGGTTATAATTCTGATTACGCATTTTTGTAATGTAATTATTGGATTAATCACTGAGATATGCGTGCCACCCTAACAGGATAGAACATTTCCCAATCTAGACTCCACTAGTGCGTGATATAAAGACACTAGGATTGTTTGTGGGTACAGATAGAACTTACGGATCATACTGTATAATTTGGTTTCAATTTTATTTATATGGCTCTTCCATGAATTGTACATTTTTAATTCCACTTACCTTATCAATTTCCATACAATCAATCCAATTTTCCTTATAAAAACCAAGATATGTGTGACATTTTAGCTCATTTCCAAAATTCTTTTCTTTCCTCAAATTAAAAATCATATGTTTAGTTTTATCACTCAAGGTCAGAAATGCGTTGTAAACCATAATTGTAGAAGCTCAAAATCCACTTCCATACTTTCCTGCAAATGTTCAAGATTTTGGACAGAGTAACAGAACGATGTATGGTCTGCAAAGGCCGTAATTTTAAAATTTAACTATTCATTACCGTACAAAGATCGTTTACATATATTAAAAATATAATTGGCCCTAATACTGAACCTTGTGGGATACCATGCCTGATGAGACCCGGTTCACTTACATGATTTGAAATGTTCACCTTTTACGTTCGATACTTTAAAAATAACTTGAAACCATCATAATCCTTTAATTCTTGCCCGTCATAATTTTTCTAGTAAAACTTCAATTAAACAGTATATTACTTTGACCTGATGATTATTTATTTATGAAAAAATGTAAATTACTTTATTTCTGATAAACACAAACGAACAGCCAACCTTCATTTTTCAAAGTCAAAACATAGTTAATATTACACTAAACCAGAGCAAAGCGTGGGCGATACATTTTGTTTAGCCAGTACAAAACAAAGCTACCTTGAAACGTATTAACGTAAGACAAATAATAGGCATTTAATTAGTCTATTCTTAGTTTTTATAAATAGTCAACAAGTCATATAACACGTATAAATATTGTTTAACACACTTTAACATAACCATTGAAAGTATAACATTACTTGACGTTATGTGGAAGTATGTGGAAGACACTTCTTTCCTAGACAGCATACTGGATCAACTGTTCGTAGGTTAATCAATGAAATTCCTCGCATTTCACAGCCTCTTACTTTGTGCTGCTGATAAGTAAATTTCTTGTACAGTCAGTCCCTTTCATCAGCTATGGGCACTAGTGGATTATAAACTCTTACTACCACAAACACACGATGGTAGGGCCGATTATCTCTCCTTTCGGGTACCCCTAATTAGTGAAAAGTAGTTGTTCCTCAACACTTTGGCAACTTTGTGCTTTTCAAATTTAATCTTTTTAACATAATACCTTCAAATCTACTAAAAATTATTAGGGAAATAAATCCAAAAACGTAACTAATGGAATTTAAACTAACAAAAACAGAGACAGTTTTTGTATGGACATAAACAGTTATATGTGCTAGTTTGTATCACATTCCTTTCATATGTGGAATAATTGTATTTTTAAAATTAAGAAGTTTATGAAAATATTAAACAAAGTTGATTATCATTTGAAAAGCAAAAGTTGCCAAAGAGTAGAGGAACGTCCACTATAGTCTATCCGCTGTAGTGATACCTACAGGATCAGGAGGCTTCTCGGAACTGAACTCACCCTCCCAACCCTATCGGCCGGCCGGCCTTTGACAAACAATTACCTACTAGGCACTGTTATACACTGTGGTAACTTTTTTATTTGTCCTTTAAAGCAAAAATAAACAATTTATTTCAATTCTACGTGAAATTCTCATAACGAGTCTAGACTCGATCAAAATACTTCATAATTGAAGTCTACAATAATCAACTAACTGAGTTAGCACCAACCTCTATATTATCCAAATGAACAACACAAACAGAATAAACAGCTTTTGTACTCTATTTTATGCTTATTATTGTATTATATTTACATTTTATTAAATCAAGTATTAAACTTAAGTGCTACTTAAGTATTATAATTAATAAAGACAGAAAAAAAGATAAAATCATATTTAAAAAATACTTTAAATATAAATAAAAAACTTAAACCAAACGAAATTTTGACAAGTAATTTAGATTAGTATTTTGGCATATCTTTAAAATGAGATACTAAACAACATCATATAAAGACAAGTAACCAAGTAATGTGGTTGATATTTAACATTGTTCTTAGTGAACTAATCCAAGACAGCGACTGATACTGCAGAGCTTTAAGAAAGAAAGATTGTGCGTTTAAAGATTTGTGCATCAATGTCTGAACACTCGAGCTACTCTCACTTCCTGGGCTAAGTTGATGTGACGTAGTACTACTTAGCCCTCGTTACCCTTGCTTTACGTGGCCTTTGGACTGAAAGTCGTATATAGCAAACGAAACTAAGATTCATCCACTGTAATTACGTATGATTGTATCAGTTTTTAATGGCTTTGGATATTAAGCATTATGTTCCATCCTGTAGATATCACTCTACAGCAGCTAGACTATAGTTTGCTAATTAGGGGTGGCCGGAAGGAGAGGTAAACAGCCCTGCCGTCGTGCGTCTGAGGTAGTAAAGATATATAATTTGCTAAAAGCCTTAGGTAAGGGAACAGACTGTACAAGAAATTTATTTTATCAGCAGCCTTCAGACAATGACTTAAACTACAAATAAATATTTATGATTTGGTGATAGTAGAATTTCTCATTGTTGAATTATATATCAGCCTACTCACGTAATATATCACACCTATCGCCTGTAGTCTGGACTACCTACCCACCCTCCACAATAAAAGTGGTAGATAAGCTATCTTGGCAGTGTCTATAGCGGCTGGCACTTGAGTGCAACTGTACCTTCCGCAAGCATGCGCCTCTGACGTCACACGCCACTCTACCAGCTGTCTGTACGGGAACTTGTATGGTCGGCCGTTATGTATTGAAACCCCATTCGATGCACTCGACACGATGCGTTCCTGAATTTGTTCTAGGAAATTCTTCTGCCATTGTGTGTCGATCTTGTCACCAATCAATTCGATAACTTGTCCAAAAGAGAGCAAACTGTTATCTAATTTGCCAACGTGATCCTTTAAAGAATTGCTGTGATTGTAGAAAAACTCAACATGATGAGTAGAACCCTTGATTATATTATTACTTACCAATAGATGTCTCATTTAATAGGAATATTTGTTCAAGTTATTTAGTTAGTGAGGTCTGCTACCATAGCTGGTTTAAAACTGCATCACACTTACAAAACATAGGACTTCACTAGCGATACACAATGAACCACAAAACAATTGATAATTTGAGACTCAAAATATAACATTGGATGTTCTTACATTCTTACATATGAGAGGCCGACACAACGTTTTTGGTATTTTAAGGCGAATATGAATGGTTATATGAGTGTAGGATGAGTGTGGATGAGTGTAGTCTGGTTACTAACTGAGTTCAACTGTTCCTCAGAAAGGGCAATTTATTAATAGCCCAACAGCCAGGGCAACTAAGTGACCTACAGCTTTACGTGGAATCCGAACTACGTAGTGCTGGTCTGATTTTCAGCTAATTTACAAGCCTGATACTCAGTTATCTCCTCCACACAACATCCGCACAATGATTACCACCCAACATGGACACCCCAGACTTCTCTAGTAATGTCCACGCCGATAGCAACCATCAAGCGGACGCCATGTCGCTATTAAGAGAACCGACCATGGAACCTATCGCATACAATCTCCCAAACACTTTGTCCCCATGTAGCTGGGTTACAGCACTGCGCCACCAGTGCCGATGAAAGAAATCTTCGTGCTAATAAACTTTGTGATCAATATTGCTGTACATGTATGGATGGGCGGGTGGGTCAGTACCACTGTTCGTGTATGGATAGGCGGGTGGGTCAGTACCACTGTTCGTGTATGGGTAGGCGGGTGGGTCAGTACCACTGTTCGTGTATGGGTGGGTGGGTGGGTCAATATCACCGTACGAGTATATGTGGGTGGGTGGGTCAGTACCACTGTCCGATTATGTGTGGGTGAATGGGTCAGTACCACTGTCCGAGTATGTGTGGGTGGGTGGGTCAGTACCACTGTTCGTGTATGGGTAGGCGGGTGGGTCAGTATCACTGTACGAGTATGGGTAGGCGGGTGGATCAGTACTACTGTACGAGTATGTGTGAATGGGTGGATCAGTACCAATGTTCGTGTATGGGTGGGTGGGTGGGTCAGTATCACTGTACGAGTATGTGTGGGTGGGTGGGTCAGTACCACTGTCCGATTATGTGTGGGTGAATGGGTCAGTACCACTGTCCGAGTATGTGTGGATGGGTGGATCAGTACCACTGTTCGTGTATGGGTAGGCGGGTGGGTCAGTATCACCATTGATTTTACTATACATAGAAGATAGTTCCATTCAATGTTAAATATTGAGGCACGGAAAATGGGAGCGACCGTGCTGCAACCTGTCGGAAATTGCCTCCAGTTTCGACTGTTCGGTTGCACAGCCTGTGAGCAGTAAAGGAACTAATCACTCCCTCTCATTTCCCCATTCTCTCTCTCTTTCTCTCGGGACGCTCGAGAGGGGGGAAGTACTTGTATACTGTCCCCCCTCCATCTGTCTACTGTCAGTGTGGCCGATTGGCCTTGATAGTGGGTCAAAGTGGGATATTGTTCCGTGCTGTGGTTTGTTTATCTTACACGGAAAGGAATCGCGATCTTTTATTTAGGCCTTAGGGCTTTGTGTATATGAAAAATGTTAGGGGTCATATTTTTGTTATTTTGTCAATGTAAATAACAGTGTGTTAAAGATGTTTAGTTAAAACATTACGCATTATCTAAAATTTGAAGTGCATTTGATAACAGGTAAGAGCACAGCCTACATATTTAATTACATATGTTAGATTGTATAAAAACTTGGCAGAATAGATCACGAACAGTTTTAAGTTTTATTGTTATAGTAGGGCTGCAGTTTGCGTTTGTATAACGACTTAGGCCTATGTAAAAAAATTAATCAATAAATATAATTCATTACTGTAATTCCATTCATATACGTATCGGATATGCATAGGAATACCCAATATATTATGTTAAAGAGATGCTGGCGCCTGCTGACGACTAAAAATGTCATATACAGTATTCATAAACTGTTTTCTGTTCGTTTATTATTTATTAAACAGCTTTAATATTACACTGATACCACTAGATTCGCGTCTGGCTCTAGCCGCCGAATAGATAAGACGCGTTGTCTCGTAGCTCAGCAATTATAGGCTCTTGCACGACAATTCTTGTTGCCATGTGTATAGTTTGGTACATTTTTTCTGCGAATTTATGCTAATAAATTTGTTACTTTAACAATGTCATCTAACTGTGGTGTGAGTGGTAAACTGTGTTCGGAGGGAGATGTTCTGAATTGTGCCGGAACATGTGGGAAAGCTTTTCACACGAAATGCGTCAAGGACGACGTGGAGGGTAAGAATCATGCGTAGATCATATTTTTGTAAGATATAGATAAATAGATAGTTTTAAAAGTCCTGTTTTTGATCTTGGCATCACTGATCATTGTATAGTTGGTCTTTATTGTAAAAGTAATAAATTTAAAATACTTGATAAGTTTACTTACAACGATTCTGCCAGTAACTTAGTTAAAAGAGATATTATTGATTATAATATATTAAATGTTTATTTGCACCAAGATAATTGGGACGATGTTTACTCAGAAAATGATGTAAATACTGCGTATTGTAAGTTTATTGATATTTTAAGTAATTATATATTTAGAAGTAGCAAGAAAAATGGTGGTAGTTCTAAATTGTTAAGTCCCTGGATAACACCAAACATTTTGCATAAATTAACTCAACATAAAGTAACTCAAATTAACTATCATTCTATGATATTCATTATGTTCTCATATTTAAGTCATATATGAAACAGCCTTTAAATTATCTACTCTACACACGCACGTACACGCGCACAGACAGTTAATTTGAAGACACCAAAAACACCAACGAACTGGACACCACCCACCCCCTTAACTTCAATAATAATTTATCAACAAGTTAGAGCATTGATTTAATATACAGATATATTGTCTGTATAGTAAAATCAATGGCTATAGTTGTAATTTGTAAAAAGTATTATTTTATTGTTTTAAACTATATTAACAGAATAAAGGAAATAAACTGTGTTTATTAACAACGCTAATTGAATTGATGTTTAGGTCTGTTGGATCTGGGAGAAATGGGAAGAAAACCACAGCCTGGATCTCACATTCTTCTGTTCATGGCACGCGGGCTCTTTAATAAATGGAAGATGCCCATAACATACTTTGTCACGAACAGCAATGTCCAGGCCAATTCAGTTTGCTTGCTGATTAAGCAAAACCTTACAACACTAACAGACATAGGGTTGAAAGTTAGGGCAGTTGTATGTGACCAAAGTTCTGTCAACCGGAAGGCCTTACATCTCCTTGGCATCACAAAATCCAAGCCCTATTTTACCACCGAGGGACAGAACATTTACTTCATCTACGATTTCCCACACATTATCAAATGTATTAGAAATAATTTTATGAAAGGAGTAATTCAATTTCAAACTTCTGAAGAAAAAGCCAATAATGACAAAACAACTACCGGGTCAGCGGATTGGCGACATGTTGTTTTATTATACAATACTGACATTTCATCGGAAACTGCCAGATCAACACGACTAACAGAAAGACATTTACATCCAAATTCGTTTCAAAAAATGTCTGTAAAACTTGCCACTCAAGTCTTCAGTCATTCTGTGAGCTCGGCAATGATTTCAGCAGCAGAAACAAATCAGTTGCCACCAGAAGCTAAGAATACAGCAATGTTCCTTGACAAATTAAACAATATATTTGATTCGATGAACAGCTATGGCAAATTTCACCCTAACCCGAACAAATGCAGTATTTCAAATTCATGTAATGCCCATCTTAAAGTCCCCCTGGCAAACTTAAAAAGTGGTTTATTGTGGGTGAGGACTTGGAAGATAAAAAACAGTACAAGACGACCCCCGAGTTTCGATGGCATTGAGCACAGCCTCAATTCAACCATTCTCCTATGGAATAACTTGAAGGAAGATGGCGCAACTTTCCTTCTTACTGGACGGCTAAATCAAGACCCAATTGAAAATGAATTTTCAATTGCAAGACATAAATGCGGGTATGTACAATCTACTTTGCAATAATGTAACTGTAAATATTATTACAATTTATTTTATTTTTAATGACTTTATTGCGCCTATCAAACATTATTTTCATATCAGACATGACAACATGTCACATGACCATCGAATGGTTAAAAACAACGTTTAAAGAAGATTTATACTGAATTTAAAGCTTAATAGATTAATTTATTTGAGCGTAGTAAACTTATATTAAACCAATATTTGATTTTGTAATTAATAAGCTAGACCTAACAAGCATGCATTTCCAGGTACAATAGAAATCCATCAGCTCGTCTTTTTAGACAAAATATGAGACACCGAATTCAGGCAGCTCTTATGAAACCCCCAGCTGGAAGTAATTGTCAGCCTGATGATGATAATTTATTGACCACTTCCATGACCATGACCATTCACGAACCGTCCACTAGCGTCCAGATAACGAAGTCTCCTGCTATTGAGAATGAAACACTGGCGCAACCGACAAGTGATGAAGACGATGAGGATTTTCTTAGGATTCCTGAGGATTTCCAAACAAAACAAAACTCACTAGAAATGTCTTCTATAAGGTAAGCATTTTGTTTTTGAACTAGTGAAGTGAATATTGTACCAAATTCCTTAAAATGAAATAGCAATGTAAAGCTGTTATATTCGTAGATTTTTAAAAGTTTGTTTGTTTTAGAATGTGGATGTATATTTTACAGATATTTCGCTGGCTACGCAGTTCGGGCTTGTTTAAAGCGGTACCAATGTAAAGACTGCGAGAAGCAACTGGTCCAGCAGCCTGATGTCTCGGTACCCACAACATCAGGTGACTTAACAAGACATAGGGAATATAACAGAAACGGCGACGACTCCTTTTGCTTATTGTATGTGAATGACCAAACAGCCAGAGCGGTCCACACAGCGCTGACTGTGGTCAACAAACATATGCATAAGTATGTCCACACAATTGGACTATTAAAAAAGATTCTACTAAAAGCCAAGCAAATAATTAACATGGAAGACACGCAATGGATGAAAACGTCCGACGAATGTCGTCAACACCGTAGTTTTATCCTAAAAAAAGTCATTTCAGCGAAGCTAAAAAGAAAGCTTCAGGAAATTTCTAAACATATGAGGCAGCCAGGAAGTAAAAATGACGGATTTTGGAGGAAAGTTCGAAACCTCTCCAATGATTAAAGTTCGTTCGGAAACGTCCAAGATGCACCTTAGCGTTATAAATAAACTTATAAAAATTATAATTTCGCTTACCACTCAAATTACTACGTATCATATAAAGTTTTATTTCTTAGACTTCACATTGTTACATTTTGCCATGGTTTAAAAATGGAGATAAAGAGAAAATATCTGCTGTATTGATGATTTCATAAATAGTGGCGGAGTCATAAAATGAAAAAGAAAAAAAACATACACACACACAATTCGACTGCGTTGCCGAAAATCCTGTAATACCTCACTCTCTATAATAAGTGTAATAAGTGTAAATAATATAATTTGTTTGACTTTTATTTATGTTTTTAACTGCAGATGTTTAGTATAAGTATGTTTGCCATTCATTTAAATGTTAATATTAATTACAATAATTTTTAATCATGTATAGCCTAAATAACTCCCCACAGATTTAGAGTTGAAGTGTTTGGCTATTAATAAAGAGCCCTGTTCTTCTAATTAGGATTAATTTAATTTACCTTATTTGAAAGTGTATGCTTATCATTAATATATATATTTGGTGGTGGCTTCAGTTTGAAACCATATTATTACAGTTAGGCCTATGCACAAAACCCAAAGTTACGTATTATTTTTTAACTATATTATTGTTAATTTGTAATAGTTATTTGTTTATATAGTTTTGTTAGTTCTGTTTTGTTAGTTGTTTATATAGTTGTTAGTTCAATGGAAACATATCACAACAGTGGAAAGTAATAAATAGTTTGACAGGAGATGCCTCAAACAAGAACATAGAGCGCATTGAGTTACAAGACGGAACAATCACGACAGACCCAGCGTTATCGCATACGAGATAAACAAATACCTTATCGCTGTCCAAGCCGACCGACCTCGTACAGTTCCCACATCGACTCTCCCACCTATTCGTTCTTATCCACAATCATTCTTTATAGAGTCAACTACTGTAAATGAAATAAAACAAATAGTGAAAAATTTTAAAAATAAAAATGAACAGGTTTTGATACGATTTGTGTTCATTTATTAAAATTCATTATAGACGAAATCGCTTCAGTACTGGTAATTAACGTCAGTTTTAGTACTGGCATTTTCCCTGAAATGTTGAAGTTAAGTTCAGTTGTTCCAATATTAAAGAAAAATAATTCTTTAATTTTAAAGATTAATTTAATTAATAAAAAATAATTATATTTTCAGGAATTTTAATATTGATATAACATAAAATGATTTTTTTTCTTGACTAGAAGCCATTGTCATGAAACACATGTACAACTCTCTTGTTCACGTTTTTGAATTATTTGTGTCAATAGTTTTAGATTATTTTTATACTTTAATTGAATTATATTTTCAGGAATTTTAATATTGATATAATATAAAATGATGTTTTTGTTTGTTTTGTTTTTGACTAAAAGCCATTGTCATAAAACACATGTACAACTCTCTTGTTCACGTTTTTGAATTATTTGTGTCTATAGTCTTAGATTATTTTTATACTTTAATTGAATTATATTTTCAGGAATGTAAACACTGCAGGGGGCGATTGTATGTCTTATATTATGCAATTATATGTATTGCTAGACTCATATGTTTAAATGTGTTTTAAATATATATTTTTTTCTTTAATAAAACTGGTCACATAACTCGATATAGTGGCCAGTTAATTTCCAAATAAGTACTATGTAAATGGATAATTGTCATTATTAGTTGGAAATAAATTCATTTCTTCATTTATTCTTGGCATTGTTTGTTCTGTATATTCTCACTTGTGTAAATAAGTCATATTCGAAGTGTTATAATTAAAAATGCCACAGAGTGCGGCTATAGTTTATTTTGTTATTATTTAGACTCTGTAGTAACACCAAACAATGAAATATTTTACAAACAATAATGTAATTACTTGGAACCAAAAAAATATGTTAATGTTAAAGACAGTAATAATAAAACAGACGTTCATAGTAAAAAGATAAATAATGCTATTTTAAATTAAATGCCTATACACAGATTGTCAGGCCATAAGATGAAAGCTATTTTTATCTTGTATAGAAGTAGATTAGTGGTTTTGTTATGATTTTTTCTAACCCTATCACGACATTTGAATCTAACCTGGGTTTTATATTTTGCCCAGTATTATTCTATATAAATATCATAGGCCTATTTCAATATTTATTTTGCCAAAGATATAAATAATGTCATATTTTTTAATATTTCACTATATTACATATTCCTGGAATATTTGCAGATTAATTTCTTAATTGAAATGGGAGTCATTGATTGGATTTGAAAACAATTTATTTTTTAATCAATTACCGAATACGAAAAAAATAATGATTGAGTCCAACAGTCGATTTAATCACCTAATCGATGGTTAAAATGCAACGAATAAAGATTTTTCAGATGGGCTATATAATATGAAAATGTTTACTTAAATCAGCAGTAATTATCGCCAGCATTGCCGATAAGTTAGTGGTCTATTCAAGTTTGTCTATTTACAAATACAAGGTGTGTTAATCATATAAATCAACATGGTGTTTTCATTTATTCAGTTATAAATATTTCTTTATTCAATTTGAATGTCAACTGAGTTTTACTGTAATAGTATCAACACAGTATTCTTTATTATTTGAAAGAGATGCAAGCAAATATAAAAACAGAGAACCCGGATAAACGTTGGCAATATGGAATAACGTAAACAATTATCTAAGCAGGATGTTGTTTGTGTGCGTGACCTGAGGAAGGAGAGGGCGGGGCGGCTGTCTGGAGAATGGGAGAGTGGGTTAAGGGGAGGGGAGGGCGGGGCGGCTGTCTGGAGAATTGGAGAGTGGGTTAAGAGGAGGGAAGTGAGAGAGAGACGGAAGAGCGTGCGAGAGAGAGAGAGGAAATAGGGCTATGCGCAGCGCAGCGTGGGGCCTCAAAACAGTTTTGGGGCCTCGCCACAACTCTCCCATATGGATGGAGTATCTCTTTATATAGTAAAATCAATGGTATCACTGTACGAGTATGGGTAGGCGGGTGGATCAGTACCACTGTCCGATTTTGTGTGGGTGAATGGGTCAGTACCACTGTACGAATATGTGTGGGTGGGTGGGTCTGTACCACTGTACGTGTATTTATAATAATCAGATATACTCGCCTAATTATGATGAGTGCAACCGTAAATGATGTATGTTTTGACAGAGGCTTTTATGTGGGATGTAGGCCTATGTTTTAGATTTTTATATAGGGATGACGTTTGCTATACATTTTTTTTATGTCATTGCAAATAAATATTTGATTTGATTGATTGAATTAAATATCTCATTGTTATGTAGTTTTGAATAGACATTAAAAATCATTTGAATTTGAAAATGATATCCTCCTATAAATCAAATCAAATTAAAAAATCACTTTATTCCAGTTCAATTACACAAATAAAAAAATACAAAATTACAAATGAATGTATCTTGCATAGATTACTGGTCTGTGTGCAAGAGAGAGCTCCTCCAAGGTTCGTGTAATATTAATTAATAACTATGGTATTCTAGAGATATAAGAGAAAAAAAACATCTTAATTATTTTTAATTATTTAATACTAAAAAAATAACTTTTCCAATTATGAAATGATCTTAAACTATAGATTAACTTCCATCACCAAAATATCCAGTCTAATTAAGAGCTGAAAAATTATAAATAAAATTAAAAAAATTAAATAAATTATTTAATTGATTGAAAACCCTAAAAGGCCTGCAAACATTTAGATGACTATGCTAATGAATTTATGTGTAAAAAAGTGGTAATTTTGAAAAGTAAAGGAGAGATGGATTAAAGATATGTAGGTTTTATAGGAGTATTTTAAAGTTGTTTTATAATTTGTTAAAAGAGTTTTTGAAGAAGCTTTTTCAAGCTGATATTATAATTTTAATTTTCAGGTCAGCTCTTATTATTTGAAAATTGTTTTACAATTCATTATTTGAAATTAATTAGTTTATTTCAATCGTTTGAACTCGTTTGAACAAGTTTTAAATCAGTTGAAAAACGTGCTTTGTGTAATGATTTAAAGCCTGTCAGATTTTATTGTTAACATTCCACTGTAATATATTTTACAAATTACATGTTACAAAGCCTCTGTAATTTCAGACAATCTAACGGTCAACGCGGAAACATACGTCTGTGAGGTTGAACCATTCTGCTTTTTTACTGTAAACTAATGAAATTAATGTTGTAACAGTAATCTCTCCTCCACAATAAATAACATGAAATGAAAAATGGCTTTGATAAAGAGGCGAAGTTACTCGAATTGCAGAATATGGCTGATAATGGGTGTTTTTATTAGCTATATTTTCTTATTAAATGTAAATAAGATAATTGTTAACATTTAGTAGGCCTAGTAGAAAGTGGTAAACAATATGAATTAAAAAGCCCAACATAACACTGATGAATCCGCGAAAATCACAATTAACAACATATTCAATATTACTAAAACTATTTAAACTATTTATGTAAGTCTCTGATTACTTTATTAGTATTAACATTTTCATTATATTATTACTTCTAGTAGATATTATCCAGTATGCTACGAAACACAAAACTATAGCAAAAATGTCATTTCATCAACCTTACTTATATGATTACTAGCTGAACCCGGCGGACGTTGTCTCGCCTTTCATTTTTCATTGACATACCAAAATAAAGCAATAAAAAGAATTATAGAAAAAAAACCATGCTACACTCCCAAGGTGAAATGTAGAACTACAATAAATCAAAACATATAGCCTACAGTACTGTTGTTGTGAGAACTTCAATCTGCTTATGGCATGTGAAACTACATTAAACCACACAGTCATATGTTTTTTGTAAACAATTCAGATTCTCCATTTGAATAACATGGGATCTTTAGGAGCCCGAGGGGCGGGACCCTGTGGACGGATCTGCATCAAACTTCACAGAAACCATCTCGGGAGTATACAGGACAACATCCTATAGTTTCATGGCGATCGGTTGGATGGTTTGGCAGCGCATAAACTTCAAACATATATATATATATATATATATATATATATACACATATATATACAAACATCCTCTTTTATAAATATAGATATAATAGTAAATAACATGTAAACATTTTTATGTCTTACACTAAAACTCAGAGGTCCAATCTCATAGACAGATCAACACCCTAACGTATATGATTATGTAATCTATATTTATAAAAGAGGATGTTTGTATATATATATATATATATATATATATATATATATATATATATATATATATATATATATATATATATATATATATATATATAAACTTCAAACATATATATATATATATATATATATATATATGTTTAAAGTTTATGCGCTACCAAACCATACAACCGATCACCATGAAACTTTAGGATGTTGTCCTGTATACTCCCGAGATGGTTTCTGTAAAGTTTGATGCAGATCCGTCCACAGGTTCCTGCCCCATGGGCTCCTAAAGATCCCATGTTATTTAAATGGAGAATCTGAATTGTTTAAAAAAAACATATGACTGTGTGGTTTAATGTAGTTTCACATGCCATAAGCAGATTGAAGTTCTCACAACAACAGTACTGTATAGGTTTTGATTTATTGTAGTTAGTTCTACATTTCACCTTGAGAGTGTAGCACACACTACTTTTACTTGATCAGGTGATCTGTATTTGGTGTTAACCTTTTTTCCTTGGTAATTAAAACATGTGGTGAAACGTGAAAATAAAAAATAAATAATTATTTGTTTTGCAGTTTACTTTTTATGAAAATGAAAGGTGAGATAACGTCCGCCGGGTTCAGCTAGTAGTAAATAAAATGTAAACATATGTCTTACACTAAAAATCAAAGAGGTCCAATCTCATATATGATTATGTAATAGTAAATAACATGTAAACATATGTCTTAAACTAAAAATCAAAGAGGTCCAATCTCATAGACAGTTCAACACCCTTACTTATATGATTATGTAATAGTAAATAACATGTAAACATATGTCTTAAACTAAAACTCAAAGAGGTCCAATCTCATAGACAGTTCAACACCCTTACTTATATGATTATGTAATAGTAAATAACATGTAAACATATGTCTTAAACTAAAACTCAAAGAGGTCCAATCTCATAGACAGTTTAACAACCTTACTTATATGATTATGTAATAGTAAATAACATGTAAACATATGTCTTAAACTAAAACTCAAAGAGGTCCAATCTCATAGACAGTTCAACACCCTTACTTATATGATTATGTAATAGTAAATAACATGTAAACATATGTCTTAAACTAAAACTCAAAGAGGTCCAATCTCATAGACAGTTCAACACCTTTACTTATATGATTATGTAATAGTAAATAACATGTAAACATATGTCTTAAACTAAAACTCAAAGAGGTCCAATCTCATAGACAGTTCAACACAGGTTTCTACACATTCAAATTAACGTTTACTTTTTCTTTTTATAAAACACTGAGCACTTTTAGATCAGAAAGTTTTAATACTTGTTATTTAGGGAGGCGAAATTTTTATCCGTGGGGTCAGGTACAGACCGTCATAAATATTCCTTCTAATCCCTTTGTCACTCAGGTGGCGTGTTAATCCGCGAAAGTAAAAGAGAAAGTGTAAGGGGTAGCGAGAGTGAGAGACAAAAGGAATTTTGGGGTGATTGGCACAAAATACAGTTGCACGTTACCTCGTAGACCAACGATCACTTTTGGAGCAGCCTCCATAGCACAACTTGTTACAATGAATAGTTCAGGGTGCAGACTGAAGGCATCCCTGGATACCACATTCTTTACATGTACCGGATATTACTCATATGGTGGTTTATCAACTCAATTTTCAAAGGAGAATTCTTGCTTGAGTTCCCATAGCAGCAATGTTAACAATGAAACCAAGTAGTTTGATTGTTTATCACCAACATTTTGCGAATGAGGTGTCATTTTAAACGTGACAAGAATACAGTACCTACGGCTTTTAAAATCTATATTTTTAATTGTAATGCAACGTAGGTTGTTTAAAAAATAAAGCTTATGGAGACGATTATTATCATTATTATTAAATAATGTAGTTATTAGATTAAAAAATCAAATTAAATCAAAGTGTTTCATAGCCATTGATCGACAAAGTTGTATTATACATAGCCAATAATGAAATTAGTAAATAAATCACTCTGGAAGTAATCACGATCTGTTTAAGAGATCTAGCAACTGTAATAAGAGTCAATATACCTGTAAAAGCAAATATATCTGCAACCTAAAGCAAATGAGTGACCGACATTAACCACCCGGTTGTTCAATCCCAAATTCCCCATCTGCTGCCTTCCCTCCCTGTTCGGCAGTCTCACTTTCTCCTTCGCGGATCAAAACACCGCCCAGAGGAACAACCAAGTAGGTTGACACTTTTATGACGGTCTGTGCCTGACCTCACGGACCAAATCTCCTACACCCGTGATTTATTAACAATTCATTGTTTAGAGATTTCCCATGTTTTACAACTAACGAAGAAATACAACAAATTATCAATAGTATTTCAATAAGGTTATACGATCAAATTCAAACGGGGAGATAAAATCATTATGTACATTTTATAACATTGTTTTCAATGGGATGTGTGCTAATTATTGCCCTTTCCAAACTCTTGCCAATTAATAAAGATCACGTTAAAGTTATTTTATAAAAATGTTAAGTTAAACTTAAACGGTTTTTTGATCAATACTATTTAAAATTTGTAAAAGGCCAGGTTAGTCAAAGGAAAGTGAAATACAGCCAACAGGGGCGGGGTATTTACGACATAGTCAAAACGTGACCGAAGAAAGTGAAATACAGCCAACAGGGCGGGGTATTTACGACAGAGTCAAAACGTGACCGAAGAAAGTGAAATACAGCCAACAGGGGCGGGGTATTTACGACAGAGTCAAAACGTGACCGGAGAAAGTGAAATACAGCCAACAGGGGCGGGGTATTTACGACAGAGTCAAAACGTGACCGAAGAAAGTGAAATACAGCCAACAGGGGCGGGGTATTTACGACAGAGTCAAAACGTGACCGAAGAAAGTGAAATACAGCCAACAGGGGCGGGGTATTTACGACAGAGTCAAAACGTGACCGAAGAAAGTGAAATACAGCCAACAGGGGTGGGGTATTTACGACAGAGTCAAAACGTGACCGAAGAAAGTGAAATACAGCCAACAGGGGCGGGGTATTTACGACAGAGTCAAAACGTGACCGGAGAAAGTGAAATACAGCCAACAGGGGCGGGGTATTTACGACAGAGTCAAAACGTGACCGGAGAAAGTGAAATACAGCCAACAGGGACGGGGTATTTACGACAGAGTCACCGAAGAAAGTGAAATACAGCCAACAGGTGCGGGGTATTTACGACAGAGTCAAAACGTGACCGAAGAAAGTGAAATACAGCCAACAGGGGCGGGGTATTTACGACAGAGTCAAAACGTGACCGGAGAAAGTGAAATACAGCCAACAGGGGCGGGGTATTTACGACAGAGTCAAAACGTGACCGGAGAAAGTGAAATACAGCCAACATGGGCGGGGTATTTACGACAGAGTCAAAACGTGACCGGAGAGAGTGAAATACAGCCAACAGGGGCGGGGTATTTACGACAGAGTCAAAACGTGACCGGAGAAAGTGAAATACAGCCAACAGGGGCGGGGTATTTACGACAGAGTCAAAACGTGACCGGAGAAAGTGAAAATTCGCGGTCGGCCAGGAGCTATCTTCTTGTTGAAGGAGACCGGAGGTTGACCTCTGCAGTGACCTCCTTGCTGTGGACGTGCGTCCTCCTCGAGACGTGCAAGTCCTACACTTACTGATAACTGCACGAACCTTACAAGGCTTATTATCGAAGAAAAAAAATTATGGTTACTTATCCTGAAATTGTTTATTGGTGTTTATTCGTTAAATTACTTATTCTAAAATACAATTGTTTTCTTTAAATATACAGAACTATTGTTTGCTATATTTTGTATTTTCTAAATGGTCTCTTTCTAGACTAAGTTACTTTGGCTTATTTTATTATTGCTTTATTTTAACTCGAAGGCTTAAGCGGCCGGTGGCATTGCTAAAAACTAAAGTGTCCGGTAAAAACCGCATCAAATTAATACTACCAATATTTACAACACCTGGATGAGATCGTTCACACAAGCTTTAGTTATTTTTTGTTTTGTTTGTTTTCTTTTCCTTTCAATTTTCCATTTTGAATGCAATATATTTTATACTGAACTGTTGTTGATTATGTATAGTGCAATTATATACTTATGACAATAAACTGATTCTATACTGATCTGATATACATTTTCTAACATACGTTGTATATTCAATGTCCATTTATTATCATTATGTTATTTCCTATCGTGTTAAAGAGTTTGTTTATGAAATATATGAGAAACTACGAATCTAGAAGACTTCATAATTGAATTCAAAGTAAGGGGGATTTTGTATGGATACTATAATGTCTTTTAGTTTTGTATAGCTAAAGTTTTATTTTGCATCATGAATTATACACGTTATAGGTTTTACATGTTTTAAGGGGTTTGGTCGTTTTTTAGTTATACTGGCTAGAAGTTATTTGGAATACGGTATTGTCTTTTGTTACTAAAAAGAGTAAGGTCGAATTTCTTAATAAATTGGTACCTTTCAAAATATATTTTACAACCAACATGAGGTAAAACACAGCAATTTAGCTAGGACCGTTGGCCAGAGATGGGCGGTAGACGAATATCTAGCTTATGTGTGGGAGTATCAATAGTAGAACAACTGTCTGGCTTTAATAACCAACTAACCAAGCGGTTATTTTACCGTTAGTCGATTATTTCAGTCAAATAAATAACCTACCAACTACCAACTAATATTAATCTGCTGTTTGACTCATTTAATGACTCAGTCTGTAAATGAGACTAATTAATTATTTAATTATACTACTAAAATAAAATTGAGCATAAATCTTTAAAATAATGAAAACACAGTGCCCACAGTATAAGATATTATCTGTTAATAATGTAGTGAAATTCACTTTCATTTAACGATGACTTTTTGAAACAACGCGAATTTAAAACAAATATTACAGGAACACAAATAAAAACAGGACTCAGTTCATTAAGGATCACAATTTCAGAACTTTAACACATGGTTGGTAGGCACTGGTGGAGCGGTGCTGTAACCCAGCTCCTTGGGGACAACGTGTTTGGGAGATTGTAGGCGACAGGTTCTATACTACTAGGCACATAGCTTCGCTATCAAATAAAAATCCCTACAAAATACACGATGGGCTGTAAAAGGTTAACAAAGTATGTAGTTAAATATGTGAAATTAGCTTATTACAACAATGTCAAGTTCAACCTCGTCAGATCAGCCATTGCTTAGAAAAAGTTGTTTTATAGAATCTACAAGAACCTTTTTTATAATGAAAGAAAAATTTTGAAACTTTAATATAGTATTTTCAATATCATAACCAATCACGTATTAAATTTTCATCAAGATATATGAACGGGTATTTAGTCAGCGATTTTCAAAAGTCAAGATTTGTTTGGAATTAGTGAAAAATCGTGTACTTTTTTCGTTCTGTACGAAGTATAAATATGAAAAAAATACAACAAATTTTTTGTTGACACCTATCAACGCACAATAAAACAATGAAAATATCGGTACAGGTTCCATTACCATAGCTTTGTTAGTTTAATGTTTGTAAGCATCCAAACTCGAGTCTCCAAACTTTTGTTACGGATAGGAGACTCCGTACCTTTTTAGTAGGTCATCTCAATACGTACAGGGCCATCGACATGGACACTACTGGAGAAGCCTGGGGTGTCCAAGTTGTGTGTTAATCACTGTCCGGATGTTGTCAATTAGCTGAAAATAGACCAATACTACGTGGTGCGTTTTCCACATAAATCTGTAGGTCTCTTAGTTACCCCGCCCTAACAATAAATCGCTCTTTCTGAGAAACAGTCGGACTCGGTTAGTAACCATACCACCCAGGTCATCAACAATCATCCTTGACTCATATAACCATTCATATTCGCCTTAAAATACGCAGAAAGTTATGTTGGTGTCTTATATCTGAGAATAAGAATAAGGATATTTGCTGCCATTGTTTGCTTACTGTAAAGATAGAAGGGCATTAGCTTTGTTCATTAATTGGTGAACGATAAATGTTGTGCAGTCAGATGCAAGTGGAGATATAATTGCAAGTGTGATTTGTTTTATTTTTTATTTATTTTTTATTAGAAACTACATAAATATTGGATTGTTTGATGTTGAATCACGTCCACCTTCCTCCTTACTATATATACTCACTATAATATACTATATACTTCACTTTCCCTCTCGCGCATGCTCCTGGACATGTTGAGCGGAGATCATTCGTTTATGTATTGTATACTGGAAATACATCCGAAACAAATCAGCTGGAATAGTACAGTATCAAACCTAAATGACAGCTGGAGGAATAACTGACTGGAGAAATTGTCATATTTCCACATAGGACAAGAGTCGAGAGAAATCGAAGGTGGTGCCCCAGTAGGGGCAGAGCCCCGGCGGGTCATAGCTCCACTCTCGCCCGTGGACGGCGTTATATCACATACCACGACTCCGGTAACGGGATTGGTGAACCCGCACTCAGACAAGAAAGGAACAGAGGTTTCATCCTATTGTGCGCTGAATGAGTGACGAGTTAGAAACTTTAGGTGTCGATTAGTTTGTTCTCTACTTCTCCGTAGGTATTGTAGAGCTATCACAGTTGTCAATCCCTCCCCTTATTCTTCTCCAAATCCTAAAGGATAAACGTAGTAATTACTAGTATAATTTATAAAGATTTAAAATTACCGGTAGCTGCTTGTAGTCATAGGAAAACCTTTGTTTCTTTTTTATATGTGGTTTGCTCATTGTTTACTGCAACATTTATTTTTAACTCACTAATACTGTTTTAATTCTATGATGGAATTATTATTTTGTCAGCTATGTAATTTACTATGTACTAGTAAATAATTTACTAGTAAAGAACACAGAGTTATAGCTATGTTCTTTACTAAAATAATTTATTAATAGTCTAGAGCTTGTATATAGCTAGCTTTACAATATTTAGGAACCAGAACATTGCATATCTAGCCTCTGAATTGATTACTAAACTGAATACAGTATTTTCACTAAGAGTACGTCGGAAGAAACTAGTTTATTTTATTATTTTAAATATTACTAAACATACCAATGAATAGCGTCAGTACTGAGAAAAACTGTCTGTAGGGAAATAAATAAACTTTATTGATACTGAGAATAATTGAATTTCATGAAGCAGACTTCACTATTTTCAGTTTCTTTTTTTTCTTTGTTAGAAATATTTAAATTTTAAAGTTAACAAAAATGCACACTAATAATTACTATTAAAAAATAACAATTGACTGATTATTAAATAAAAGGTGAGCTGTAAAATAATAAAATTTCCAAACCAACCTAAATACGAACTAAACTGAGTTGGTAGTCATTCGTTAAAATAAAGTTGGCGCAGACACCTATGGATCGTGTGAGCGGGCAGATAAGATTTGTGTGTGCGTGCGTGTGATAATAATTGTAAAGAAAATAAAAAAGAGAAACTATAGATGAAGTCCTACAGAAAATAATAAGGCAAATGTAACTTATAATAAATATTATCGTAAAATATGAAAAATATATGTTTTAAAGTAGATAGTTAATTGCTACAAATTATTAATGTGGCTGTCTTCCAAACTGATAAGCCGCTGGGAAGTCGTCAGCCCTACTATCTTACCGTCGGCGGGCCAAAACTTGAAGTTCTATTTCATCTGTACGGTTCATGTTTATTATTAAAACTTTTGTGTGAACACTGTTGGATTATTAAATTCAATTAATCTCAGTATTTAATAATCATAAATTGATATTATGAGGTTTTCATATTAAATCGTCATGAATGGCATTTAAAGTTTCAAATATTTAACTGTACAAATTTATGAAAATACTTAAATTTTTTACAGAATTAATAATTTCATTTATTATTCATTCATTTATTCATCTCTAAGACGCCGATCGTAGAGATATGGGCGAATATGAGGCATGAATGAGTGTGATGAGTGTAGATGAACGAGTGTAGGCATTGTTACTATCTGAGTTCGACTTAGCTCAGAAAGGACTATTTATTAATATCCCAATAGCCAGGGCAACTATGGGACCTACAGCTTTAGGTGGAATAGTTACCAAAACACGTAGTGTTGGTCTGATTTTCAGCTAACTGACAAGTTTGACACTTAGTTCTCTTCTCTACACAACACCCGAACCTTGACTACCATTCAACACGGACACTCCAGACTATAGTAGTGTATATATTGATGACAACCATTGAGCGGACGCTGTGTCGGTATTAAGAGAACCGAGCATGGAACCTATCGCCTACAATCTCCCAAACACTTTGTCCCCAAGTAGCTGAGTTACTGTACTGCGCTACCAGTGCCGACCAACTTATGTTCCACTAGAAAAGGTCTTCGCCTATCAAGTTACACTTCAAGGATTGCAGTGCGATCATTATTACGGACTGAAACCCATGTTTTTGGTGTTTTTCGGAAAGTGAAACAGCAGCCAAATATTACATGTTATGAAATGATTAATGATTTCGTATTGATTAAGGAAATAGTATAATTAAAGAACGAAATTCAACTACTCGGCAATTCACGGTAAACAAATTAATAAAGCGTTTTTTCCCATATTTTATATTGTTTTATAAATGTAATAAAATGCTTACTGTATACCGGTTACGACGAAGTGCAGTCCACGTGAACTCAAATATAGAACTCAGAACTTAAATATATTTATTTTTTACAATAAAGTCATCGTATAATAGCGTCATAAATATAATATATTTCTTACAGCTGTACTTATATAACTACATAGTTTTGGTAAAAAAAATCCTAAACACTGTAGAAAGCTTCTTTCTGCAGTATTTTCCTGACTCCCCTTCCAAACAAAACACGATCCTTTTCAACTTTAAGTGATGGCGGGAGTGAATTGAATAGGGTAACGCCATCGTATAATAGATGATCTTTTAAAAAAACTTGTTCTGTGGCGTAGAATTTGCAAATTGTTGTTTTCTCTGAGTGAATTGCTGGTTTTATTATTTAACTCTGTATTTATTCAAGATATTATCTTGATATAAATTGAAATTTGTTTGGACAAAAACAAGGACTGCATAAATATAAATGCAAGGAAAAGCTAACATTTTATTGTTTTTAAAGATATATCTGCATGAATAAGTAGACGGGTTTTTTAAAATTACTCTAACTCCAAGTTTTTGTTGTTTAAACAAAACATTTGTTCTTTGATTCTCATGGCCCCACAAGGAAATGGTGTAATGTAGAAATGGATAAATTACACCATAATATTAAGCTATAAGAACGTCTAACAGCAATTTTCGAAAGGCTCTTCAAAATGTAAATTCTTGTACTAATCTTCTTACAAACTGTATCAATGTGAATGTCAAACGCTCATCAATAATGACACCCAACAATTTGAATTGAGTAACTGAGCAGTAATTGTATCACCAATCATGTAGTTTGATATATTCTTATTGGTTGAAGTGGGATTGTTAATTCTAAAATCAATAATATTTGTTTTTCCAGTATTTTCCGTTAATTTATTCTTTGAGAACCATTGAAGTAAGGAGCTGGTTTCAGTACAGACTTCCACTTCTAGATCAGCACGATTTTCATTACTAAGAGAAAGGGAGGTATCATCTGCAAAAAGACATGGATTTGCGGTTTTGAGGCTTAAAGGTTTGTCGTTTATGAAAAACAAGAAAAGAATCGGATCCAGGACAGAGCCTTGGGGACTCCTTCAGTAATTTTAAATATTTGACTCAACATCTAGTCATTATAGTGTTGTGAGACGTACATGTTAATTTATATGTAATTTTAACTGCAGAGGACTTCACCCAACCTTGACATTCATAAGGATCAACGAACGGAACGCTGACAACCTGTTCTCTACTTTTAGGTAGGAAGAAATCCATGAATGACCCACACCTCTAATACCCAAAATGTAAAGTTTGTTTAGAAGGATATCATGGTCAATGAGGCCAAAAGCTTTTGTTAATTCGAAGGAGATTCCTACGCAAGGATTGCCTTGGTCCATAGATTTTATAATAGGGGAAACAAAGTGATATATGGCATATACTGTTGACTTACCCTTGGTAAATCCAAATTGGGAAGTAGATAACAGTTGGTTTGTAGCAATGAAAGATAAAAGCGTATTTAAAAATATTCTCTATATTACTTTGGATATAGTTGAAGAAAGAGCAATTGGTCTATAGTTACCGCATGTATCTTTAGGACCTTTCTTATGTAAGGGCTTAGCAATGGAGTTTTTTAAAACTGTAGAAAACACGCCTGACTGAAATGAAAAATTAATTAAATGAGATATTATATGACTAATACTTTTCAACAATCTAGGAGATATCTCATCTGGACCAGACGAACACTTTGGTTTGAGTGGAGAGATTACGTTTTTTACTTCATCGTCAGATGTTGGCGACAAAGAGAGACATTTAAAGTAGTGATTCGGAGAAGATGTAGGTTAAAAGTAAATTTCATCTTTATTAGAATAACCCAAATTAGAAAAGAAAGCATTCAAAGTATCTGCCACAAGGAACTAACAACTTCACGTTCGGCTAAAGGTACGCTTGTGTTACAGAGCAGCTTCATGCTTGACGCTGCTGGACGGTAATTGTTTCCACGTTATTAAATGGAGACGCATGCACTTGTCCTGCACTACACAGTCCAGCACGATCAGACACGTACAGAACGGTCGAAGAAGAATTCCATCCAGCATTGTATGATGCCGGAAGGATGATTACACAGACAAGTGTGTTGGCCTCTCCAGCAGCTTCCAGCATGGACCAGCAGTAAATCCTGCTGTTCGGGTGAAGTCTTTCAAGTTCGGCCACATTCAATCCTCATTCGTTTATTTGTGTAAGTCTGCTAAGTACACAGCTTAGCCATGGTTGTCATAGAGATGCACAAACAGCCAGACAGATATTTTGCTAGATACTGCTGGACAAGTGTGTGGCGACTTGCTGTTTGCATGATGATGCTAGAAGGTGCTGTACATGACGGAATGCTACTACTTAACATTGGTCCTCAAGTCTCTTTGTGCTGGAATGTCAGACGCAATTTGCTGCACTCTCTCCAGGCCTGTTCGTCAGTGCCGCGGCCTTACTCGCCTTAATACCGCTATTATTTTGGCGATATTTCGCGAATAAAATTGTGACATGAATTGTGAAAGTGGTGCTAAAGAGAATAATGGCTTTCTACTGACCAAACCTTGACTGAGTGAAATGATTATGCTTGTGAACTGGAATTATTTTAACTATCAATGCTTTTATGAACAGTTTATTAATTTGTAAAGTTTTAGGAGATTGTAGGCTAATATAAATTAGAGACTGATGGCTCTATATATGTAACATTTAACAAAATCCCTAAAATTTTAAAATTGAAGAGTAAATTCTATATACAACTTAAATAGTCAGTGAAAAATGGTTTTCTAAAAAAAGTTAGTAAAACACAAAAAATGAACGTCGTCATAAATTTAGCTTCAGGATTTTTTTTTCAAATGGCTATTTGACTTCCAGAGAGGCTTAAACATACTGAAGTATAATATATTAGAACATGAAGTTTTAAGAATTATTAAACACTTTATGTTATTTCATTTTAAAATATGTACTTTCAGCCAAAATCCAGGCTTACCGAATGTTTCTTATCGTTTCTCAGTTTCGACTATCCTTTTGATATTTAAAATGCTAAATGAATATTAAAACTGGATAGGAAAGCCTAATGAAATCCTTCAGTAGATATATCCCTTCTCATTTATTAATTCTTGGTTTACAATGTAGAGTGTGAAAGTCAGTGATATAGAAGGTGCAGTATATTATAAGAAAACCATTTTAAATGTCCTTTTAATAAAGAGGCTAAGTAAATTTGGACGAGACGAGTTGTTGTGAAAGTGAAGGAAGTGGTCCGTGACATTGACACTTCTTGAATGACTTTGTCCGAGCCGCCCGGTAATAAAACAATAAAGAAGTTCACCAACGGTTAGGTTGGAAAACGTTTTAAGTTATTAGGATGTTTCCACCAACAGACTACCTGCTACTACTAAATAAAGGGACATTAACCATTAGGAAAGATAGAAAAAGTGGTAAAATCCTCTTCGAAAACCTCATTTATGACAAGTCTATTTTTAATCTCAACCAGATAAAATACTTTAAAAATGTGCATACAATTCTGGACAGGTGTTTTCTTATAAAAATGTCCAAAGCGTCTCATGGTCTCACTGGGTCGGTGGAGACTATTAGTCTAAGAGTTACAGAAAATATGTATTTTTTTGCCTACACTTCAGAGTATTTAATCTGGTGATGAGTGCGCGCATTGCTTCACAACACAAAATATCCGATTACGGGCTTGATATGTTTTGAAGGATGTTGAATACAGTGTATAATTTTTGACTGTGTGACTCTCTAAACCCACAGTCAGCCAAAGGTTTAGATTGTTCCATGTTTGGGTCTCAAGGCTGTCTTGTACACTTGAAAGTTCAACTTGCCGGTGTCATGGGCTAGTTAGTGGGTCTATGAGGGGGGGGGATGAATGGGATTAACCTTCTCATGTTTTGTGTTTGTGGTCCAATTTTATTCGTTCCCTAAGTAGGCGGTAGCTCTTGGCCAACTGATGTCTTCACAGTTATGTGTTAGAATGTGTTTTGAAATTGTATACATTATCAGCATCTGTATATGTGTAAAAAAGAGGTCAATAAATAAACGCAATAGATGTTATAAATTACTGGATGGATATTTTACAAAATTTTTAGCAATAATTTCAAGTATTACGTGGACGCAGTGGTTACCCACCGACGCCCGACCAAGGACCACGTTGTGATGCACGTAGGTCAGTTACCGGAGGTCGATACCCGCCATGACACAGTAGAAAGCTGATGTACAATAGTAGGCTACTACAACACCCTTACACGCCGCGTTATAGGCCCATTGGAACAATGGAATGCAAGAAGCGTCCGAGAAAGTGATCTATTATTGTCTTATATTGTTCCCTGATCTTCGATCCGACGTGTATTCGGGTAACAGAACTTTGATAATATGGAACGACTGTAGCGGTGGCTTATCTCACAAACCAGTCCGGGTTCGATTCCCATTAGGACCACTAAAAGAGTTTTCCCTGCCACTCCTCCCTGTAAGCTCTATTAACTATCAGAAAGTGACATTAATTTGTATACTTATGATCAACCAACTAGTACCAACTTTATGTTGTTTATTTAATGAAGAAATTGAACCGTCTTCATTAAATAAACACACAAGGCTAAAGCTGAACGACACAAACTTGAAGCTTAAACTTATAGGACACCTTGAAAGTAAAACACACGAGGCGTGCTTGAATCTAACACTTCCTTGACAAGCATCCGTAGTAAGGTAAACTTCAGTGACCTGTGTGGTGCATAACCCTGTGTTATGCAGAAACCAGGGACGTGGAGGCTTCTTCAAGTATACTTCTAGGTATCCTTGTTTGTTGGTATCCAATTTTATGGTCAGATTAATAAAAGAATAACTTATCTTTAGGATTGATGGATTAGATACACTTCACTTCGTTTACTTCATAAAGCTTATTACTTCTTGTCAGCCAATTCAGGATTTTCAATCATATGATATAACCTTAACATATACACAACTTTAACTTTTTTTAGATAAAAAACTTCACTCGCCATTTCACATGGACCTGCAAGCTTGTGCGTGAACTTTATTCAACGAGTGAAGTACCGACCGTTAACTCAGCGGAGATTCGAACCTTCGAACTTGCCCTCCGCAGTTCTAAGGCTTAGACATTCACCCACCACGCCGGTAACTCGTATTTGCCATTATCACGACGATCAGCGTCTTAAGTAATATTACAAATAAAATAAATAAAACTTTGATCTGGGACAAGGATAAAAAACAATCAAACAAGGACTTTATAACAGCTGTTATTTATTTTTTCTATTAGTTGTACGAACAGCTGGTGTATAGCCTACTTACCTCAGTTATTAGACAAATATCATTACGATTAGTGGTACATTCTACACAACAGAATATGTATTAACAATAATAATTTATAATCAGGATACTAGGCGACACTCCTGAAAGCTTCGCGTACCAATCTCGTAACTCGTCATGTGCCTTTTGACTGCAAATTAAAGTGTATTTAGTATAATAATAAATGTAAATTTATTTACAGTACCTCACCCACTGCACTTGAGTTGCAACCTATTTATAGTCCTATTTAAATATCATCCAGTATTTTACCTAAACTATTTCAAAAGGTTTGATTTAATTTATTTTACTGAATAGTTAATGATTAATTTACTAACTAATAGATTACTATTGAAACGTCAAAGGACAATGGGTAAAGCCCCCCCGCAGTGAATTAAACCATGCTTAAAAGCCCTCCCTTAGGAAAAATACATGTTACCAAAGTTTCATGACGATGGGATGAAAGTTTTCATTCAGTTTTTGTATTTAAATATATATATATATATATATATATATATATATATATATATATATATATAGATCAAACAAAACTTCCACTGAACAAACCTGTTCCTTCTAACATTAAAAAAGCCCTGGCTGTTGGCCTTTTAATAAATTGCCCTCTGAGGAACAGTTGAACTCAGTTAGTAAACAGACTACACTCATATCATCATTCATATTCGCCTTAAAATACGCACAACGTTGTGTCGGCGTCTCATAAGTAAGAATGCAAGATCTGTAAAAATATATTTTAAAACATCATTATTTTTATTCCAACAGTTGTTAAAATGTAATAAACATTAATAATTACACTCGAACAGCTGTTACTTTTTGAAGTTATACTTCTTTGCGCTCGTTAGACACTTTGGGATGGGATGTTGGTCGAGAAACCGCGTCACGCTGAAAATTAAGAACAAATTTTTAAGAACTATCGATTAATCGATTGTTAATCGAAGAAATTTAATCGAAGAAATTACTGATAATGATAATATAGGTGTATAATATAATAATGAAGTCACATATAATATATTGAAGATAATATTGAAAAATGTCTTATATTTCATCGAGACCATATATGTTTGAATTGGTCGAGAACATACAAAACACTTTCACTCGAGTTTTGAACGATAATTTTCACTACAGTACGGAATAAAAACAGGTGTTGTTGACTGTGGAAAATTTTTGGTTGTAAACAATGTTACTTTCGGTAGTAAACAATAGACAGCTGTTGAAAATATGATGTTTCGCAGGTTGTAAACACATAACGAAAACAGCTAAACTCATACTAGTGTAGTGAAAACATTATTTATACAAATCGTTATTTACAATCTGTTTGATTTTAGAGAATAGTGAGTAAATATTTCAATAAAATCACATGTGTTAAATGAACAATAGTATAGACACTTCGTAAACAAAACAACTAAGTTTTATGAACGTTGCAGTTATTCAAAGTGATGACTGAAATCTAAGAAATGTGTCATTGTAATTTACTTTTCTCAGGAGATAATATAATCCGATATGTTTACAGAAAGATGATTGGGGAGTGGTTTTTATAATTTGCTGTGATATCTTTTACTAAATGTTGTAAGTTCTTCTTTTAGAGTTACAATTTCTGTGTCATTATAGACAAGTTTTTTGTCACATAATATGGTGATAGCTAATGGTTTCTTATCATTTTATTGTAAATTTTGTGATATTTATGATAAGATGTATTGATTGCCAGACCTTACAAAAAAACCTGTGACTTAATTAAAAATACAGCTTAATGGAAGCGATTATTTTCACGTTCTTCTTTTAGAACATAGCTATTCTGTGCGCTTGAGTGATTTTTTTTATACAATAAAACTTTTTGAATTTTTGAATATATTGAATAATATTGAAAAATGTCTTATATTTCATTTATATATCCTGTCTGTTTGTGTGCGTGAGTGGGTGTATGAGAATGGCCAAAGAAGTATAACTTCCACCGTGTGGTCCGACGCACACCCAATTTTTTACTAATTAAAATTTCTCCATGTTATTCATATGAAAAACGTACTTTAAGGACTTCCCGCGCCCTTCAGGGTAAACATATCGACAATGGACAACTAACTAAGAAAAGGGATAAATCTTTTGACACCTCAATCGTAAAAATTTAACAAAAAATAAAGGAGGAGTTGCGTTGAAAGAAAACAGACACACTTAGTATATACTGTACAATGATTTATTTATTAGTGCTAGTTTGAAGTTTTGTTTATTTATATCACGCCAACCAAATTGCTACGGTATATACAATTCATGTTGTAAAGCTTAATGTGAGTATATTTTAAAGTGAGAATATTCTACGAGTATATTTACTTTATTATATTATTACTTACAAATAAACATCTCATGTAATAGGAATATTCGTGCCAGTAATTTGGTTAGTTAGCGAGGTCTCCATCCACAGCTGGTTTAAACTGCATTACATTTACATGGAACTACACTAACGCTCCACATTGAACCACAAAAACAGCTGATGATAAACAGCTGAGTTACTACGTTTACACAAAAAGTAACATTGGACGGGAAATCTATCTGTGTTTTTGTAAAATCAATATTACAAACTGTTTTTAAGGCTTATACACAAACTCACTATAAACATGATAATAACTTGGTATAACAAATATCTTTTTAGAATCCGTTCTATAGATTTATTCGTTTCTTTCTTGACAATATTTAATCCTAGAGAAACATAAATCCCGACACCGAATGATACAAGTATAAAGGCTCGCTAGTTGAATAGACGAGAACTCCTTGCGTTGCAACTGGAGGATGAAATAATTATATATCCCTTTCAGACCAAACACTTGTTCCTTCTCTCATAATTAATTAACACTATACTCCAGTCTGGACTGCTAATGAAGTATTTGTAGCATGACACATTATTCGAAATCCATATTCGCCCATATCTTGATGATCGGCGTCTTATAAATAAATAAATAAGCTGGTTTTCGGTGATTTTAATTACTTTAAAAAAATTATAACACTTATGTTTAGTGATGTAATCTGGGGTTCAAATTTTCTGGTCGTAAGTTGAATAAGTAAACTTTGGTGGAAATTCTTCAGGAAGAATCTTCCTTTACTTTTCCTCACGTTGATCGCAATGTATCAAGTAAAGTACAGCTCGTAATGTATCAAATTATTGATAATTAATTAATAGAATAAAAGTCAAACACAAGATTAATAGTTCACGTATAAAACTATCCACAAATTGTCCCAAATTAATTAAATATTACGTGAAGGAATACGTTGTATTTAAAAACGACGTTAAAGTAAAAACTTTCCTAAATTATTTTTATTTGCTGATTCATGGCTAACCTTAGAAATGCTTTAGTACAGTAGTATTTTTCAGTAGGGCCTAACACAGATTTGACAATAACACACTGCTGCATATTGGTCAACTGGAACGACTATTGCACCTAAATAGAGACCAAGTAAATGTTAATGAAACTAATAAAATATATTTTTTCACTTTTGGAGCACAATTGATTTAAAAATTATTACATTCAGGTTGTAATAAATAGGTACGTAGATATCGGTTTCTGTCAGTCTTCCTAGCCCATCTACGATCTCATTTAAATACAGTTATTCGTTTAAAATATTTTTTTCAAAATATTTTGTTGGCATTATATGACTTAGAAAATTGCAAGAAATTTCGGATATTTATCAATATAAATAGTTTATTAGTTTAGAAACGATTCAATCTAAGGGCATTATTTGGCGAAAATATACATTCTACAACTAAGCAATGAGACTTGGATCTAAATTGTATGTTGAATACATCATGCAGTCTAAAGGTGGCCGTTTTGCTCTACGAAAACGCCAGAAATATGGGTTACTATTTCAACGAATTGGTTCGTAATGAATAATGAAAACACCGGTCGCAAAACGCGCTTCAATATTCATGCAGGAGTTTAGTTTAGACAGTCTAAAACATTAAATTAAAATCCTTCAGTGTTCAAATAATATCTCTTTTTAACATAGGCTAGTATAAAGAACATTAAAAACATGTTTTGTTAAATATTTTGATGTTTCAGTTTCTCCTTGAAATACTGCATAGTTCTTCAATATATATGATATATTTAGTTTCTTTGATGTAGCTCAGTGTCCAATCTATATATATATAAAATCCAATGTATGTTTGTTTGTCTGTTTGTCCTTTATGCGCTACCAAACCGTCCAGCCGATCGCCATGAAACTTGGGGAAGTTGTTCTATATACCCCAGGGAAGGTTTCTGTCCTATTCCCGTTTCTTTAATCCCTCAGGGCTCCATCCCTTGGACTTCTAAAGTTTCGATGTTAATCAAAATGCAGGAAGGTATAATAAGTCAAATATAAAAAGAATATCAGCTGTGGGTTTTAAATATGTCAAAATTATACTGTTTATATTTTTATGTTTTGATTTCTTGTTAAGCTATATTAATTGATTGATTTATTTTATTAACAGCTGTTAAATAAAAACAAATAGAATAAAATTATGGTAGGCAAAACTTTTAAAATTAAAAATAATTGAGTACAGTAGTAAACTACACAAAACATCAGCTGTTGTAAATTGGATACTGTGTAAACTGAAAGGTTGCTGCACATTTCAATGTTACAACCAAAACTCAATATTATGACCGGCGAAGCGGGCGGGTACAGCTAGTATGTCATAATATTCATACTGATGTCTACTTTAGAAATAAAACCTGTTTTCTAAATAAACATTTTCATTTTGTATGTTTGACATTATACTATTGATGCATTTTTATTATTATACTATGAGTTTAATCTTCAGCTGTTAAACAAAAACAAATGAAATGAACGCGTTTGAAATAGGCAAAGTAAAACCATAGGGTATTTATACTAATAAACAGGTAGCAACACAAGTAGTGTGAGTGAAATACTGTAAATAAATGTAATATTGTGATTTTACGTTATACAGTTAATCTAATATTATTTGTAATCAAAAGTCACATGCCGAGTTGTATCGAGGGCAGCAAACATCGGGGTTGGAACGCGAAGCGTGCAGAGGTGTCTCCTAGTTACTATATGGCAAATAATGTATGTTCAAATTGCAAAGTTCATTGAGATTTTTAACTTAACGAATGACCTAGGGATTAGGGAGTGTGAAATTAAATATCTAATGCTTGTGTGTGTAAGATTATTGTGAAAATAACATGGGTGACTTACATTTTTAATGGTAATTGATAAATACATTTTATGTCATTTTTTAAATGTAATTAGTTATGAAAAATTGAAATTATGTATTGTTTGGTTTATTATCTATTATCAAGGGAAATTCTTCCACGAGTACAACAATTGTTTACTTTTTCAATACATGACAATTGACATCTACACTATGACAAATCAATGACGAAACGACAGCGTTTTGTTATGTAGCAGTCAAAGCCGCTTCCAGCTGCATTTCAAAGAAGTCGTCAAGCTCGTGAACAAGGCAGTATCGCACTCGAATCTCACAATTTGAAAGACGAGTAACAATAGGGTACAGTTCTCACGCTGCATACAAACCCGTGAGACCTGTTGAATATGATGACAACAGCGCAGCGCCTGATGGCGTCAGTAGTCTCGTCAGCGAAACGTCACGCAAATGCAATGTTCTCATTATATGGGCCATATTCCTGTTCCACTCGTTACACAATACTTTTTTATACTCTAAAACATTTGTTGTCAATAAGCGTCTAGAAGGTCAGCTAACTTTGTCATTGAGGAGAAGGGGGAGGGGGGTTGTATCACAATACATAGACATGCATATTTGCTTATAAAAAAAATAGCTTATACGTAAGCTAAACTCAATTGCTTTTAATGAATATTCTGACGTGGAAAATTACTTTCTGTTAGAGTAGGTGTCTTGCCCAAGCAATATGTTCACTTAATGATAAGTATTTATGTTCACTTTTTACACAGAGAAAGGTTGCTTTCATGTGGCCGGTTCGATCGCCTCGGAGTACAACTTAATGCTTATGTAATAATAATAACTACGTTAATCCTTGAGGATTTGTGGGTGAAAAAGGAGGGACAGGCAAGGTGCTGGCCCTGTCGTCGCATGGCAAAGTGGACTAATAACAAACTACTCGACACACATTTAGCACACTATTGTATGCGACCTCTGTTTATTTCTTCTCTGTGCTGTTTTAAAGATTCTCAACTTCTTTTCCCGGTAGGTTAAATGATCGAATGGACGATCAGTTAACTATTGACCAACATTTCACAGTAATCGTTTTAGCCTGTTAGAGAAGGGTGCGTAAAACGATGGTGATTTATTAAACTGGAGAGTGTATTTGCCATTTTCAGCTATTAACCCTACCCCACCATCGGTATTCTTACATCAATGGTGCTTGCAGGGGCTGGACGCCATGCGGTGGTTCCAGAAGACGACGGACTCCCCTCGTTTGCTGAGCCTCTCGCCTCTGAGACACGATGCTGACAGCTCGCTATCAGCACACGACATCTCCATGCAGCGACGGTCCAGAATAGGTAAGCTATCATTGCTCAATGATACTTTGTCACCCAACATAATTTACTAAATCCAAATATATTTTGGAGTAGCTACAGGATTAAAATATATTCGGCCTAGATTTACTTGGAAATAAAATATGAAATGGTAAACTACGAATCGTCAAGGACATTCCTTGAGGGTGGAATGTTACTCACAGTGTGCAAACCTCCTGCTTCTAACTTTGGTGCTCTACTAAAAGTGCTTATGAAAAATGTTAATGGAAAATATTGTAAATTTGATTTCTAAGCTAGGGATAGCGGCAATGTCACATTGTCTCTTCCGGCATTGACCTGCCGCCACTTCACATCGGTAAACATTACAAAACAAATTAATTTAAAATCACTGCATTTATTTATGGAAATAAAAGTACCGCATGATTTTATAAGGAAAACAACGAAAACAAACACCACTTAGTTATTTTTACGATCACTAAAAGCCAAGAAAAAATTGGTTTAGAAAATTTGTAACAAAGTTCAAATTCTGAAATGTAAAAAACTTACTGGAAACTTTTCTGGCAATCATGTACTAAAATTGTATTTCGATACAATAACGGGGGTTTTATTAATAAAAATATAAATTATCTTTGTTTTATACAAATTATTGTTATTTATAAACATATGTACAACTGAAGATGGTATTACGAGACCGGAATTGATCTTAATAAATATAAAAAGATCAACAAAAAAAGTGTTGTCTTTATATATATAAAATATTAAACAATCTAATGGCCACAAATGTCAAAAAGAAAACGTAAATGTTATGTCTAATGAACATTTTTGAAAAAATCTGGTACGTTTTTTGTTTCGACTAGGATAAAAATTAATAAAATTTAAAATCAATATGTTTAAACCTAATATAATGGAGGATCAAGGATAATGTTGAAGTGACTTGCGTTTTCAAATGTCTTTTTTTAGTAAACAATCTTTAAACTCGAGTGCACGAAGACAATCTTTATTATCGTTAACTACGTGGAACTGTCCCATTCATCATGTAGACAGTTACATTTACAAAAGGAATACGACTGTTGTGGACTCAGTAAACCTCTGTCAGTGAAGAAGGTAGCTTGTCATACTTTGCCTTAATTATAATATTTTTAACAGTTCATTTACAATAAACATTCCCTCCAAGTATGCGCAAACCTTTCTGAGTGCCTTAATGAACTCCTCATGCCCTCATATCAATTTTCAATGGCCACCCAACGAAAACGTTTTAAATTATTCTCATATTTTTGTGTAAATATGAGTAACACTTGATAAATCTCAGGTAGTAACAAAACCAAATAAGTCAATGTCACGCCTAAGCTCCACGTAAAAATTACGTAGCATTAAATTGGGGAATGCTTATAATTTGAATAAAGGTTCTATACGACAAAAGACAATGATCAAATAGTTTCATAATTAGTTCTCGCTTGAATCCCTCTGGTCTGAGGAAGGTAAAAGTGGTTTACTGATATCGATCACAGTAATATTTCTACATTTTGTACTTATAATTTAATACACTCGTGTTGTAAGATAGTATTTTGTTTTTAATAATTAAAGTAAAATGTGAATATATAAAAATTGCTTCTTTTACTCATTGAAATTATATTATTTTTTATTTTTGAACTTTTATCCTTCATTTTGATAACTGAACTCTAGAATATTAAAAAATACTTTTTTCTCTCTGTAATAAAAACAAGAACGAACAAATTACTATAGGCATTTTTATTCTTAATTACATTAGAAATATACTCCTTTTAGTTTTTTGTTGTTGTTGTTTTTTCTTTTTTTTCATTTAAAAGATCGCTTTCCTCCATAAGCTATTTTTCCTCCTTATAGTAATAAATGAAGGAAGAGAACTTACTTACAAATGTTATTATTGTAGTTGCAAGAATTTCTATTTTTTCTTAAGTTTTATATAAAGACTTCCCCATAGTTTAAAATTCGAACCATCGTGAGTTTTTGTGTATGTGCTCAAGATGAACAAAATGTGGAAAAGTATACACATGTTTTTGTGGTTGGGAGACTTCGTACATGAATGTCTTAATAGCGCATGAGGAAATGGGAGTTTATAAAATTCCTGTTCCACCCTTCTAAGTAAAATTTTGTAATTTGCAAGATGAGTGGTGGTCTGCGACCGGTGGAAGCTCGCCCAAGGTTGCAGCTGCAGGCAGGAGTCACGGGTGGACGGGTGCGGGACGGCCTGTCCGCGGTATTGTCATACCACGCATGCGTGACAGCGGGTCATGTGTTTAGTCCGTTAGGATTACTTCAGCCCTTGTAAAAATATATTGTTTTAAGAATTACGTATAGATTCTATAAAAATGTTTTTATTTCATGAAGAATACTTTAGGTGAGGTTATGTCTACAAAATCATCTCTTACACCTAGCCTTTAGTAACAGTTCAGTAGCCCCTTATCTGTACTGTAAATAACTGCAAGAATAATATACTACTACACTTGTTTACTACAATCAGTGATAATCTAATTGATCTGCAATACTTTTTGAGCTGCTTGACGGTTTACAGTAATTTATATACTAGCTGTTTCTCAAACTCCTACTACTAGTAGTCACCCTTCGAAAGTCGACAGGTGGCACTGTAGTAACAGTGCAATTTTACCGAATACACGAAAAATGCGTACACCCGGAATCTTGCGATATGCGTACAGGATCAAGTTTTGACAGATGACGAGGGTAACCTATGACGTCACAACAATTAGATAGGCGAAAAATGCGTACAACTTTTAGGGCAAATGGATCTATTACAACAATTGAATTATATGAATGCGTTTACCTCTAAAATAAATATGAATGTCGCTTAGTTTCTTGGGATTGGAGAACCTAACCTAACCTAACCTAATTTCGCTGTACGCATCTTTCATGCCACCGGGGAGAATACTTACCCTCGTCAAATACCACTATTTCCTTCTGTACGCATATTTCGCTGTACGCATTTTTCGCTGTACACATCTTTCGTGCCACCATTTTACCGTCGGTGGGTCAAAACATGCTTTTCTATTTCAACAGTGTGGTTCGTGTTTATGATTGTCATAAATTATAGTGAACCCTTAATGATTATTAAAGCTCCATTTTAGTGGACCATAGGTTGATGTTATGAGTCTTAAATGCAAAATCATCAAGGATGACATTTGAAGTTTCACATATTTAACCATGAAAACAGTATAAAAATACTAATTTTTGACAGTAACCAACTTATACTCCACTAGAATAGGTCTTCACTTTTCAAATGACACTTCAAGTGTTACTATACGATTATTATTCCGAACCGAATCGTTGAAATAGAAACCCGTTTTGTCGTTTTTCGTGGAGGGAAACGGCCCGCTTAAAGAAATACAGCACGTTTTACTGGTAAAATTAGTAACATCAAAGTTTCCATTTATTGAATTTAAATTGTCAGTCAGTTACTCAACTTGCTTAATTCATTCTACTCATAAAAATTTGTTATATAAATTTTGTAAAATTTTGTAAAATTTTACAAAATCCCTCTTACTCGCGTAGATCTCGACGAATCTCTCGTCCGATGGTCCTCAGTATTGCGCCACTTTCTATCGACCTGCAGACATCAATTCCCGAGTGGCCTGTCCACCGGCTGTTTACTTTCTCCGTAATCATCACCGGAAGTGATCTGCCATTTCCTTCTTGGTCTTAGAAACTACAAACTTGTAACACTACCCACTTATACCTGTGGTGGTATCGTGGTGCCGACTATTTCCTGGTGTTTAATCTAGCTTTCTTTGTAAACGAATCATAAAATTAGTTTTTATACCAACTAAGTTTTGATATAAAATACAAATTTTTAGTATAAGTTACAACTATATGTAACCTAACAAAATGTGAATCTAGAATTTCAGGCATTGCTATATGTGTTAAATGTTAAACATTACTTGTCGGCACTGGTGGCACAGTGCTGTAACCCAGCTACTTGGGGACAAAGTGTTTGGGAGATTGTAGGCGATAGGTTGGATGCTCGGTTCTCTTAATACCGACATGGCGTCCGCTCAATGGTTGCTATTGGCGTGGACACTACAAGAGAAGTCTAGGATGTCCATGTTGGGTGGTGATCATTGTACGGATGTTGTGTGGGGGAGATAACTGAGTATCAGGCTTGTCAATTAGCTGAAAACCAGACCAGCATTACGTGGTTCGGATTCCACGTAAAGCTGTAGGTCTCTTAGTTGCCCTGGCCGTTGGGCTATTAATAAATTGCCCTTTCTGAGGAACAGTTGAGTTAGTAACCAGACTACACTTATCAACACTCATCCTACACTCATATCATCATTCATATTCGCCTTAAAATACGTACAACGTTGTGTCGGCGTCTCATATGTAAGAATGTTAATTGCCATGATCATAGAGCAAATCTGTCTCCAAACACACCGGCCTGATTGACCAATTAGTGTTTTCTAAACAATGGTTGAGCATCCTGTATAATAGACCAGTTCAAATGTTAATAAACCACACAGTTTCAGACATGTTTGTTTATTTTTTATCTCAGACAGTTCAGACTATACATAAACAATTCGGCTTATCCAAAAGCCCTGTACTCAAAATCCTTGTTTATGAAGTGTCAACAATTTTGCCTCTGTTCGTAGTTATGCATTAAGGTCTTAATTCCTCAACATTTTCAATCTGAAGGTTATGGGAAGTCCTCAAAGTAGCCTACGTTTTTCGGCCATCAGAATAGCATGGAGAGAGATTTAAATGAATCGAAAAATAACTTCTCTAGTAGTGCCCACGCCAATAGCAACCATTGAGCGGACGCCATAAGAGAACCGAGCATCCAACCTATCGCCTACAATCTCCCAAACACTTTGTCCCCAAGTAGCTGGGTTACAGCACTGTGCCACCAGTGCCGACAAGTAATGTTTAACAATATAAATAATGATTTCCAAGATGTTTTAACATATGTTAGAGTGTAAACAACGTTGTTTGTTATGCCTAGGATATTATTTGCACGGTAACTGTTATTCTAGTTATCGTGGATATTTGGAATTAAGCCTGTTAATAGATGGCCTGCTTTAACTAGCCAGTTAAAATACTCAAAAATGTATTTTTTATGATGATTTATGTTTGGGAGCTACCTATATGTTAACTGCTGAACTCACTCTTGCGTCTATTTCCAGTCCCTAATATGACCAAAGCTCATGTGAAGTCCTTATCTAACACTAGCTGTATCCGCCCGCTTCGCCGGTCATAATATTGAGTTTTGATCGTATCATTGAAATGCAGCAACCTTTCAGTTTACACAGTATCCAATTTACAACAGCTGATGTTTTGTGTAGTTTACTACTGTACTCAATTATTTTTAATTTTGAAAGTTTTGCCTACCACAATTTTATTCTATTTGTTTTTATTTAACAGCTGTTAATCAAATAAATCAATCAATTAATATAGCTTCACAAGAAATCAAAACATAAAAATATAAACAGTTTAAAAAATTAACACATGGTTTAATTTAATTTTGATATATTTAAAACCCACAGCTGATATTCTTTTTATATTTGACTTATTGACATGCATCCTACTATTTGATTAACATCGAAACTTTAAAAGTCCAAGGGATGAAGCCCTGAGGGATTAAAGAAACGGGAATAGGACAGAAACCTTCCCTGGGGTATATAGAACAACTTCCCCGAGTTTCATGGCGATTGGCTGGACGGTTTGGTAGCGCATAAAGGATAGACAAACAAACATACATTGGATTTTATATATATAGATAATATTAATGTAGGCCTACATTTAATGTCATTGTAAATATTTGGTAAACAGCAAGTCTGCCGGAAGTTGTTTAGACAAGTGTGTCCTTCCTATTGTTGTCCACTGTCTTGTCACAGGTTGAAAATTAGCCATTTATGATTCACAGACATCTTGTTAATACATTAAAATATTTAAAGGAAATGGTACAATTTATGCAAATAACACCGTTAGTTGGTACCTCTTAAGAAAACTATAGATAACATAGCCAAAGGAAAAATACGAGATAATCCAGCTATTGTTATATTAATGTGGTTTTTAACATTTAATGGGAAGTTTTAGGGAGATGAGGAAAGGTGATTCTTCGGGCCTCTCCAGAATTTCATTGGGAAAATTGAACTTCCCAAATTTCATTTTTTTTTAAATTTCTTGTCTATCTTATGCTATTTTTCTGATTAATTATTCAGTACAAGTAAACGTCACACAACACAAATTTATTACAATATAAGCGTAATAATTCCAGGAAGGTGAGCGTAGTTCACCGAAATCGATCACCATAATATTTGTGCATTTTGTACTTGTATTGTAATATATTTGTGCATTTTGCGCTTATTTTGTAATAAATTTGTGTTGTGTGACGTTTACTTGTACTGTATATGTACCAAAACGTATTATGCTAATTAAAAAACTATTTGATTAATTATAATAAACCCCAAGAATGTGTATAAATACAAGAACCAACTCAACTAAATTCAATATAGGCTAATATCAATTAAGAAAACATGAAATAGGCGTATGATTATTGATAACGTATGTTAGATGAGTTGAAATATTTCCTGTAATTAATTTCTTAAGATTCAGGAAGAAAAGCTATAACTCTTTAAATAAGTATTTCCCTTCGCTATTCTCAAATCGCTCAGTAGATAGTGAGGAAGGGGAGTGTAACCCTTCTCCATAACCGTACAAATGGTACAATGGTTATCCTACAAAGCACGGAAACAAAGTTGTAAGGCAAGAAGTTTTAAGGTATCTTGGAGTGATTCTCAGTGTGAAGTAACTTCATTGTATAAGGTGGGTTTTTCTTCATGACGTATTTAATGACGTATTTTCTTGCGCTTGTATCATCTCCAGGCTGTAATGTGTATTTCCGATGAACACAAAACCCATGCTGCTGGCCGCAACATCTACAGATTATTTAATCCTCATTTAATAAATTTAAAAATGTTAAATCTAAATATGGATTCAATCTTATTACGGGATGTTTACTATCTGTAACGTAATTATCCATTATAAAGATTTATGTAAAATAACATACTCCCATCTAAACTATTTAAGTTCGCAGAGGTATTCGCCATGTTGTATTTATGGCAACTCTGCTATATTTGCCCTGAGATGTTTGTCTTCATTCGCCTCTAGTAAGGTCCTCAACCTCGCGTATTATGGCCTTATGGAGAGTCGATTGAGATATGTAATACTTTTCTGGGGTTTCTGTAATTTTTAATCGAATATTTATTCTTCTGAAGAGGGCGCTAAGGATCGTCTGGGGTCTGGATCACAGATCCAACTGTATGGAGCTCTTTCGGGCGGGTGGCATCCTTACACTACCCAGCCTTTTAATATATGAGGTGGTGGTGGTATATTTTTAAAAAAATAAAATTAAATTCCCTATCCATAATCATAACTACAACACTAGATGTAAAAACAATTTTACCATTGAAAATTGCATTCAGGATCTTTTTGAAAATTGAGTTTTTAATTTTGGCCCTAAATATTTTAATCTTCTCCCTCAAAATATAAAAACAATCAATGGTTTATCCCCGTTGAAAACCCGTTTGAGGAGCCATTTAGTCGGGAGGGCTTTCTATACTATCGATGAAACTCTTCTGCAGCCTTAAGTGGTGATGTTGGCTGTTTTATTTGTATTTAACTACCTTAATTACTTTTCTTATTGTAGCAGCTCTTATTGTAGTAAAATAAATGTGAAGATTGGCTTAAGTGTAGGCTATGGTGCAAAATTGTCTTATTATTGATTTACTTATGATGTTATTTGTGTATTATTTTATGTTCATGATTAATGATTATTTTTGTATTATGACTTGCATATACTGTAAAACTGTAACAGTTCATGTTGTGTCAATAAATTCATCTTGAATCTTGAATCATATAACCCACCCATAAGGGCAATGTTGAATGCGGAACAGCACCATGACTTAACAATATACCGTGAAAATTGTTAGATCATCCACTTTTTAACATAAAAAATATTTATCTGTGAACAAATAAATAATATTGAATTTTAGTTTATTATTTTATAAAAAATATATGAAAACATTTTTTTATTTTAAATTATTCAACACGTATTTTGGGACTTTACAACTGTCTTTATCCCCCCCCCCCCCAAGAAGTGTTTTACTGTCAATACGTTACATTTTTGCATTAATAACATAAATTGTGATAGTAAAACTTGTAGTCCTTCCTTATAAATCGCTCAAAAAGTATAAGACATAAAGTAAGTTGTTGCAGTTATTTTATAGAAAGGCGTTTACAAAATTTGGTCTGGTTAAATATAACACGTAAATTTGCTTTTAGTAAATTTCACTTGTATATGTCTGATCATTTTACTTTCAGATTTCAAGATAATTCGTTATATTTACCTTATAAAACAACGTCATTCATCTGTGGTGACTCGGTCCTGCAAAATTAAACCCTCATTAGACAGTGTCAAAGAGCTGGGGGTTGAAATATTTAGAGATGAAAGGGTGTTTTAAGAGGGCGGGTGGTAGAGGGAGGGAGGCGTCCCACCAACCCATTGTCCTAAGAAACCACTGCCGAAATAGCCACATTGCAGCGAGCATCGTTGTTTATTGGTACACAACTATAGTGTTTATTAAATAATATTTCAAACAGAAAGGTTAGTATAGAACCAATTAAAAATAGAAAAATGAAGATTATCAAACACATATTAGGCTAATTTAATACTGTCTTTTACACTTATAGACCTACAAGTAATAAGGAAATAGATAAATGCACTGATATAAATTCTGATACGAGAAAATGAAGATTAACATTCTATGCGGGTATTGAAGAATAAAACCCACTAGATTAACTAAGCAAATTGTAGGATTTTATGAAAATCGAAGCAGAGCCAAAACAGAATCAATTATATGGTTTAGTTTGGTACAATAGAAGTATGTCTTAAAGCAGCATGTTAATACAAACTGATATTTCAATAGGAAAAGATTGTTAATTGTAGTGTTGGTCTGAGGATGACAGGAAAAGAACTGGAACAACTTGATCTGGTGTTAAAAAAAGTTCGTTTCAAAATAAAAAAACCAAGTTTGGACACAAAGAAATAACCACTAATCATAAACATTTTTGATTGTATTACACGTGCCGCAGACAATTAGGTTAGGTTAGGTTAGGTTTAGCCATGCAATTTTACCGTCAGCGGGCCAAAAATGCTGTTTTCAACTGTACGGTCCGTGTTTATTATTATGATGAGTTATAGAGAACTCTGTATGATTATTTAGTGAACTATAAGTTCATATTGTGAGGTTATTTCATTTAAAATGACCAAGAATGTAAAGATTCACGTATTTAATTGTAGACAATTGTAAGAATACTACACTTTTTATAAAAACCAACTTATGGTCCATTAGAACAGTTTTACCTATCAAATGACACTTCAAGTGTTACGATACGAGTGGATCATTAATACGGACCGAATACTTTAAGTAGAAACCCATGGTTTTTTTGGCGTTTTGTGGAGCGAAACGATTGTAACTTCCAGTATACATTTTATCAAATGTTTGTGGAAGTTAAACAGTTCGACTCCCCTTTGAAATGTAGTTAACCTTATTTCTACTTGAAGTTTCAGTTTGTGACGTATCACTGCTAAATATATTTAAAATATGATGCATTGGAACTGTTTTTAAATTTCCAAGAATAAGAAACGTCTAACTTACAACTTGCCAGTTTGAATGTAAGAACTACTTTAGCCACTGAGCTTTGTAATTGTAATCTTTATAAGATGAGTATTTAGTATTGATTCATCGAAATGAATGGAGTCTTTTGTAAATTGAATAGCCAGGTAGGCCTATGGCAGGTGTGTAAGGCTCAACTTGTCATCATATCACTAATCACTATCAAAATAAATGTAATATGGTCCTAAGATAAATAAGAACAGTAATTTGTGCAGAATAAGTGTTCATTCTACACGGAATACTCAAACGGGGTCAAATTATGGAAAATTCCGTTACCAGTTACAGTGTTACATTTTAAGTTAATGCGAGCATAAGCACATTATGTAGAATAAATAGAAATAATAATAGTAAAATATTACTGTAATGTGTTAGTTTAAAGTAACATCAGAAACATCAATTTGTCAACAACAAAAAACAAAAAAGGACTAAAAACAAAAATTGTTTTTTAAGGCTGACCCAATCAATAAACAATTACACAACTTCAAATATTATAGTCAATAGAGGCAGAAGCAAATCATTCATTATGTTGTCCAGTCATCCGTAAACAACAATTAATTGATTTTACTCATTGTTAAGACTCTCTTGACTTGTCGGGGGGGGGGGGGGAGAGGGGGTATGAAAGTGAAAGTAGGTGAGTGGTGAACCAATGTCTTTACTCAGATAATATTTCGTGTCCGTACACAAAATACAATAATAATATTTGACTCAATTTGTAATTTTCCCATTTTATTGCAACATTTTTAAAAGTAATTTATTATTATCATATTTATCTTTTCCTTTTTTTTCTAAAACTAAATGTACTTAAAGTTATCTACATCTTAAGAAACGTCGTGTCAGATTTCATCACGAAATGATGGGAAAAGTCCATCAATCCTTTTCTGCCATATCAAATACTCAATCATTACTAAATTTTAAAAATGAATACTCTTCGTCAAACGGCCAAAAATCAGCTTGAGTGCTGTAGCCTTTTTATGACCCTGCAAAACTTTATCACAGCTGAAAATTAATTGTAAAAAACTCGCGGACCAAGTTCAGATACAGTAAGTTATTTTTTTAACAAAAGAACCTATCTATTAGTATTTTAATATTTGTTGACACAAAATATATTCTCTGCAAAGCGAAGTCGGGACAGATAAAATGCATTACATTTTATCTTACCTAAGTTGAAATGCTCACACATCTGGGATGTTCTCTATACACCGACACACGTTGCCATGGTAACCCTCGCCTTCATCAGGTTGTCTGGAGAATGTCAAAATAAATATTTCTGAAGGGTTTTAGAATTGGTTGACCTCTTTTATATTGAACAAATATTTATCGTAAGTACGTTGACATTACCTATAATCAGGTTTGTCAGTTGGCTGAAAATCACACCAATACTACGTGGTTCAGATTCCACGCAAAGCTTTAGGTGCCGTAGATTGTCTGGCTATTGGGCTATTAATATTTATTTATATACCTTCATTTATTCTTAAGAAGCCGGACATTCAAATATTGTCGAATATGAGGAGCGAATGAGCGTGGTCAGTGTAGATGAGTGAATAATGTCATTGTTACAAACTAAAGCCGACTGTTCCTTAGAATCTGTCATTATTTGATGACCCAATGATAAGTGAACAGCCGGTGGCTATCTGCTGATCCCTTTCAACATTTGTTATGACTCTAATTGGAATTGAACTGAGGACCTTTATCTCATGAAGCTGGGCTTTAAAACCAACTTCACTACCGACCAATTAATGGCTCTTTCTAAGGAACAGCCGACCATTGTTAGTAACAATGAGTACACCAATTCATATACGCTCATAACAATCATTCGCTCCTCATATTTGTCAACATCTTGATGATCGGCATTTAGTGATGGATAATAATGAATAATAATAATTACAAATTTTTCCAAATCTAAATACTTTTTATTGTAATTTTGGAACGATAACTAGCCAATAATAGTAATGAAATCTTTGATAAATTTTATGTATGCATGAATAAATAAAAAATACAAATACAATAAATACAAAAACGTACGTATAAATATGTCTATACATAAATTAAATTACCATTTTCTACTGGTATATGACAATAATAGATGTATTTGATAATAATAAACTAACATTGGTACCAACCTACTTAATATTTATTGTTCATTGTTTTTGCTACTACGTACTGTTGCATTGTTGTTTTCTCGACTACCACGCAAAGGTTAGTATAGTTTGGACTAAAGGTTACGTCTGTTTCCAGATGTAAACATTGTGTTTCGAGGTTCTTGTGTGTCATGAACAAATACTTACACCAGGGATTGGTCCGATGATTCGAAAACTATAAGTTTCTGGAACAGAATGGAAACATTTTGGTTTCGAATTAAATAAAATATTTTTTGAGACTTTTCAAAAAGAAAGCGTACAGTTTTCTTGCAGAGCACGTTGAGATTTAAAGCCTATGTATTTATACAATTTTATCGCATTATAAAAGAATCGAGCCTCTGTTTCTTTTGATTGGGGTCTATCCTACATGCACTATTTTGGGAAATAATTACATATAGCATAATCAAAGCCACTTAGCACAGATCATTGACATTTTCTTATTTCGCGCTCAGATGAAATTTGAATTGTTCAATTTATTATTGTGTTGTGGAGAGAAGATACGTAGGCCTCCTAACACTTCAGTGTGGTGGAAGTAGGTATATCAACAATATTCTTTGGAATTCCAGTAATAGTCGCCAAAGGTTTCAAGTACAAAGGAATATATAATGTTCGAAAATTAGTTAACTTCCAATAGACACCTAAAGATGGCAATAGTCAGACCAATGTCAAATCAGTAATTGAACACATACGGGTAGACTACATGGTGCCTTGTTATTGGCTGTATTCCAGGCTAATTCTATACATGATTATGCATGGCTCAATAGTATCACAGACCAAGGTCTAAACTGCTGTAATGGTGACGGTAGACTTCGAAACGTGAACTATAATGATACTCGTACTAACAATGACAAATAACCTTCATATCTCATACACTTTTGTAGTCTTTAAAAGCACGGCAAAACTAAAAAAGAGAACTATATAAACTGGGTCCCAATATGTATGGCAAAAGACAATTAATTCTATAGATTCTGTACTAATATTTTTGTTTACTACCTGTGGTTGCATTAATTCAGGCAGTAAAGGAAGCTATTACGTTACGTAGCGTAGGCGTTCTACCATGGTCTTAAGGAATACATACAGTACTATAAATGTTGCTAGACTTTACGTCAATGATAAATTTGTTTTAAAAGTCGGTATCTATGAAGAACAGGGTTCTTCTGATTTTTTTTTTTTTTGCTGCAAATTATTTTTTTATAGTAGATACATAACTAAGGAACGAGAAATGATCGGTTTTTTATCACTTATGCTGGGACAGTTACAAAACTAAGGAAAACGGTGGGTTGGTAAAAAATATTTTTAAATCTAATAAAATAATAACATTTCCATCTATAAACATTCTTCACACTCTACTTTTTGTGAAAAAAATCTTTTCTCTGTTTAACAACTCAACTGCAACACCATACAATTTTCATACCAAAACCAAACTTAACCTAACCTTACAAAAACAAAACTAACCAAACCACACTTAACCTACCCTAATAAAACACGGTAGGTACCTAACTAACTAAACTGAACATAACCTAGTCAACTGACAAACCGAACATAACCAAAAACCTAACCTAACCATACACAACCTACCCTTATAAAACATAACCGTAACCAAACCGGAACTTTTACAGTAGGCCTACTGAAGCGCTCAATATTAGTACCCACAACGCTATAGTTAAGAAAAAGTTTTCCGTTCTCCTAATTTTCGTTTACCTAGATTTTTCGCTGAAAAAATATATATGCTATGACAAAATGTTCAACAGAAAAAATTACAAGGCCCCTGGTCTATAAGAATACCGCAAATTCATATCGTGTCAGATTGTGCGGGAAAGATGATTGGAATAAACATGGATTGTAATCAAGGTCGGCAGCAGTGTATGAGAAATGAAATTACTTGGTAGACAGATAGACCGAAGACCTTGCAGAGCACAAGAATGAGGATGTATTCATTATTGACAGTTCAGGGTTTGAAAGCTGACGATTGTCTTTCGAGGCAAGGTGATTGTCCCGACTATATCAATACAAGCATTATGAGAGAAAGATTATCTATACAAATTACACAATATCACAAATGTCTTCTTTATAAAAGGTAAATTTAAATAGCAATACTTCATGAAATAAGTTACAGTACCTTTGTCAATCACTTCTATAGAATTCAGGTAGAATTACTCGAGTTTCGAGACTTTGTAGCCTATTTCATAGTCTGTTAGCACTTGTGGAGGCAACAATTTAACGTTTAAAGCAATACCCTGAAAATACCATAGAAAATGAAATGATAAATATCTTTAACATGAAGCGAAGTCCTCACTAAATCTCAACCCCATGGTTCTCTAACAATATCTTGTAGAAAAGAATCTATTGGGTTATTTTAACCTAGACGGGTTTCAATTAATGAAGGAAGCATACAGACGTGTAAATAGAAGTTACATATTTTTAAATCTTAAAATTAGTTAGTTTTACATCACAACTTGATATGTAAAAATGCCTTCGACTTAATAAACAACAGAATCATTATGAAAATGATCACTTGAAGAACATTAGAAGGTACTTTAACGTGTCACCCTTGGAATTATTAGGAAAGATGCTTTGAAGGTGGTGGGGGTCGATACATAAGATTGTCGCCCAGCCTTTTACCTTTATTTGAACTTGTTAGATCTAATCCAACAACTCGCCAAATTGTATATGATGAGTGGAGGAAATTTAAAGCAACGCCTTCCCAAAGAAATTTTTGAGTTTGGTTAAAAATGTGATTACAATACTTTTTGGTTTAAGTCAATGCAGTATAGAAAAACATTAGGATACAGAGAATTTACTGCCCTACAAACAAACATTTTCTTTAGAAGAATTATCATGACCTATTTTAATGTTGAATGTGGACGAGTATTTAGGTAAGTGAACAATGTAAAAACAAAATCTCCTAATAAACTTACAATCACTTACGTAAATAGCGTTTTCTAGCCAGTGAATGTATGCAAATTGAAATTGTACAGCGTTAAAACGAAATGCTCATGGAGAGCACCTCTCCTGTACTAGGCATCTACTCTACTGATCAAAAGAATTACGTGTTTTTCTAAGTTAGTTAAATCATTTTTTAATGGGAGTTCATATTTAGTTATTTAGAATGACGTACATTATTAAAACATTATATTTTGAGTTTTCCCATAGCAACCAAATAAATTTTTACGTTTTAAATTTAAAGCACAAACGATAGTTTTACATATTATTAAGAGTCTGCATATGCTTTTGGCCATATTGGTTTTTAATTCCGTAAGAACAACGTAATTTTCAAACCGGACATACGATCACGCGTATCCAAACTAAACAGTTATTTTTGAACGGATTTGTTCCAAACAAATTGCATTTGATCAAGAATGAAATTGCCCGTTGGAATTGCTTTGTGAATTTCTAGTTAGTTTTATAGAAAAAAAATGTGTTTGTAGTTTTTATTTTCACTTATTTACTAAACTAGGCGAATGTACTCAAAATATCAAAAGCAAACCCAATACGCAATATGCTAACGTATAAAATGTATTTGAGTCTTTTTAACAGTTTAACAAGTGGGTGAGAGGGGGTCATCGGTTAAAAGATCTTTTGGTTCTTAAAAAAATCTTATATGGGACAAGATACATGTATCTGCTAAGGAAGAAGAATGCACTATAAGCTAACAAGTCTAAAAGCCAGACTGTGCTATAACATTTTTACTGAAGTAATATGACAAAAATAATCGTTCTAACCACAGAACCATCTTACGTAATAAGTTTAATCTGCGCATGCGCAAAAGTTCTTACAGGTAACAGGTTTTAGAAGATTGGTTTTAGGAGAAAGTTGACATCCACTTGGCGACTCATCAGCAGATGTTCTGACCTAATTGTGTACTTGTTGTCCTTCGGATTACAAAACCACGAACCGTAAAAGGATGATTAGTAATGTGAAGTAAATCCATTTACATAATGACACATTGGTTGTCACAATAGTTTACTGTAGTATAAATACCGTATCCCTTTCGTAGATCAGTTACCAAACTAATAAAAGATTAAACAGATTACACAAATAAAAATTATCTAAATAAAATAAAATCTACAGTACAAAATAATTTTATCTTAGTGTTTATTGATCTCCCGTCATAGAGCTAAATCTAAGTTGCTTTACCATTCAACACCTGCTTCTCCGATTGGTTTTGTGAAATAAACAAGAAATTATAATTCAGCAATATTTCTTACGTCGTATGCAACAACCGGTAAAAGTAATGCGCAAAACAAACAAAAAACAACAACAAAAGAACTGGAACTCTCAGTTAAGAAAACTAAACCAAAACATCCAGAGAAAATATATTTGATATATCATTCATTTTAAAGCCTAGATTGCTTGTAAATAATTATATTTTTAATTAAAGTGTTCTTACCTTAGCAATCATCATCCAAGTTATTGGGATATCGATTTCAGATCCGTAGACCAACGAGAACAGAATAACAATGTTATTCTGCCCACAAGAAGGCCAATTTATGAGGAACAAATACTAAATCCATCAAATGGATTACGTCGAACTGAATTAAAAATTAAATAAAAGAAGAAAACCATTGTTTGCAAAAACACGATAGTGAAATGGCCAATACATTTCGTTATTTGTCTACACACACCTAACCTCTGACTTGTCAAATCTGTGCAAACCCAGTTCTAAATAGTGTTTTTTAACTTAATTAATTTGTAATACAGTTCTACGTAATCCATTGGATAGATTTAGTATTTATTACTCATAAATTGGTCTTCCTGTGGGGCTGATGGGTCTACAGACTTGAAATCGATATTGCACTATCTTGGATGGGAATTGCTAAGGTAAGATCACTATAAAATATATATTTGATATGTTGAGAAAGTTTGCCTGAAGGATTGCCTGAATCAGAGCACGGTCTCAAGAGTTTGCACAGAAGAATGTTTACAACCATTTTATTACTAACCATAAAGCTACAAGATTTAACACCTTCAACGTACTTTCTAGACACACATTCAGTTCTCGATCAGGCACATAAACTAACGGTTCCATTCAATTGTAATCAAGTTCAACAATAGAAATCTATTGTTTTAACTGTGCCACAAGAACGTTTAACGTTTACAGCCTGTTTTATGTGCACCACCACTAATACTTGCTACATGAGTTGATGCGATTGAATTAAATAATACCTGCGTTTTTTTTTTACTAAAATTTGATGTAAGAAGGAAATATTATGAACTAGAATACTTTAAGAGGGTTTGCTCAAATATTATTAGATTACTGATTGGATAGTTCGACTAAGAAAGGTCAATAACAGAATAATTAAAATGTTTAATTAATTTAATAATTACTTGTTCCTAGATATTTGTCAATGTTCACTGATTTGATTAATTCAGCCGGTGAATACAGTAATACTATATATGACTGTTTTTGCAATTTCCAAGTTTCAAGTGAAAATCGCACAGCGTTTCTCTCGTGGAAAGTTGTATTGGCGTTGCATTAGGTTACAGCCTATTCTTCAATAGGATGTTGACTTGGTTTGATTAGCATAAGACTGTATAGCTCCACCCTACTGACTGTATGGCTCCACCCTACTGACTGTATGGCTCCACCCTACTGACTGTATGGCTCCACCCTACTGACTGTATGGCTCCACCCTACTGACTGTACGGCTCCACCCTACTGACTGTACGGCTCCACCCTACTGACTGTACGGCTCCACCCTACTGACTGTACGGCTCCACCCTACTGACTGTACGGCTCCACCCTACTGACTGTACGGCTCCACCCTACTGACTGTACGGCTCCACCCTACTGACTGTACGGCTCCACCCTACTGACTGTACGGCTCCACCCTACTGACTGTACGGCTCCACCCTACTGACTGTACGGCTCCACCCTACTGACTGTATGGCTCCACCCTACTGACTGTATGGCTCCACCCTACTGACTGTATGGCTCCACCCTACTGACTGTATGGCTCCACCCTACTGACTGTACGGCTCCACCCTACTGACTGTATGGCTCCACCATACTGACTGTACGGCTCCACCCTACTGACTGTATGGCTCCACCATACTGACTGTACGGCTCCACCCTACTGACTATGGCTCCACCCTACTGACTGTACGGCTCCATCCTACTGACTGTAATGCTCCACCCTACTGACTGTATGACTCCACCCTACTGACTGTACGGCTCCACCCTACTGACTGTACGGCTCCACCCTACTGACTGTACGGCTCCACCCTACTGACTGTACGGCTCCACCCTACTGACTGTACGGCTCCATCCTACTGACTGTATGACTCCACCCTACTGACTGTACGACTCCACCCTACTGACTGTACGGCTCCACCCTACTGACTGTACGGCTCCACCCTACTGACTGTATGGCTCCACCCTACTGGCTTTCAAAGTTTCGACGTTCATTGGAGTTATTTTATTTATTTAGTTTATCATCATCTGTTAGATCAAATCAAATAGTAATTTATACTAGTTCAGTATAACAAATATACACAGAATGCTAAGTGAAATAAGTAAATAAAAATACCTTTTAGTGTGAGAGTTTTCAGATACATATGTTTTATAAAAGAATGCTTGTCTGAAACTCAAATTTTAATAAATTATTACATGAACTCTAGTCTATGTATTTTAAAATGAACGGTTTTAGTTATAGCAAGTTGTAGTTATTTAATTCATTATGACAATAAATTTGAATTATTTTAACCTAGGACACGACAATGATGTAAGGTCCTCGAGCAGGTCACTGTGCAGGATGGGGCCAAAGTAGGAGAATCTCCTCTGACTATCTTCCAGCCTCACCTTTTGAAAGTGCAAGTGTTGATGCTGGGAGACCTCTGTACAGTTAGAGAACTTTGTGAGTCATGCAGTTCGATAGCAACTTACAAACTGAATTCATTGGATACATTTTTGCATAATTTCGATAGGATTATACATGATCTTGTCGCATCAAAGAAAACACTAAGTGAATTTCTGCGTTTTGAAGAGTTTGTATTCTCGAAGTGTCCTCCTTCGAGATGATGCTGTTTGCGAAGGCAGGATAACACCCCCAACGATAGAACTGGTGACTGCACGAGCTGAAGCTTGATATTTTGTTGTGGTACCTACAATGAAAGAACAATGATAAAAACTGTGGGTTCACCCGTATCAGAGCCACCCTGGAATTATTTATGACTTGTGAAACAAAACATATTCTGAAAGACTCACTTATCATAAATGAGAGTCTTTATTTAATAAACATCGTAAATATCATAAATATATTGCACCATAAACTTAATTAATACAGTAAAAAACATTTATAGTGAGTTTTTGTTATAAGGTCATATGTTATTGCAATGCCAACAAGTTCTCTGTGCAGTATTGCATTTCTCACAAACCAGGGAGAATTATCTGTATAACCCAAATAACTTAATTTTGAAAACGTCAACTTTTTTTAGTTTTCTTTATGGACGCCGTAATACCCCCAAAATGACACGCATACAACAGTTATAGACGTACCATTTTTATAATAAATTAGCAGAGCGTATGAAGGTTTTAAAGAATATTGTTTTGTTGTACAATGGTCAAAATACTGAGAGTTAGAACAAGCTTGAGTAAGTTTAGAATTAATCGGAATTTCAAATCTATCTTCCAATCTAAAAGAACTTCTAAATATTTCGTTGTTTACTCAGAAGGGTTCCAAGTTACACATTCATCATTGATAATAATTTCAGAAGGATTCACAAGTCATCTTAGAGTGAAAATCTTAGCTTCACATTTACTGGGGTTTATGTTGAATTTCCAATTGGAAATACATTACAAATCATCAGAACTTCTGAGAATGTAGGAAGAAGTTAGAGGATGAGCGTGTTGTGCAATATGGCAGTATTATCTGCTCATACAGCCTAGAAATATAATAAGTGATAATAACATTTTGTGTTTGCATTACAGTAATATACTAAAATCAGACGAAGCTCAAGTAGGACATAAAATCAAAGGTTTACTTGCCCAAAACAAGTCATTGGTGGGATCACATAGGCCTCCAAAAATTCTAGTTTTCTTCAGGCTAACCAAAATCTCTCTTACTATAATCTTTTACTTTTATCTTGGAGTGAAACATGGGTATTTAACTCTTAAATAATAATATATCATAAGTGATTCCGTTCAACAAGTTTTACCATTTGCTAATCTGCCGACTTGGAAGTGGAATACGACAATCCGAGTTGGATCGTATTCGTAAATCATTCACAAACGATGACGATACTTTTATCTAGAAACTTTATGAAGAATATTTTGCTGTAGAAGCAACAAACAGAGGTTTTATAGCTCATGCTAAATCTTGATTAAGGTGCTCAAGGTTTATCGAGGTAGATTTTAAAAGAGATAAAGAAAGGTATTCAAATACCACCGTTTGCCAGAGTCGGAATTCCTCAGAACACCGTCCATTTTTCAGATGTTTACTGCCGCAGAATTCAGTAGAGTCAATTAGAAGCCTGAAGGTCCGATAGATGTGTGGGGTATGCAACATGCACGCAGCAGCCCCCGCTGGACGTGTCATGTAGATCTCTATCTCTACAACTATGCTCATGTTGTCTCCATAAAGTGGTTGGACAGTCTGTGGGCGACTGAGAATGTCGCTGTTTTGTATCTTGCGCCTCGTACAATCTGAGGGTTGTAAATGCATTTATTAGCCATATTTTTACAATGAAATGCTTGTTCCAGTCAAATCGAATGGTAATTTAATAACAGAGTAAATAATCGTGTCATTCCGTACACAAGAAATTATTCCATCTTCAGCTGCGCTCTTGTATTTTCCAATCAATTCGCTTCTTCATTTATTGTTGACAAATTATAATTTTTCGTTTGAATTTCCTCTAAATGACAAGTAGTAGTATTATAGCACAAGCAGGCACATTTTAAACAATTTGACCAATAATGTTGCTTTGATTAATCTATGAGGATATAGATTAATTGGTCGGTAGCGTAGTTGGTTCAATCCCAGCTTCATGTGCTAAAGGTTGTCAGTTCGATCCCAATCAGAGTCAATACATTATGAGAAGGATCAGCTGATAACCACCGGCTGTTCATTTGTCATTGGGGTATTAATTAATGACACTTTCTAAGGAATAGTTGGCCTTAGTTTGTAACAATGACTACATTCGCTCATCTACACTCATCACACTCAATCGAAATCCATATTCGCCCATATCTTGACGATCGGCGTCTTATGAATAAATAATAATAAAAAAAAAGATTAATAATTAATATAATTATGATTGATTCACCTTAATTTGCCATTAGGCTACTTTACTGAAATTCAAACAAAAATTATAGAAAATGTGTGAAAGAAGACTTCAATTTTTTTACTATTCATAAGTTGATGACAACACGATTATCTGGGAGGCTATTTTATTGAAAATGAAAAATATAAGTAATTATTTTGTTCCAACAATCTACAATGTTTACAAATTTATGTATCAATCCTTTTATGAACACTAAGAAACTCCAGGTAGTGTGTAGTACTTTAGAACCAAAATAAATCACTACTATATATTGTTGGTGTAGCTGAAATACTTGGATAAACTTCAGGAGGTTGTTCCTGGGGTCAAAAGAAACCAAAAATGTTTTATAAACAAATGTCCCAATATGCACAGTTTTCTGTATGGCAAAACTGTGTTTTTTACCGTTTTAATCGCAAAACATCCATCTGTGATTTTACATGATAATTTTTTTCAGCAACCATAAAAAGTAGTGTTGAAATTTGGCACATATGCTATACTAGTAATACTCTATTAAATAAAAAAATTGAAAAAACGACGAAAATTTTCAAAATGGCAGCTAGTTAAAAACTTTAAAGTTAAAGCACGTAAAAACTACACCCTGTATTAAAAAAAACACAAAAGTGATAAATTTGCTACAGTTTATTACTTTCGTATTTTTTTTAAATACAGGGTGTAGTTTTTACGTAATTTAACGTCAACGTTTTTAACTAGCCGCCACTTTAAAATTTTTCGAGGATTTAAAAAAAAATGTTATGTAATACAGTATTAATAGTATAGCATATGTGCCAAATTTCAACACTACCTTTTATGGTTGATGAAAAAAAAATTATAATGTAAAAAGCATAGACGGATAGACAGAGATAAAACTGTGCATATTGGGACATATGTTTATATGAAATGTTTGGTTTGTTTTGACCCCAGGAACAACCTCCTGAAGGTTGTCCAAGCAGTTCAATTACACACTGTATTGTATTGTTGCAAAACATATACGTATTATAAACTAATCATTAGTCACTGAGTTCTTTGAAATTAATGGTACGTTGATTCTAATGACGACCAAACACTTCGAGGACAATTTTGGCTACACCTCTGGATATTTCCAGATTGCGTCGGTCTTATATGAAGGCACCCCTCGGTCCACGAGTCAGTCAGTGTCAGCGGGAGTGTGCGTCTTACTGCCACTGACTAATGCAACATTGGAAACTGAGTAATTCAATCGCATATACATAAACAATAACCCTCTTGGGCCATAAGTCCCCACAGAACCTGAAGGGATGAAGCAGTTAGTCACAGAGAGGCGAGCTTTAAAAGTTGACAAAATAAGTTCTATGTGTGCTTGAATCATTGTTCTTACTTAATGTAATGGCATTAAACTTGATGAAATCGATCAGAGAATAGGTTCACGACTTGAAACTACATTGAGATTAATACCGTTACAACATTTTCTTCACTTGAGGTATTTGATTAAAGTGTAGGGTATTACAAAAATGATTGCAGATTGTCCATTATAAACTGATCACATGCAACTGTGCGCGCACGCAAACACCTCTCTCACTACGGTTTGACGTCATCATCCCACTTCGTCCCTTGTAAACTGTGTTGTGTTGCTGTTGTCGTAATCTCTGTATCTTGGAGGCAGATTAGGACTTGTGTACTCAGCCTACGATCGACTTGAGTAAAAGTTAGAGGTCGATAATGCGAAGAGTGTTGAAGAACAAGCCTGGTTAGGCCCGCTTGAAAGAAAGAAGTGATTGGATTTAGACTTGCGAAAGTAGATTAAAAAACGTAAATCGTAATACAATGTTCGTTTTGTACTCTCCTGACCATTTTGATCATATTGAATGTAAAACTTTATTGTTTCTTTACATTCTTCTTAACTATCAAAACTTATGTTCTTATTAACTTAACTTAACTTCATTATTGTTAAAAAGAGTGCCTTTATTTATAATGAAGAAAATGAGTCTAATGACACGCCAGGGCTCTTTAAAGAAGTGATCATTTTGAAAAGGTGTTTATTTTCGAAATTTATTTTTCTTTGCCGAAGTTTTAATAAACAACGTCTTCATTCCGTATTGATTTCAATTGGAAGACGAAACCATCTTATTTCAATTGGAAGACGAAACCATCTTATTTCAATTGGAAGACGAAACTATCTTATTTCAATTGGAAGACGAAACTATCTTATTTCTTTATCCATATATAATATGTCCTATAAAAGATTGCAAACTACAATCATCACCGAACTGGTTTAAATCATCATGGAAATTGAAGAATCCATGACGATAAAAGAAAAATAATGCTAAGGTATAACCCCTTTGATTCAACATGAAGTACTCCTTGGGTCTGTCAAAACTACTGCAGTTCTTCAAGTCTACTCTCTTTAGTTGGGGCTGGGGGATTTTCAACCGTATCGTTGATCTAACGACCTTGCCAGTTAACTACCGGAACTCTCCAAAACCGGAAGTCGGCATCTCCTTCATTGAATAATAGCTCTTTGCCTCCGAACATTAACGATAGCTGGTGTAATTAGGATAATGGAGTCTCGGATGCTGTTGACTGCTTACTGATGTGACGTTTTTGCATATTGTAAGAATTCGCAGTTTTTTTGTTTCATCGGGCATCAAAATTTTAGGGGAAAATCTTAGCTTGCCATTGCAATATATACTCCACCCATCTATCCACACTCATCAGTCATATATTTGTGGCTTGGTAATTCCCTTACTACCTCTGCCACCCACCGCTCTTCAACTACCACTTAGCAGTGTTGACTGGATCTAAGCTCCAACAATTGGAGTTCCTTGGATAATCGTTTCTGTGTGTTACACTGGTTTGGTAAAAGACTGTTCAGAGGTCAACAATATTATCCTCTCCAACCTTAGAGACGCAATTGTTTGTTTCTATTATTCAAGAGCTTCTGTTATTTTGAAAATATATTTGTTGTGATTATATTTAATGCCATAAACGACAAAATAAATAAAATAATTGAATATAAAAGTGATTAACTTTGATGACTAAAAATTCAATGTAAATGTTACAATTGGTTTATTTGACTAATTCGAATCCGTGATTTTCTTGTGGTAAGCTGTAGAAAGTGTCCTAACGGATTATTGTAAGAAACGGGTTAGTTCCGGACGACGATTGTTAAAATTCGGTGAAGCATTGCACTGCTTCTTTCAGCTCATTTTTTAAAAGTAACTGAAGTTACCCAGATTAAATACTTGTAAAATAGTGTAGCAAGATTTATGAAACTAGTTTAGGCTACTTGGATGGACTTACCCACAAGATGGTTATCACCCTCTGTATTTGCAAAGTAATGTCAAAGTAGGCACAAAGCTACACGACGCTGCGACAATCAGTCAGATTATTAAAGTGTATTCAAATGCAGTGTTGCAACCACAAGATTTCTGAAATACCTTTTCAACTGAAATTTAATTTTGCGAATTATTTGTTGTTGAACGTAAAAAAGATTAATGTTTAGAGTAAAGAAAAGAACAGAAAATTAAAGATTAAAACCCATTCCCTTTTTTATACAGCTCGATGAATGTTGTCATATTCATAACCTTCCTGACTTGAAAAATGTTCAAGGTCTCGTTATTTTCAAGGTCGAATCATGAAGGGAATGGGAGGTTTTAGCCGACTGTCCGTCACAGGCTTGGCTGGATGGAGGAATGCTGCCTCCAAGCTCTGGAATGTGACCAGCGCTTAGTTTTAGGTCAGCAATTACCAAGCGTGCCTGCGGCGTGGCGTTCAACTCACGCTGCCACACGCGCATATCCTCTCTAGCGAATTTGCATCACAGTGGACCTCTACAAAACTATCTGCAAGTCAATATTTTGTGTACTGTATGTCCTAAGTTTGCCCTTTATAGATGACAAATAATAATTCTCATTTATAAATCATCATTTATGAATAAACATATAAACAACTTTAATTACAACTATTCGAAAGTATAGTCTATAACTTTAATCTGAACAGGACGCGAGTGGATGAAGAACATTAAAGGTTTGCAGTTATTGTAATTAAATAACTTTACATAAACTATATTAACCAATGAATTATTTAAAACAATTTTTTTGTAAACAAAAATAAATTTCAAGTTAAATTCTCTAACCACAAGTGTAATGCAATGTAACTTAAATACAGTACAAAAAGGGGCACATATTATGGTGATCGATTACGTCAAACTACTCTTACTATCTTGAGACTAGAGGGTTTCACAAGGAAAATCATATAATACTCAAAATAATTTGTTTAGGTGCTTTTACTACTTGTACAGTTTTTTATAAAAACTATTTTGCACTTTCCCTTTCAGATATCAATACGTTCAACAAACCTGGCGATCACTTAATATTAAATCTGTTTATATGTAACACACACGCTAGTGAGATGATGTAATGCAGACAGGGTGCTGCTTTTTGTGGGGTTGTAATATAATTGAGTATACTGTATAAACAAGGGACCGTCCGCTCATGTGGGTTCCGTTCGGTGACATTATATTAGTTTACGTTCTTTATTCACAGATAGCGCCAGCGGCCTCTTCGCTCTTAACAAAAATTTTAAATGCATATAGTAAGCAAACAAAATGGTTCCTTCTCTTTGTTATGTGCTCTAATGATTCTTCATTCCTTTCTCCAGCACACTCTGAAGTGACTAATATACATAATCTTTTAGTACGCTAAAGAGTCGTCCGAGTGATTGTTTGAAGCAAATTATCGTTAGACAGCAGCACATGCGCGCATCTACAGCAAATGGATTACTTTGGATAGTGTGTTTAGTCAAAAGTATTACTGCACTGTGGTGTTGCAAAACAGACCGAATTCTTTTATGATGTTTTGTACGCAAATTACGATCGAGAGATCTGTTTCTACTTTATTGCCTCTCTTCTCTTCTCTTTCGTTTGTCTCAATGTAAGTCATGCATGTGAAAACTAAAACTTTTTCTAAAATAAGTTATTAGAAATAAAGAATTTTCCGTTCTGATCGACAGAGTTACATTTTCCAAATTCGAACTCGTCATCAAGTTGATCCTTGATGCTGCTCGAAAGCGCTTTCTACAATTAGTTGGTGCAAAACGAGGATGTGGCATGGATCGAATTTACAAATATTTCTCATCATTAGCACAAATAAGAAATATCTATTCATATCAATCGTAAAAGCAATAACAAAGAGCCTCTGTTTGTAAAGAAGTGGAACACGTGAGTGGGTTTTACTTCCTAAATTATGATTTACCACTTACGAGTTAATTTCTGTTCGCAGGCAAATGGATTTGTCATTTAATTTAAAAGGTTAGTTTTTATAGAAGTTTTAAAACAATACAATTTTTGTATTCACTTGTACCTTTGACTATTGGACAAATGCTTGTACCTTACCAACCATCAGACAGTTACTATACTTCGATCCCCGAAAACACTACATTCACGTCCGTTTACTACGAAATATGTTTAGATTTGTAACTGAGAACTTAAAAGATATTGATATGTCTATCAATGGTTGAATTGAGCCGGACAGTAAGTGACCTGCGCGTTATATTTAGCGCTTGTAGGGGTTCCAGCAACGGAGGAGAATCGTTCCACCGCTGAGCTGCTTTACTTCACGGACGTGACTTATATCCGCCTTCAAGTGTTCAATTTCCACAGCAGAGTTTAGCTGACAAAAAATAACTGTAATGAACTGTACAAGTTTACGTAATTGCTATTTTTGTTTACAATATTATTCTTTATGTTATTGCTATTATTAATTATTATTTTAATGCTAAATAATTATTTAATTTAATTATTTTAAGCTTGATACGTTGGTGGTCAACTAGTGGTCACTGTTGCTAATGACGTAATGGGTTGGGCTTGCATTGCGCCGCCAGCACCCAGCCTTCCGTTTCCTGGTTTCCATGGCAATTTTTAAATGGAATTACACAGAGGAGGGAAAGTAGTTCTCAGTCTCACTTCCACCACCCAGTGCATCTCACTCATGCCATTGCGTTCAGTAGGTCATTTCGTAAGCGGCCTATATATAACATATATGAAATATTATCATCTTAACCCTTCGTCTGTAGTTTAAGGCATGTTCCTGCTTACATTTTCGAACATGAATTGGCCTATCAGACTGAAAGTTCACATGTCGAATCCAATCAGAGCCAGATTTTGAAAAGAAACAGCTGTTTTTATTTTATTTTTTTTTTTATTTATTTTTTTTCTTTGAAAATTAACATTTTCTAAGGATTAGTCGGCTTTTGAAACAAAGGCTAAATTAGCTAATATTCTCGAAATTTGGAATTATTATTCCCTCTTATCCTGGTAATAACATTCTTCAAGCATAAATAATTTATTTAACGTAAATTTTCATTAAAATCGCATTTATATGTCCAAATCATGCACACGTATTGGAACTTAAGATCTCGTGTCAGTGAGTGTGTAGATCAAACTGATGGTAATAATGGGTTTAGAATATAAATATGAAAAGAGAATACTTGAAAACCGAGTCCTGATTTAATATTTGATTAAATATTACGAAAAAATACTCTACATTTTTACTAGAACAGCATTTATTTTTAATAATTTTATAGACAAACGCAAGATACGTCTTTGGAAAAGTTAAGGATGTTGTCAGAGTCGACTGGCCGCGTCACGATTCCCTGAGGACTCAGCTGGTCCTCAAGCAAAACAACTCGTCAAGGTCAAGTGAAGGACGTTCATCTTACAAAATAAACAACTTGAGTAATAGGCTAGTTGGGAAACGAAAAACATTTTATTTTTGATCCTGGAACTATTATAGGTTGGTGACGTTCTCTACATACCGTAATTTATCTAGCATTCGTCTTCCAAAACTGCGAATATGTTGCATTTTATCTCTTCGTTTTGTACATTCCGTATTTATAAAAATAACAAGCAGATTGAAAGCTTAGTTTTTTTAATTTAAAATACTATTTATACGTCGGCTCAGTTTAATAAAGATAATAACATAATAAGATAATAACATAAATGTCACCGTACTTGTAAGGGTAGGCGGGTGGGTTAATATACTGTTCGTGTATGGTTGGGCGGGTGGGTTTATGTGACGTACGTTTATGGGTGGGAGGGTGGGTTAATACACTGTTCGTGTATGGATGGGTGGGTGGACAAATGCCACCAGACGTATACTAAAGTTACGTTAACCTGTAACCCACCCCTAAACGTACAGTGCTAGTGACCCACCCACCCACCCTAAACGTACAGTGTTAGTGACTCACCCGCCCACCCCTAAACGTACAGTGGTAGTGACCCCCGCCACCCCTAAACGTACAGAGCTAGTGACCCACCCACCCACCCTAAACTACAGTGTTAGTGACTCACCCCCCCATCCTAAACGTACAGTAGTAGTGACAACTATTTTCAATATATATAAGCTATACATATAGCTACATATAATTTATGACTATTAAAAAACCCTCATTAACCCTCATACTATTTGCATTTATTTACTTTGAAAGTTCCATATTTCAAGTAGCAGCCACTCACTCACCCATACGGGTAAAGTGGAAGAAACCCACCCACCCTCCCATACGGGTAAAGTGGTAGAAACCAACCTGTATGGGCATTGGATATATATATATATATATATATATATATATATATATATATATATATATATATATATATATATATATATATATATATATATATATATATATATATATATAGGCATTGGAGTTCCATGTCAGTCACGGATGATATGGTTAAACATTTTAAAATACTTGTGAAAAAATAATTAATCGTTTCCCATTAAAATGTACTAAATTAGTTAAATGTTCCCAACCGCTATCAACAAAAATTTGACTTATTTTAAATCAGTCGAAGCGAGATCGTGTATTGACTAACTGAATATTTTTCAAACACCATAGTGAGGTTTCCAAAATAATTTAGATCAATTCAAACTAACAATATCTAACACAGCAGAACTCTGTCCACACTATTTCAGCATATTTCTATAAATAACGATTAGATGAAAATAAAAACGTTATCTTTTTATGATTATTAGATTGTGGGGTATTATTCAAAAATGTGTTATGTCGTCTTTATAACTATAATTAATATAATCGTTATTATTACATAACGAGCTTTCTTCACGAGCGTAGCGAGTGACGGGGTCGGCACACGAAGCGTGCAGGGGTTACCCCTAGTTATTACATAATGTTCAATTAACAACCGTTGGTATAGTAAACGATGCGGACCAGTCTACTAGTAGACGTACTAACTATCTAAATGCTCAGGAGACGATTTGAATGAGAATGGTTACTTGGTTTTGGCACGAGGACCTTGACTGTAAAAACTACGGACGTCGCCTCCGAGGGAGGTCACCAAGTAAGGTGAGGGAGAAGACACGGGAACCATTAATCGTAAAATCAAATGTACAGTATCTAATTAGAAGTTAGTTTCACGTTTAAGTGTCTTATTGTAAACTAGCTGTACCCGCCCGCTTCGCCGGTCATAATATTGAGTTTTTATTGTATCATTGAAATGCAGCAACCTTTCAGTTTACACAGTATCCAATTTACAACAGCTGATGTTTTGTGTAGTTTACTACTGTACTCAATTATTTTTAATTTTGAAAGTTTTGCCTACCACAATTTTATTCTATTTGTTTTTATTTAACAGCTGTTAATCAAATAAATCAAACAATTAATATAGTTTCACAAGAAATCAAAACATAAAAATATAAACAGTTTAAAAAATTAACACATGGTTTAATTTAATTTTGACATATTTAAAACCCACAGCTGATATTCTTTTTATATTTGACTTATTATACCTTCATGCATCCTGCTATTTGATTAACATTGAAACTTTAGAAGTCCAAGGGATGGAGCCCTGAGGGATTAAAGAAACGGGAATAGGGCAGAAACCTTCCCTGGGGTATATAGAACAACTTCCCCAAGTTTCATGACGATCGGCTGGACGGTTTGGTAGCGCATAAAGGATAGACAAACATACATTGGATTTTATAGATATAGATATAAACGTATTCGGCACAAATAACGTTTCAAAAGCACCATCTAAAACATTTTGTGGCAGTGATTCAAAATGACTCTAATGTATCAAAACCAGTTGTAAATAACACTTTTCTTCCGAATTTATCAATGTTCAGACACTTTGAAAAAAAACAACAATGCGTTAACTAAAAATACAGCCACACAGCAACACACATAGAATATTAGTAACTCTGTGGTGTCATGAGTCGTAACATCAAAAGGAAAAATATGACACTGAAGACTTATTTCGACACAATTATTATGCATAGACCGCTTAGAAAACGACATTTTTAAAGCACTGTGTGGTGCAAGTTAGACAGAGAACTACTCTTCCACCACAGTGTAATTCCATTGAAAAAGTGTCATAGCAGCCACGATGATAGAAGATCGGCTGCTGGCGGTGCAATAGCAAGCTACGCCCACTACATCATCAGCAACAGTGGCCATTGGTTGGTTTGATTAACACCAACTTATCAAGCTTAAAACGATTAAATTAAATTATTACTTAGTATTCAAATAACAATTAATAATAGCAATAACACAATCAATAATTATGTAAACAATAAATAGCAATTAAACAAACGTGTGCAATTCATTACACAGCTATTTTTTTACTAAGCACTGTCATGACAGTTGAACACTTCAGGTCGGTAGTTAGTCACAGCCGTAAAGTAAGGAAGCTCAGCGGTGGATAGATTTCCCTCTGCCGCTGGAACCCGTATATGTATGCGCTAAATATAACATGCAGGTCGCTTACTGTCCGGCTCCATTATAACATTGACATTTTATACATTATATTAATTGAGTATCACATGCCATATTTAATCCATGAAAACATAACCTCTCCATCATCGTTGGTTGTACTCGTGACCGTGGTTTTGGGCCGTCTTAGCGCGTCACGAGTGGGGTTCGTACAAGGTCGTCGACGGTTCAATCAGAAGAAAATTAAGAACTCATTTCCAGTAAAAACTTCAAAATATGGTGAAAGTTAACAAATAATGACAACCAAATAATGACAACCAAAATAATCACCGGAATTCGCGTGAAAATCCGCACGAGTTTAGAGTTAACAAGTATCCGGTTTTACCTTCAACAATTCTTTTACTGTTACATATCCAGGTTTCAAATTATAAAATGTATAAAATATTGAAACATCGAATGTCTTTTAGATAAATGGCTGGTTATAAAAATCATAGGGTTATAAAGTTTACGTGCTGGTTGTGTGCAAGATGTACAATCATTTCCGACAGACAATTTGCGCCTACAAGGCTCACAAACTGGCAGCTCGGCCAGATATACGGTAACAGATTTAACCCATGAGGTCTGCACTGTCAGTTCAAACAACAAATCACTTAATCACGCATGCGCAGTAAACCCATTTATATCGAGTCAGAAAATGGGCCAGATGATACTTCTTTGTCTTAATGGAGTACATGACAATGAACGAATATACTGGAACTCAACTCGTAACTAATATTTAATACAATTACGTGTTTAGTAAATATATCACATTTAATTGCTGTAGTACACAAAAATGAATGGGTAAATTCTTTTATAAATTTATACCAAACCAATTCCTAAACCAAACTGACAGACCTATGACTTACTAAATGAGTTAATAACAGCCCTTTTCTATCCACAGGCTGATGTGTTATCACTATCTTCTAGAATAATCATTTACCATTGATTTTGAATCTTGTTACTGTAAGCCATGTTGGATCAGTTTGGAACAAATATAATAACATCTAAGAGAGCTGGTAGTGTCTCCTTCTGGCCGTGATCGTTCTATAAACTAACATTTATGATGACAATAATTCAGTGTAAGTATCTAATATAATCTGTATTTACTTACAATATTTAGACACATTGCTTTCGATTGCTAACTGGTCACATGGGGACTTTTCAGACACAAAAGATATTCTTTTTTGTTTTTTAGATAAATAATATTTTACATTTAGTGTTATTTTATGTATTCTAGTAGTTGGGTATAATATGTTCACGTGCAACACATGAAAAATTGTTCAATTTTTTTATAAAAAATAATTTTAATCCTTATTTGATAGAAAGTAGCAATATTAAATCTGTAGATAATAATAAATCAGAGTTTTTTTTATTCTGATAGCTAATACATTCATAAAACAAAGAAACCACAGAAGTAAATTGAAATAAATAACTAAAAGTTTTACAAAATAAAATAAAAACGGGTTACCTTCACCCCTTACAAAAGTAACTAATTTTGTAAAATGCTGATTTTAAAAATGTAGAAAAAATACAAAACGCTCATTTACGACACCCATTCTGCATCATTTAATGCTTTATAGTAATATATGTTTATAAACAAATTAACGTTAATTTTTCTTTATCTGGGGTCGACCAGTTAAGGTTGTATATTTCACGAGACTGGTTAAGCACAAGTAATACTCAAAATCAGTTGCTCATGGTTACAAAGTTATACAGCTACACAGGAAAATTAGTTAACTAGAAATCAGTTGCTCATGGTTACAAAGTTATACAGCTACACAGGAAAATTAGTTAACTAGAAATTAGTTGTTCATGGTTACAAACTTATACAGCTACACAGAAAAATTAGTTAACTAGAAATCAATTGTTCATGATTACTAAGTTATACAGCTACACAGGAAAATTAGTTAACTAGAAATCAGTTATTCATGGTTACAAAGTCATACAGCTACACAGGAAAATTAGTTAACTCGAAATCAGTTGTTTATGGTTACAAAGTGGTACAGCTGCACAGGAAAATTAGTTAACTCGAAATCAGTTGTTCATGGTTACAAAGTCATACAGCTACACAGGAAAATTAGTTAACTCGAAATCAGTTATTCATGGTTACAAAGTCATACAGCTACACAGGAAAATTAGTTAACTCGAAATCCAATTTAAATTATCTAGACCCACGTATATTATATATTTAATGCATGATGAAAAACAGTGAACGGGCTAAATCCAAATAAATGTTGTTACCACTACCTCTATTTACATTTATGGTGTTTTGACCCGTGAGAAAAAAATTTAATAGAATATAACACCAAGGCGTACAATTCTATACAAAAATAAAAAAAATACAATTCTTATGAATTCTATACAATGCAATAAAGTTTAAATCCCCAGCTGCTAGAGAAATAGTAAAAACCTGGACGCCCGGTGAATTGTTCTTATAAAATAAATATCAAGAGCAAGCGAACGGTTATGGCCTTGAGTCTTAATTACTAAAGGTATTTCACACTTGGGAATCACTCTTGGAACTCTTTTAAGAGTCTGCAGAGGCTGTCAGCCATGTTGATTTTAATACCATAAGAACAGTGTTATTTGCGAATCCATATTTTTCACGTTATTTATTGACAAAAAGTTGTGAATGAGGTGTAATTTTAAATGTTACCATATGCGCATTGGGTTTGCTTTTGATATTTTTAATACATACGCCTAGTTTCGAAAAATAGGCGAAAATAAATACATCAAACTAATATTTTTATACAAAGCTAACTAGGAATTCGCAAAGAAATTCCAACGGGCAATTTCATTCTTAATCAAACGCAATTTTTTTGGAAAATCCGTTCAGAAATAACTGTTTAATTTGAATAGGCGTGATCGTATGTTCGGTTCGAAAATAACATTGTTCTTATGGAATTAAAACCAACATGGCCACAGCCTCTGCAGACTCTCAAGGGGCCGTTTCCCTCCGCGATAAACGCCAAAAACACGGGTGTCTACGGCAACGGCTCGCACCGTAACACTTTAAGTGTAATTGGAAAGGTGAAGGCCCATTCTAGTGGACCATGAGTTGGTTTTCGTAAAATATTGAATATGTTCATACTTTTTCATGTTTAAATATGTGAAACTTTAAATGTCGTTCTAGAAGATTTTATATTAAAAAACTGCACAACGTTTGGCCAACTTAAATGGAATATTCATAAAGTGTTCACTATAACTCATTACAATAAAAAACACGAACGGTACAGTTGACATAGAGAAACATGTTTTGGCCCGCTGACGGTAAAATTGTATTGCTACTGTAGAGCTGTCTGGGGCTGTCGATTTTCCAGCATTTGTTTGGCGGTTTCATAAACGACCACCTTAAGTTCACCTTAAATTTAGTCGTGTATACAAATGATGGATTCCGACAATCCTCGCTGCGTGTGAGCGATGCGTGTCAAGGATGTCTGTATAAAACACAATTCGTTGTGGGACAACCTGATTCCCACAACAATAAATGTTAGCACCTTCATCGGAGAGACAACGAGAGTCAATAACCGTCAACTAGGAATACTGAACTTCGACGTATGGCTCCATTACAGATAATGTAGTTTTTGAGCCAGAATAAAAAACTACACTATCTTATTAGTCATCAATGTAATGTAGTTTATCCCAACTGTACTATTGACCACTTTACGTGTATAGGTGTACGGGTGGGTCAATACCACTGTACACCCGCCTCTATTGTCACTTTACGTGTATGGGTGTACGGGTGGGTCAATACTACTGTACACCCGCCACTATGGTTGGAGGACAAAAAGTCCAAACCAAAAAATCCAACCCGGAAGGACCAAATCTATTAGGTCCAAAATAATTTTGAGAATAAAGCTTTGAGAATAAACCGTGATCCACTTGGGTAGCAGCCGTGATCTACTCGGGTAGCATCCGTGATCTACTTGGGTAGCAGCCGTGATCTACTCGGGTAGCATCCGTGATCTACTTGGGTAGCAGCCGTGATCTACTCGGGTAGCATCCGTGATCTACTGGGTAGCAGCTGTGATCTACCGCAGGTTAGGTTAGGTTAGGTTAGGTTAGGTTAGGTTAGGTTAGGTTAGGTTAGTTTGCTTACTTCAATAAGCACCATTTTGAAAATAAAAATAAGTTCAAAATAAAAATAAGCTCAAAATAACAAGTATTGGACTTTTTGCTTAGACTTTTAGGTATTGGCTGTTACAGCTTTTGGACTTTTTGTCTTGGGCTTTTCGGTTTAGACTTCTTGATTTGGACTTTATGTCGCACAATCGCCACTATTAGTCGCATAGTCGCTATTAATGTTGATTTTTCATAGCTAAATCCATGTGCTTGATAAATAGGATAATAAGGGGAATTAATGATTTTAATGAAAATCTAATTACCACTGCACGTGTATAGGTGAGTTGGTGGGTCAATTCCACTGCATGTGTATAGGTGCGGTCTATAAACCGACACTGTACAATGTAAAAAATTATATATTACAAATTGATACAATTATATAATTCAGTTCTACAAGTACCCATGTATTCATTTTTTATAATAATACATGACCGGTTTCGGCTCTTAGGCCATCTTCAGAGTGTAAATAATATAACCTATACGAAATTAACAACTATAAAAATAAAACAGATGATAATAACATATAATTAATTTAGTGTGGGGGTAAGTTGAATTTTACTTTTGATTCTCGTGTTTTTTATTTCTCTTATTTTTTCATATACAGGATTTTTCATGTCAATTTGTGTATGTAATATGTTCTGTGGTCTTTATAATTGTTTATGTATTTGTCTAAATTTTTTTGGAATTCATTTTTTCTCCTTTCTTATCATATTCTAAAATTGTAACATTTTCATTGATATTTTAGTAACTGTGATTTGACTGGAGAATATTTTCAGCAAAGTTACATTTAATTGATGTTGAGTTGTTGTTTCTTATGGCTTGAAGTTATATTTAACTTGTAAAATTGTATTTAGATTGCTAAACTACAAATTTACCAAGTTCTTCTTTCGGCGATAAACGATACTTTTTGTGAGCCAGGGCAGAACTTAACCGCATCAGTACAACTACAGTATTTAGCACTCGTCCATGAGGGAATTGCCGTTGGAACATATTTAATTCTGAGTGGAAAATACCACAATGATGTTACATACATCGAGGTTCAAAACGAGTGTGTATATTTTTTAAACACGTTTTTATCGATAAATTCCTCCAGGTTCCAGTAGTCACGTGATCGCAGGTGGCGTGCCTGGAGAGCTAATGGCATTCGTCCATCTACAGGTGTTGAAGGCCATGACCTTGACAATGGAGTCGACTGATTGTTAGTGTCTGATTGTAACTGTTACTTTGAAGGTACTCAAATAACTGCACAAGTAACAAATTCTACCGATGATTTTGGCAAGTACAGTTTACCTCATTACATAAACCATTCAAATCTAGTCACATTAGTGTAGCCACTGAGAAGAAATAGAGGTCGCATCTAATAGTGCACTAAATGTGTGTCGAATTGGTGTGTCAGTGTTTTGGGCTTTTTCCTGGGTAGCAACCCGTCGCCCCTCCCTTTTTAAACCCCTAAATTTTTCAAGGATTTCAGTAGTACTAGAGATGTATAAAGATATAAATTGGTGTAATCTATTTATAACTGCCACCTAGGCGTTGCTTGCGCCTTAAGAAAAGTGCCTCTGTTTATTATTTTTCTGTGTTTCTCAGATTGAATATGCTTGTGAGGCTATACCCTACGAAAACGATGTAATAAACTTTAAAGCGATAATTGATAGGATATATATGAGCTTATGAAGTATATTAAAAAAGTATAAATATGTGTATATTTAGAAATATCATAGACCTTCGATTAGTTCATCTTATTATTAATATGCTAATTTCATTTTATTACGAATTAATCTACTATTAACTGAGCACTCTTTAAAAAATTTTTTTTATTTTTAAAAAAACTGTTTTTGACCGTTTTGTCATTTTCAGGTTTATAGGGCTAGTTAAAAAGAATTAATTCGAAAAAAAAGCATATAAAAATTTTCGATTATTTAAAAAAAAATAAAAATTTTTAAATTCTTTTAAATTTTATATGCATTAATTAAAAAAAATAAACAATATGGAAAAATGTAAAAGGAAAAAAAAAATTTTATTTAGTAGAACAAATTAAATGGTCTTGATCACACCAACTGCATGTGGTATTAGCACAATAATTGAAGAGTATTAGCTTTTGACTGTGAAAAAGCAATTTAACAAAATAACACTTTTTGACGGGTTTAAAACTTTTTTGTTCATACTATAAGAAACTTCTGCAATGTTGAGAGAAAGAAGGTAATATACTCTATGCTCCCCTCGTCGACAAGAACAACGTAGATGATGTAGTAATGATATGATTGGCCCCAACTATTGATAATAAAACGTTCAAATTTGTTTATTGTCCAAAAACAATACAATTAAGTGTAACGTTTGCACAGATATTGTCTTATACGTACAATACATACAACACATACGATATTGGATTTTACCCTTATAAAATTCAAAATATACAATATTTGTTAACTTAATCACACTGTTGACAAAAAGTAAAATTATACACAAGAAATTTTAATCGAAGTAGTTAAAACTAAAACAAATATGCATTAAGTTTTTACTATAGCTAAAAACTGACTTGGCGTAAACCGCACCCCAGCAGTGCCTCCCCTCATCATACCGGACAGGGATCACCTGTCGAGGGGTGTGATCAACCGTCTGTTGTTTCCGGTAAAACAGCCTTACCTAATCACGATGTTTTTATTACACAATGTAAAGAATAGGTTTATATTCGCACTACTTTTCAACATCAGTACGCCTATATTAGATAACAACAGGAATTCAATTTATTTAAAAATTTTACGAAATCACCAATAAAAATCACTTTTTTACTAGGCCTTTCGCCATCTAAGCTGGCATCATCAGGCAACACAAATTTATTTTTGGTTATAATCAAAACAATACAATAATGAATTTGAAAGCATATGTAGGCCTAAATAATTAAAAGAATATAATAATCGGAAAAATCTTATTATACTTACATTGTTTTAGAAAATTGATTTTTATTGTAATCACTAGTAATAAAGTGTTTTTTATTGTTGATTTTGTAAAATTTTGAAATAAAACGAAGAATACCAATATCAACTCCGTCTGAAATTAATAAAAATGACACTCAAGTCCAAAGAGTTGAACAAATTGCACACATTTAAGCAAAAAGCAAGACTCATAAGCCTAGACATCAATTTTCTAAAACAATGTATAATAAGATTTTCCAATTATTATATTCTTTTAATTATTTAAATATGTTTTTCAAATTCATTATTGTATTGTTTTGTTTATAACCAAAAATAAATTTGTGTTGCCTGATGATGCCAGCTTTGCTGGCGAAAGGCCTAGTAAAAAAGTGATTTTTATAGGTGATTTTGTAAAATTTTAAAATAAAACGAAGAATACTAATATCAACTCCGTCTGAAATTAATAAAAAAAAAAAAATTAACAACATGATTGTTAGCATTGCTAGTATAAACAACCGTAGTATCTGTGCTCAGATAGATGTTTAAGTCTGTTTATTTTAATAGTCCCTCCATTTATATCTCAGGGATGTTTGCGGGCGTTGAGTTTTTTTAGATTTAACGTAATTAATTGTTGTACGATGTACAGAGGAAATTTCCAAATTATTAAATTGCATTTATGTTGACAGTAATTTAATCTTTATTATTTATTACTTTTCTTTATATTTGAGGGATTCTTTTTACTTTTGACTTAATCTTATGGAAATATCAACAATAACTGAGTATTAGTTGTATAAAGCAACAGTCAATTGTTTTTTCAATACGTTCAATGAAAAATATTATATAATGTGGTGGTGATGTTAAGAAAACGTATTTGGCCCAAAATATAAAATTGTCCTTTTTGGTCTTATAGATTTTCTTTAGCCCCGCTTACTTCTCTTCCAAACCTCCGTATTATTACTTAATATCAACTAAGTAATTGCCTGCCAAAAAAGTAAGCCTGTTTATGTGGGCCTAAATAATGTAACATTTATCCATTAACTGAACACACTAGTCCCAATGTAGTTTTTACTCGTATTCCACGTTTCGTCCATAAGAGAAAACGAAATGCCTCTTATCTGGCGTTTCGTTTTCTCATATTTCTCATATGAGATATTTCTCATCATATATACGTCACGGCAATCGATACATCTTGCCAAAGCACCGAACCACCTTGTCAGAGAAGAGGCCATCATATGCTGGATGCAAACTACGCAACCTCCTACCACCACACATCCAAAACCTTATTGGGAAAAAACTAAAAGAAGAACTCAAGAAATGGCTTCTCGAAAGACCTGCATACTCTCTCAAGGAATTTATAGAAAACCCGAATGGTGAATGGACTGATGACAACTCTGACTTACTTTAACACAGCTAAAATGTTTAATTTTTTAACCTGTCACCATACATTTTATTGTACAACATTATTTTGGACTTTTTTTAAACCTTATTTTAATTTATTTTCACAGTCTAGACATTTCAATCCATTTTAACAACCAAACATTTAAACAGACACTTTAATTTTTATAGATTTAAATATTAATTGTGACCTTTGTTTGCTTTACATTCAACTGAATTTTATTGTATATTAACTTTTAACAACTCACAAACAATTTTTACTTCCCCTTAACACTACTTATTGTAATATATACTTTTTTAAGATTGACACATTTGCTGTACTTAATGTTTATGCAAATAAAGAGATTTGATTTGATTTGATTTGATCTCAATTTAGTCTACGGGTCGGTAATACTCACGGACGTGTTTTTGTCCACTTTTCACAGGAACGTTACAGAACCGTTTCGACGAACCTTTTTTTTCTTTCTTTAACAAATGCGTGAACACGTTATAGCGTTATAGCCTATAGGCTATTTCAAATTTGTATGTATTTTTTTTAAGAAAACGTAGGCGACTCAGTAACCTGTCTTGGTGTGATTTTGTAATCCACAGATTTTGTTCGCTTTCACAAGAAAACTGGTGGAACCTTTTCGTCGTCCTACGCATACGTGAGAAAGCTTTACTCTATTAGGATCCTTTACCTCACCTTTAAGTCTGCACCCACGTCCTCCAAAGTCACATGAGCAATAATTTGTTTGCTCTGATGTCACTTTAAGGTGGTCGTTCCCCAAACTGCCAAGCCACCGCTGCAGTCGACAGCCCTTTAGTATAGTATGTTTATGATTAGTATTTTTTCTATTTTCAATTATACCTTTGGATTCAATTCGAAGGTCTCAGATTATTTGCATTAATGAAATTAGATGACTTTTTATTGTGAACTTTGGCCTTTTAACACGCTGAGTTATAATCTTCATGACTGCCCTGTTAGGGCTACCCTTCCTGTGAAGTCAGTCGTGAGTAGGTTACGACACATCACGATGTAAATGTGCCTGTGGATAGCCTGTAATGAAGGTGTGGTAATATTTTATTAAAGTTGCACAACTGTTCGTAAATGAGAAATATTATATTTAACATAATGTAACCATGTTTAACTACAAATAACAATATTTTTATCACTTGTACAATAGTGAGTACTAACACCATTTTACTGTATTCCCAAAGGTAGTTGACACTTGGCCGCACCGATTGTTAGTTAGCGCCCGCATAATATGTGCCGCAACTCTTGAAACTGCAATGTATTGCTGTGTTTGCCTAACAACGCCTGCCATGTTGTATTGATCACACACATATATATATAAGGTTATAACTTATACATTAAAAGTTATAATATATATTAAAAATCATTAAAACGTATATATTTTATTTTTTATTATTTTTTCTGCAATAAACTATTACTATTTTGATTAACCATTTGTCGCATAGAACCGTAAATTATTAAAAGTCACTATTAATTGATTGATCAATTCAAAAAGTTTAAGTGATTTTAAAATTATTTCTGAGTTTACCTGCAAATATGAAAGAAATGTATCGTAACTAAACACTATATAAAAACTTCAATGTGACAAAAAATTAATTTTACGACCACTACAAGTCAATGAAACGTTGTTTCAGGAAATTGATAAGAAAACTTTGATAAAGGTAACCTTCAAACTCGGATACACGTAATTTGTGCGCCGACAGTACATCATGACCTCCTACCAGCAATGTACAGTGACTAGTGCCAACGGTCCATTTATCGACCCAGTAGACTGTTCATTTTTTATAGACTTCCCATCAAGCATCCACATAAATTGTTTTTTAAGGTTTTTTCTGCATCGTTACAGTCTGTATACGGTAGGGTGGCGCACGGACCCGCCAGCTACCTGTGTCTGTCCTTTCCTCCCCCGGCGCTCGCGGCTGTTTCCATAATGAGTCACCAACTAGCCCCTCTAATAGAATTATTAACTTTTTTTACTTTCTCATAATATCTCAATTTTAATAGAATATTTGTAAAGTACTAACAAAACTAAGAAAAGTGATATAAAACACGATGTGCTTTGATTATAAATAACGAAATGGTCGAAAGTTATTTTTTAGCCGGAATACTCTATGATTTGTTAAATGTTTTATATTTCTCATAATTCCCTAATCTTGATACAATATTATTTTAAGAGTTCTTTGAAAAAAGGTAGAATAATTTAAAACTATGTTATCGCATACTATTTAATCAGCCAAAATATCATTAAATAGGCAACACTACATACTTTACAGTTTATTTGATTAATAAATCAACATTATTTTATATTACTCCCAGTAATCTTCTTCAAGCCAAAGTATTTAGTGTCCAGAAGTTGAGCATTTTCCATTTATCTTCCATGTTGTTTCCGTGTGACACTGAAATAAAACAAAATCGCGCTAAAACCAATATACAATATTTTAAGATTGCAGTTAATTTTTTACCATTCGTTATATTTTATTACTAGTTCTAATGACATTAAAATGTTTTAAAGCATACATTGAAATGTTTCAGTACCCGCTATTCATCAATCATCGCAACCTTGTTGCGAACACAAGGTTTGTTTGATGGTTGTATACGAACACTGGCAAACATTTTGAAAACTATCGGATTTAAATGGAAAAAGTTAGACAATAGAAAAGTTCTCATGGAGAAACCCTCAGTTGCTCTTGCTAGGTGCCGATATTTGCGAAAAATTCGGGAAATTGACTATAAAAAAGGTTATTTTTCTGGATGAAACATGGATCAACGCCAACACTTCGAAAGACTCAGGATGGACAAATGACAGTGTAAAGTCTTCTGTAAATGCCCCTTTAGGAAAAGGAAAACGTTTAATAATTTGCCATGCAGGAGGCTTTAACAGCTGGATCAAGTCGCCACCTCTGATATTCCAGTCAAAAAAAACGGTCGAATATCACGAGGAAATGAATTCCGAAGTCTTTGAGGGTTGGTTTTTTGAGGTTCTCCTGAAGTCTATTCCAGCTGGTTCGACAATAGTAATGGACAACGCACCTTACCACTCTCAAGTAGCCAACAAAGCGCCAACATCTGGCTCACGAAAGTGTGAAATGGAGGAATGGCTGAAAACTCGCGGCATTTCATATTCACCAGACATGCGGAAGCCAGAACTATACAGTCTTGTAAAGCTGCATAAGGAACAAAGAAAATCTTACGTAATAGATAAAGAAGCCTGTAAGCGTGGGTTTAAAGTAATCAGACTGCCACCGTACCACTGTAATTACAATCCAATTGAGCTGGTTTGGTCAACTTTGAAGCGGTATGTAGCAGCAAGGAATACTACATTTAAATTGAACGATGTTCAGGATTTGTTTATGGAAGCTGTAAACTCCTTCACCTCAGAAGATTGGCGCAAATGCGTTGAACACGTCAAGAAAGAAGTCGAGGCAGACTGGACAAACGAAGGACTTGATGACGTCAGTGTCCAAGAACTAGTCATTAATCTGGCCCCTGGTGAATCGGATGACAGTGACTGGGATACCAGCGATGACGATGACGATCTGGGAGTGTCAGCTCTAGAGTAATCAGGTAAAATAAAAAATAAAATCTATTTACCTAGAAAATTTTATTGGACGTAATATATATGATTACAAAAAGGGTATAAAAATATGATAATAGTATACAGTAAAACAAAATAATTATCTTCAAATTTACAGAGACTTTAAACGTTTTTTTTAAATATAAGTAGAGTATAATAAGATATTACTACTTCTTTATTAGTCATGACAATAAGGTTGCGATGATTGATGAATAGCGGGTACTGTAACATTTCAATGTATGCTTTAAAACATTTTAATGTCATTAGAACTAGTAATAAAATATAACGAATGGTAAAAAATTAACTGCAATCTTAAAATATTGTATATTGGTTTTAGCGCGATTTTGTTTTATTTCAGTGTCACACGGAAACAACATGGAAGATAAATGGAAAATGCTCAACTTCTGGACACTAAATACTTTGGCTTGAAGAAGATTACTGGGAGTAATATAAAATAATGTTGATTTATTAATCAAATAAACTGTAAAGTATGTAGTGTTGCCTATGATATTTTGGCTGATTAAATAGTATGCGATAACATAGTTTTAAATTATTCTACCTTTTTTCAAAGAACTCTTAAAATAATATTGTATCAAGATTAGGGAATTATGAGAAATATAAAACATTTAACAAATCATAGAGTATTCCGGCTAAAAAATAACTTTCGACCATTTCGTTATTTATAATCAAAGCACATCGTGTTTTATATCACTTTTCTTAGTTTTGTTAGTACTTTACAAATATTCTATTAAAATTGAGATATTATGAGAAAGTAAAAAAAGTTAATAATTCTATTAGAGGGGCTAGTTGGTGACTCATTATGGAAACAGCCGCGAGCGCCGGGGGGAGGAAAGGACAGACACAGGTAGCTGGCGGGTCCGTGCGCCACCCTACCGTATACAGACTGTAGGTGTCCCGATTGTTATAACTGTGTACTCTACCGAGGATACTGATGCTTGTTTGCCTGACTGTAAATGTGGCTAATGTACTCATAATATCAACTTATTTTGAACTAAAATGGATCTTTAATAATCATAAAATGTTTACTATAAATCATTATAATAATAAACACAATATTTACATATTTTGGCTCACTGGCATTAATATTTCATTGTTACTAGAGGGCTGTTGACATTGATTGGTTTGTTCTGTTCCAGACATGTCTCCGGTACGGTGGAGGCGACGCCTCAGCAGTGAGACCCAGGAAGTCCAGCTCTACAACATACGCCAACAGCTCGTGGTGGTAGAGACCAAGGGACGACGGCGTGTCTCTCTCAGTTCCAAGGAAAAACGCAATCCCCTGCTGGAGCGAGTCAAGAATACCAAACTGTCCTGCTTCCGGTCCACCGTGAACATGGCCATCCCTGACGCCAACGGCACAGACGACTGTCAGAGGTCAGCCTGCCTCCTCGTCTAAAGTATACTAAAACGAAGTGTGTCCATTATAAGACGAGATAGCCTTAGTATACAGTGAAACACGTTGATGGTAACGGTATTAAAACAAACATCATGCTTGATTGGAGACTAGCTAAATTAAATGCAAGAATCTAATGTTCCCTCAAAGTAGGCAACTAGAGATCTGCTACGAATACCGGACAAACTAGGCTAATGTTCCCTCAAAGTAGGCAACTAGAGATCTGCTACGAATACCGGACAAACTAGGCTAATGTTCCTTCAAAGTAGGCAACTAGAGATCTGCTACGAATACTGGACAAACCAGGCTAATGTTCCCTCAAAGTAGGCAACTAGATATCTGCTACGAATACTGGACAAACTAGGCTAATGTTCCCTCAAAGTAGGCAACTAGAGATCTGCTACGAATACCGGACAAACTAGGCTAATGTTCCTTCAAAGTAGGCAACTAGAGATCTGCTACGAATACTGGACAAACCAGGCTAATGTTCCCTCAAAGTAGGCAACTAGATATCTGCTACGAATACTGGACAAACTAGGCTAATGTTCCCTCAAAGTAAGCAACTAGATATCTGCTACGAATACCGGACAAACTAGGCTAATGTTCCCTCAAAGTAGGCAACTAGAGATCTGCTACGAATACCGGACAAACTAGGCTAATGTTCCTTCAAAGTAGGCAACTAGAGATCTGCTACGAATACTGGACAAACCAGGCTAATGTTCCCTCAAAGTAGGCAACTAGATATCTGCTACGAATACTGGACAAACTAGGCTAATGTTCCCTCAAGGTAGGCAACTAGATATCTGCTACGAATACCGGATAAACTAGGCTAATGTTTCCTCAGAGTAGGCAACTAGAGATCTGCTACGAATACCGGACAAACTAGGCTAATGTTCCTTCAAAGTAGGCAACTAGAGATCTGCTACGAATACTGGACAAACCAGGCTAATGTTCCCTCAAAGTAGGCAACTAGATATCTGCTACGAATACTGGACAAACTAGGCTAATGTTCCCTCAAAGTAAGCAACTAGATATCTGCTACGAATACCGGACAAACTAGGCTAATGTTTCCTCAGAGTAGGCAACTAGATATCTACTACGAATACCGGACAAACTAGGCTAATGTTCCCTCAAAGTAGGCAACTAGAGATCTGCTACGAATACCGGACAAACTAGGCTAATGTTCCTTCAAAGTAGGCAACTAGAGATCTGCTACGAATACTGGACAAACTAGGCTAATGTTCCCTCAAAGTAGGCAACTAGAGATCTGCTACGAATACCGGACAAACTAGGCTAATGTTCCCTCAAAGTAGGCAACTAGATATCTACTACGAATACCGGACAAACTAGGCTAATGTTCCCTCAAAGTAGGCAACTAGATATCTGCTACGAATACTGGACAAACTAGGCTAATGTTCCCTCAAAGTAGGCAACTAGATATCTGCTATGAATACTGGACAAACTAGGCTAATGTTCCCTCAAAGTAGGCAACTAGATATCTGCTACGAATACTGAACAAACTAGACTAATGTTCCCTCAAAGTAGGCAACTAGAGATCTGCTACGAATACCGGACAAACTAGGCTAATGTTCCCTCAAAGTAGGCAACTAGAGATCTGCTACGAATACTGGACAAACTAGGCTAATGCAGAGGAAAAAAGAAAAATTAAACGGTACTCTACAGTGATTACCGGCCCACTCACCCTCCTATACACGTACCGGGGTATCTAACCCTCTAACCTATGGGTATTGACCCACCCATACAGTTACAGTGGTATTAGCCCACCCCCTGTACCACTGTACGTGTATGGGTGGCTATATGATAATCACCGGCTGTTCATTTGTCATTGGGCTTTTAATTAATGACGCTTTCTAAGGAATAGTCGGCCTTATTTTGTAACAATGACTACATTCGCTCATCTACACTAATTCGAAATATATATTCGCCCATATATTGATGATCGGCGTCTTAAGAATAAATAAATAAAAAATACCATTGTACGTGCATGGGTTGGTCAATACCATTGTACAGTTGCGTTTTATTTTAATTTTCTTATACGTTTCTATTTTATTTTGTTCTTCACTCAAAAATATAGCAGTAAAAGCAATAAGTATACTGTACATGCATAAAGCTGAAAATGTGTTTGAAGCTGAAAGTTCTTGTATGAATGGACACTGAGCAACTTGAGAAGTTGTTCACCCTTTCTTTAATAAAAGACATCATTAATAGGTCTACATATTATTTACTCAAAGCCATTCAGCTGTTCTTAGTAAAGTGAATAATGTAGTTTAAGGAACCTACTGTCGACGCAGTAATTGTATGCACCCAAGTTTGAAGGTTCTTTTCTAAAGAACTAAGAGGTCTACGACAAATCTAATCACGCCATTGTTTTCCGCTTGCAATTAGCACTCACATATGCATTTGAAAATTATATTAAAAGTTTTAATATTTTTTATCCTAGCTGGAACAAAAAAGGTACCGGAATTTTAACTAATTTGCACTGTACATCAAATTTACACCATTCTTACTCAAAAACTCGTAAATGTATCGCATTTATATTTTAATACCTGATGGTAGGAATGTCTTCTACAAGTTTCATAAACTTTAGAATTTTGACTCTCCGAGAAAAACAGTTCTTATCAATTTCCTGAAACTTGTTTTTTTGGCTTCTAGAGGTAGTAAAATTAATTAATTGATCTTGTTGTAATCCTTACTACATGTATAGTTACAATACATCACTTTCATATGTAAGTAAATCCAGTGATTTTAAATAGATTTAAATTAATTTAATATAACTTGATATATTTATATTGGTTGAAATCAATATAAAATCACAGCATTTACTTACGCATATGAAAGTAATGTATCGTAACTATACATGTAGTAAGGATTACAACAAGACCAAGTAATTAAGTTTACCACCTCTAGAAGCCACGAAAACAAAGTTTCAGTTAATTCAGGGATAAATTAATTTCTCCGAAATTTAAAATTCTAAAATTTACGAAACTTGTAGAAAACATTCCTACCCTCAGGTATTAAAATATAAATGCGATACATTAACGAGGTTTTGAGTAATAATGGTGTAAACGTTATATACAGTGCAAATTAGTTAAAATTCCGTCACTTTTTTGTTCCAACTACGATAAACATATTTAAACTTGTATTAACAATTTTAAATCGATACCTCATAACGTACAGTTGGACGAGGAAAACAATGGTATGACTATATTTTTCGTATGCCTCTTAGTTCATTAGAAAATAACTTTCAAACTCGGGTGTTCATAATTTCTGCATCGACAGTAGGTTCCTCAACCTTTTGGACGCAGCAGAATATTCGTCCTTTTTATGAATTTAATTAATTATTTTTAATAATTAGTTGTAAACTATGGATTGATGAAGTTTTTGTTGTTACAGTTTGTTAGTAAGAAAACCCCGCCTTTCAGAGAGTATATTGTTTAATATTTTTTTCATGCTAAATTATGTGATTTAATCACATGTAGTTTCTATTGCAATGTAGGTTAAGTTAGAATAGTAAATAATTATTGAGGACAACAAGAATTATATACCTATTAAAACATTGTGCAGTTTTTTTAGCACTCGAAGTGGTAGAATCGTCATAAATGTAAGTCATTCAATTTTGCTAATACACCAGTAGTCACCACCTGGATATTTTATGAACGGTTCGGTCATGGAAACGTTTTACTTTCTTTGCTCACCTACAGGAAAACTCGTGACCTGAAGTGACGAGACAGTGGGTCAACATCGGAACGGCGAACGGAACGGTGGAACACGACAAACCCAGTCATCAGGTATGATGGTGATTTACCGTCACCGGTATTCGTGTTGGTACTTACCGCAATCAGCTGACTTCATGCAATCACCAGCTGTTTGTAAAGGGATAGTTTAAGCGGTACTATAACCCTTAATTATATACACCTCCAATAGATAAACCATCTAATAGGAATATCTGTGGCAGTAATTTTGTTAGTTAGTGTGGCCCGCAACCACAGCTGTTTTAAACTGCATTACATTTACGTGGGACTACACTAGCGCTCCACAATGGACCACAAAAACAGCTGATATTTTGAGACTCAAAATTTAAGATTGGATGGGAAACCTATTTGTATATAAAATCAATGCTATAACACACAATACTCAACCTAACCTCTAACAGGTACATCATTACGGTATACTGAACAATTTTCACTAGTCATAACAAAGTTGCGATTTTTGCTTTTAAAGAGTAATAGCCTCATTTTAAATTATTTTTCCTAAAGAGTTTTATCTCTACATTACGTTTATGGAAAAAAAGTGTGATACTAAATTGCCGCTATGAATTTAAAACATCTCCGATTTAAATCGTATATTATTGAGCTTGTATAAAATGGCATGTATGCTGTTGTTCAACTTATGTTAACTTTTAAATTGCAGCTGGCAATTGTCAGAACGTACGAACTAACATGAGACAAAAACAATTAGATAAAATAACTTCAAATTCAAAATATGTATTTCTCACAGATTATGCTAAATATATACGGGGTGTTTTAGACCACCTGTGCAGTATTTCCTGTGGTTGAACCGTTCAAAAGAACGACGCAATGAACTGTTAACCTAATAAATCTCATTTGGAAACGTCCCATAATTATTTTTGTCACGTTTAAAATGCAAGTTGTGCCCGAAAATGAGGGGCACGGGTTTGTATCTCGAACATTTCATTAGTAATAAAGTAGGTCCTGTTACATATTATTTTTAAGGACTTTAAAGTGTCTTTTAAAGATCTTAAAAAGGTTTTAAGGTCTTTTAAATATTATTTTGATAAAAAATGTTCCAATTATTCTTATCCCTAAGGGCATGCCTAAAAATGTAAAAATTTATTTTTGTAAGTAGATGTTACTGTAACTCTTCTGTGCATCACAAGGATATAACATTTTTATTCATTACTACCAATATGATGTATAAAAATGTTATATCCTTGTGATGCACAGTTTTAAGAGTTACAGTAACGTCAACTTTAAAACAAAATCTTTTTACATTTTGGGCTATCCTGCGCTTAGGGATAAGAATAATTTGAAAATTGTTATATTAAAATGCTCTAAAGACCTTAAAAATTAGGCATAACATGACCTATGTTTTTATTTTAAATTGTCGATATTTGAACCTTTGACTGTCTGTATTTTAAATGTGACAAAACAATTTTGGGACGATCTCCATATGAGATTTATTAGGGTTACAGTTTACTGTATCACTGTGTTGAACGGAGATACTGAACAGGTGGTCTGAAACACCCTTTAAACGTTTATGTAAGAAATAGCCCTAATTAATAGTCTAACAGGGTTGGGTAGCAAAATTATCATTTTATGTTAATAAACCTACAAATCAATAAATGTGAACACTTTTAAAAGAACAAGCTTTCTTTTATGTATCATTTTCTTGCCATACTTATTTTTATTTAGATTTCTTATTATTTTGTAGCTTTATTAAGGGAAAATAACAGTTTTGCTACGTAATTGTACAATTACTTACGGTTATTATTACTTTTATATTTTATGTCCATCAAGAGTAGACAATGTAAAGTTTATTGTGACTAAAAGACTTTAAGCATTTAAGTCAGTTTGTGGATAACTGTATCTACTTTAAACGTAAAATTGGGATTTACAGTAGTATATAAATACACACTGTAATTTAATTATATTCAATAAAATACTCAATTCTTAGAGCTGCACAACTGAGGGGGAAATAGGGAAAATGTCTGTAAAAATAATTTGATTGTTAATGCTAATGTGGAAATTATTCTGTCAACAATCAATTGTTTTTCAACAAATGGAAAAATGTCGCAGGAATATGCAGATAACGTAATTTATTTGTCCTAAAGTTTCACTCTCTAAGATATTCTGATGCTGAAATGGCTAATCTTAGCTTGCTCCATATGCTAAAGGTAAAAAGCATCTTGAACATTTCAGCAACAGAACTTTATCGTCCATAAATGTATGATTGTTAAGTAGAGAAAATGACTTAGTCTTCAGAATAAAACAGAAGAATTTGTTTTTAAGTAAGAAGAGTCAACATGTTGCATCAATTTAAATTAATTCTTATCGGTAGCAATTCTTTACTGTCAATCCATATGTAAGTTAAAGTTTTCACTGCTCCAGAAGATTTCGTGTACATTACGTATGTCTCCAATATTTCGTGTACATTACGTATGTCTCCAATATTTCGTGTACATTACGTATGTCTCCAATATTTCGTGTACATTACGTATGTCTCCAATATTTCGTGTACATTACGTATGTCTCCAATATCTCGTGTACATTACGTATGTCTCCAATATTTCGTGTACATTACGTATGTCTCCAATATTTCGTGTACATTACGTATGTCTCCAATATTTCGTGTACATTACGTATGTCTCCAAGATTTCGTGTACATTACGTATGTCTCCAATATTTCGTGTACATTACGTATGTCTCCAATATTTCGTGTACATTACGTATGTCTCCAATATTTCGTGTACATTACGTATGTCTCCAATATCTCGAAATCTTAAGGGTGTTTATCGATCCAGGCACACATTTGAGTGTTTCAAGGTTTTTAGTTCTAGATTTCACGCAACTGTCGTTAGGAGTAGCGAAGAGCCTTACTTACTAATACACATACAACGTGTTTTCCTGTCCTCTCTCTCCCTACACTGGCATTGCCTGGCCTGGTCCGCAAATTATACAAAGTACATAACTTCCTCATTTATAATAAACTCTATAAATGAAGTGTTTATACATTATCAATATATTCTTTCAGTCAAAGATAGTTGAATTTGAATATACCTATGTCATTTGCAAAAAAAAATTGGTTATGTTATGAAAAGAATTTTATTTTTCAGTCTTACTTTACACTGGGTTGGTTAGTACCTTTTGTGCACTATATTCTCAGTAATTTAATAAAATATACGACACGCTCTCTTAATGGGTTATGTACATATAAAGGCCAAATTAGCCACATTAGACAGTCATATCTCCATAAAGAATTCTTTTGCATTTTCCCTTCGACACATTCATTATTTATAAAATACTAACAATTCTAACAAAAAAAGTTCTGAAATAATTTTTAATCGAACACACTTAAGAGCTTTATAAATGTTATCTTATATATTCCCGATATATCAACGTTATGCAAATTATCGCTTATGGAATACGCATGATAAACTTTACTGTTCATTTGTAGATTGTAGAACGCCAAAAGATTGCGTATGTCGTTGACAGCTACACTAAGAAAAACGAACAAAGAGATCGTTTGATGAATTCAGTAAAAAAAAATATATAAAAAATGGTTATGAAGAGACACTAATGTTGAATTACGATATTTATTGGCCCTTGTCCTCGAGCCTCTCCCAAGAGGGATGTATCAGAACTGGGTAGACACGTATTGTGTGATGGGAGTTCCTAACAGGCAACAATTTTTTGTATTTTTATGATACTTTCTGCATTTCTAAGATGACTGGTAAGCACATCTATCCGACATACATTAAGAATCTTGCATTCCCAATCATATTATTTAAATAATACAAGGTGAAATAGCTTATCATTCCAAGCTAATGTTATTAAACCGTCCAGAAAAAAATTTGATTTCTAGCGTTGCAGAAATTGTTAAGCATAGATAAGAATAACGTACTTAAAATGCAAATAATTTAAAACAATACAAAATTGATTTTACTCAAAGATAGTTTTCCTTTGCTAAATTTGGCGCTTCTTACAATCTGTGCATTTATCAGCTGTTTTGGGGACAAGTATTAGAGAAACGCTAGTGTAATGAAGTTAAACCAGTAGTAGAGAAGCGCTAGTGTAATGAAGTTAAACCAGTAGTAGAGAAGCGCTAGTGTAATGAAGTTAAACCAGTAGTAGAGAAGCGCTAGTGTAATGAAGTTAAACCAGTAGTAGAGAAGCGCTAGTGTAATGAAGTTAAACCAGTAGTAGAGAAGCGCTAGTGTAATACAGTTAAACCAGTAGTAGAGAAACGCTAGTGTAATGAAGTTAAACCAGTAGTAGAGAAGCGCTAGTGTAATGCAGTTAAACCAGTAGTAGAGAAGCGCTAGTGTAATACAGTTAAACCAGTAGTAGACAAGCGCTAGTGTAATGAAGTTAAACCAGTAGTAGAGAAGCGCTAGTGTAATGAAGTTAAACCAGTAGTAGAGAAGCGCTAGTGTAATACAGTTAAACCAGTAGTAGACAAGCGCTAGTGTAATGAAGTTAAACCAGTAGTAGAGAAGCGCTAGTGTAATGAAGTTAAACCAGTAGTAGAGAAGCGCTAGTGTAATGAAGTTAAACCAGTAGTAGAGAAGCGCTAGTGTAATGAAGTTAAACCAGTAGTAGAGAAGCGCTAGTGTAATGAAGTTAAACCAGTAGTAGAGAAGCGCTAGTGTAATGAAGTTAAACCAGTAGTAGAGAAGCGCTAGTGTAATGAAGTTAAACCAGTAGTAGAGAAACGCTAGTGTAATGCAGTTAAACCAGTAGTAGAGAAGCGCTAGTGTAATGAAGTTAAACCAGTAGTAGAGAAGCGCTAGTGTAATGAAGTTAAACCAGTAGTAGAGAAGCGCTAGTGTAATGAAGTTAAACCAGTAGTAGAGAAGCGCTAGTGTAATACAGTTAAACCAGTAGTAGAGAAGCGCTAGTGTAATGAAGTTAAACCAGTAGTAGAGAAGCGCTAGTGTAATGAAGTTAAACCAGTAGTAGAGAAGCGCTAGTGTAATGCAGTTAAACCAGTAGTAGAGAAGCGCTAGTGTAATACAGTTAAACCAGTAGTAGAGAAGCGCTAGTGTAATGAAGTTAAACCAGTAGTAGAGAAGCGCTAGTGTAATGCAGTTAAACCAGTAGTAGAGAAGCGCTAGTGTAATGCAGTTAAACCAGTAGTAGAGAAGCGCTAGTGTAATACAGTTAAACCAGTAGTAGAGAAGCGCTAGTGTAATGAAGTTAAACCAGTAGTAGAGAAGCGCTAGTGTAATACAGTTAAACCAGTAGTAGAGAAGCGCTAGTGTAATGAAGTTAAACCAGTAGTAGAGAAGCGCTAGTGTAATACAGTTAAACCAGTAGTAGAGAAGCGCTAGTGTAATACAGTTAAACCAGTAGTAGAGAAGCGCTAGTGTAATGCAGTTAAACCAGTAGTAGAGAAGCGCTAGTGTAATACAGTTAAACCAGTAGTAGAGAAGCGCTAGTGTAATACAGTTAAACCAGTAGTAGAGAAGCGCTAGTGTAATGAAGTTAAACCAGTAGTAGAGAAGCGCTAGTGTAATACAGTTAAACCAGTAGTAGAGAAGCGCTAGTGTAATACAGTTAAACCAGTAGTAGAGAAGCGCTAGTGTAATGAAGTTAAACCAGTAGTAGAGAAGCGCTAGTGTAATGCAGTTAAACCAGTAGTAGAGAAGCGCTAGTGTAATACAGTTAAACCAGTAGTAGAGAAGCGCTAGTGTAATGAAGTTAAACCAGTAGTAGAGAAGCGCTAGTGTAATGCAGTTAAACCAGTAGTAGAGAAGCGCTAGTGTAATACAGTTAAACCAGTAGTAGAGAAGCGCTAGTGTAATGAAGTTAAACCAGTAGTAGAGAAGCGCTAGTGTAATGCAGTTAAACCAGTAGTAGAGAAGCGCTAGTGTAATACAGTTAAACCAGTAGTAGAGAAGCGCTAGTGTAATACAGTTAAACCAGTAGTAGAGAAGCGCTAGTGTAATACAGTTAAACCAGTAGTAGAGAAGCGCTAGTGTAATACAGTTAAACCAGTAGTAGAGAAGCGCTAGTGTAATGAAGTTAAACCAGTAGTAGAGAAGCGCTAGTGTAATACAGTTAAACCAGTAGTAGAGAAGCGCTAGTGTAATACAGTTAAACCAGTAGTAGAGAAGCGCTAGTGTAATGAAGTTAAACCAGTAGTAGAGAAACGCTAGTGTAACAGTTAAACCAGTAGTAGAGAAGCGCTAGTGTAATACAGTTAAACCAGTAGTAGAGAAGCGCTAGTGTAATGAAGTTAAACCAGTAGTAGAGAAGCGCTAGTGTAATGCAGTTAAACCAGTAGTAGTGAAGCGCTAGTGTAATACAGTTAAACCAGTAGTAGAGAAGCGCTAGTGTAATACAGTTAAACCAGTAGTAGAGAAACGCTAGTGTAATGCAGTTAAACCAGTAGTAGAGAAGCGCTAGTGTAATACAGTTAAACCAGTAGTAGAGAAGCGCTAGTGTAATACAGTTAAACCAGTAGTAGAGAAGCGCTAGTGTAATACAGTTAAACCAGTAGTAGAGAAGCGCTAGTGTAATACAGTTAAACCAGTAGTAGAGAAGCGCTAGTGTAATACAGTTAAACCAGTAGTAGAGAAGCGCTAGTGTAATACAGTTAAACCAGTAGTAGAGAAGCGCTAGTGTAATACAGTTAAACCAGTAGTAGAGAAGCGCTAGTGTAATACAGTTAAACCAGTAGTAGAGAAGCGCTAGTGTAATACAGTTAAACCAGTAGTAGAGAAGCGCTAGTGTAATGAAGTTAAACCAGTAGTAGAGAAGCGCTAGTGTAATACAGTTAAACCAGTAGTAGTGGCAGACCCCACTCAATAAACAAATTACTGGTAAACCCGTTCGTATGGTACTGTATATTATCTATTTGCAAGTTGTAATAATATTATCAAGGTTAGTATTTGGTAGTTTTTAGAGACTTAATTTAGTTAACTTTACTTTAGATTTTTGTTTATAATATAATAGAGGTTAATTTAAAATATGTTTTATTATTATTGGTTTTAACCCATTACATTTGATTGACTTAGTAGCAAATAACCTAAAATTATATTAAAAAAAATATATATATATAATTATGGCCCGATGACACGGAGCATGGTCGCGTCCATCAACAACCTCAAAGACGATGAAGGGGTTCTCGTCAAGTTCGAGTGACCGCCTCTAACTCCTTATATATCAATGCTAGATTGACTAACAGGTACGTGTGTTGTAGGTTGGTGGATCGTCCTCTGACAGGCCCGATGACACGGCGTATGGCCGCCTCTATCGATGACCTCATAGACGACGACGTGTTCGTCAAGGTCGAGACGCCGGCCTCTGCCTCCTCGATGTCAGTCCTAGACCGGCTGGCGGCCCCACCACACCAGGCCGTCATGAGTGCCAGCGGGTCCTCTAACTGTCTATCCGCCAAGCTTCGGGCCATGTCAGACAAGTATCTAAAGTGCTCCACGAACCGATTCCTCGCCAAACTCTATCGCACCAAGCCTGACAGTGAAGTTCCGCGGGCCTCTCCCTCCACCAGGAAAGCCAAATTGAGGTATTTCAATCTAAAGAACAAATAAGTTCTGCTGAATCGAATATTGATTCCTCTAAATTGTGGGGATTCAATCAATTTTCTGTTTCATCAAACGTTGACGGACCACTAGAGAATTACTTTGGATTGGATTTAATACTTTCTAAAAATAAAATGTTGATTGAAGAAAAAGGAAAATATTAAAAATTTACTAAACAGACACCCTCAAAATTGGACAATGTCGTGTATATATTTAGGATTTTTCCTCCAGAAGGAAAAATGAATGGTTTGTATCGTTTGTACTTGCTTATACAAAATATAAGCAATTATGTTTTGTATGTCATTGCCACAAGAGTTTCAGCCACAACAATCCTCCTTCAACAGCATTTTGACTAAGAACAAACTATAGGTCATAACTAGTTATGTAAGAAATCTATACACTTCCAAAGGAACTGATCTAAATTATTGTGTTGTTTAAAAATTATTTATTAGCATTGGATTGTTCATGATAGGTAAGATAATATTTGGAGATTTCCAATGCTTTAAGTGTTTAGGAAACAAACACAACGTTTCGACAGGTATGACAAATTCATGTCATCTTCAGGTGTACTTACTAACTTAGCCTACATCTAAAACTAGTTTTCTTTTTTCCTTAGCCCATACTAATTTAAGAAAAGACTTAACACTACATGCTTAGATACTACAGATTACTGTTATGAAAGTCAAATGTTCTTAAAAAAACTATCACAGATAACATAATTATACAAAAAGTGGGGGGAGGGGTCTTTGTACAACTACACCCGCCTCAGTGGAATTGGAAGCTGGTTGGAT